>CM076578.1:1090690413-1091028363 GCA_034641835.2 Pinus albicaulis
TCCGCAAAGCTATATTCCCTGTTCCATTTTCTCAGAATTGATGAGAAAAACACAACTAAAAGAACATTTCCTTCTGGATCTACCTTCTAAAATTCAATGGGAAATTTGTCTGCTTGATAATACAAAAAGAGGTGAAGTAGATATGAGGTATATCTAAAGGCTCATTCTTCTGAAAATCTGGACAACTGATAATGCATGTTTTCTGCAATGAATTTAGCAAAATTGTACACATTGGTTGGTGACTGGCCAGGACTCAGAGTTGAAAAAAAACCTAAGATAGCCACATTAGTGAATTCATCACTGTTGTATCCCAATATAAATGATAGCATGGAGAAATTTTTTTTGGTTTCATATGGAAAATCAAAGGTATCAAATGGTGGATTAAGTTTAGGGATATTAACTTGCTTGGGACACAAATTTTGGAAGACTTTGAACTTAGAAGCAAAATCAAGCTCTAGGTAATTATGAGTTAACTCCTCTATGGATAATGAAGTAGCATTGGGATCAAGGTTCAGTTGCAGCATAGAGTTTATAGATTCTTCATTGATGTTAAATAAGACCTCTCTATCTTTATTCACAATGCACCTTTGGTCTGGAAGATAATAGGACTGACACAATCTGACAAAATCAGGGGGTGAATGAGTTTGAGGAACAATGTATTTTGGCAGATTGGAATCCCAAACTGGTATATCTTTGTCATCTTTCTCTACTGATTTACCAAAACACCAGTTATATACATCAAGCAAATTGAACTCTAATGAGGGGTTTGTTATTCTGTAGTCAAGGTCAACTAGAGGACTATTTTCTTGTGAGATGACTGGAGGTTGAATACGTCTGACAAATTCTGTTGAATCAACAGTGAGTACATGGGTAGGTTTATCAATTTTAGAATATTTAGGCTGAGGGGTTTTAACATAGGCTTTTTTTTTAGGCTTTAGACCTCCTGATTTTGGGGTTACTTGTTTCTTTGTAATTTTTAATTGAACAGAGCAAGCTTAGACTGTTTGCTGAGTTCTTTTGTTGGAAATAAAGGATTTTTGGAGAATATCTCTGGTAAAATAGGATTTTGGGTAGGGTTTTGGATAAAAAGAGGGGTTTAATGCTCAAAACAAAGGTTAAGATCAATTCTAGCAGTGAAACTGACCAAGGTATGGATAAAAGTTCCAAAAAATAGAAATGAGGGATTCTGGGGAAAATTTGACAGAGTTTCCCCTGTACTATGGATGTTTTTTGAAATTTATGTATGGTAATTTTGAGATAATTGCAGGTAATGATTGAAAATTGATACTTTTTCTTTTGAAAATTGAAGCTTTTTGGTTAAGTTACCTTTAAAAGGTATAATTGAGGTCGAAGATGTTCACGGTTGAGTGCAATCTTTAATTTTGCTGAACTGGTATACAAAGGGTAATGTGGCTCTTCGTAGTTGAATTGCAGGGAGATTAGATTGAAAATGACACTGGTAGGTTTGAAAATAGTGAAAATGGCTCTGCACAGGCTCTCAAGGTATAATGGTGCACAAATGGTGAAAATTCGATGATAATAGGCTTAGCAAAGGTTTAACGGGTTTAACGTGTGAATAGGTGAAAAACTGAATGAAATTAATGATTTTTATGAAATAACCATAGTCAAACCATAGTTAAATTAAATTAAATCATAGTTTGGGCAGAAGTGGTTTCGGAATACCACTAGTTGGTATTCGCGTAGCTCCAAGGAGGTAAGCGGTAAATCGATTTTTGAATGCGATCCAATTATTTGAGGACACGTTGACACAAGGCAGTTTCAAAAAACAACTCATATCGTGCGGCTTTTCCCAAACTTTGGTCGATTAATTTTTGGGTGCGATATGAGATATCGACCATTAGATGTTTCTTTGGAAAGCGAACGGTCAGGATTAAAAGGAAAGGTGTGGGAAAAATGAAGTGGGTCTAGGACATTGTTTATTAGTTGTTGATTTGATGGGCGGAAGATCAACGATGGTCATCAAGCGTGATGGGCGATGGTGGGGACGAGAGCTGGAAGCCATCGGGTGTAATAAGGATCGTCGGATCTTGAAGGTGAGTGAAGATTGAACGGTTGAAAATTAGCGTGATAGGGAATAAGGGAATATGTTATACAAGTATCGCATTTATTTCGAGCCGTGGGATTAAATACGTGCTGAAGATCAGAGGGTCTAGATTGAACCCGATGAGAAAAAGGTTTTTGATGGGTTTTATATACAAAAAACAGATTTTTCAATGGAAGAGGTGATTGGGAGGGATATTCAAGAGTTTACCAAGGTTAGGGACTGTGGTAATGAAATATATATTGCGGGGAAATGGTTAGGTTATAGATTTAACCTCGGGTTAAGGGAGTCGAGGGGAAAATATACAAGGGAATGGGTTTATGCTTTGAAGTTTAGTTTTAATAAAACTTCGGTATTTTTTGCTTAAAACATACATAAAACATGTTTTAAAAGATTTTTCGAATATTTTTATTATACGGTTAATTAAACCAGGTTGATCTAATTACCATAGGGGCGGGATTATATATAAAAGTATATTTTAGCCGCAGGGGGTTATAATGTGGGTTTTATTAAACATGTGGGAATTATAAACTTCGGCTAAAATTATAATAAGTGGGTTTTTGGGTTATTTATATAAAAAGGAGTTATATATGATAGGAGAAGGTCATTTATATAAGTAGTTAATATATAAATTAGAGTTAATATGAAAATAGGAGATGGTATACTCAAAACACATAAAGATGACAAGTAAAGTGAATTAGAAAAGATAATTTGCATTGATATTATCACTTAACTTATGATATAATGTTATCTTGAGAGCTTAATGTTTTCAAATGATGTAGGGAGGTTAATCAAATGGAAAATGTAATGCCTTTAAGTAAAAATGGAGTTTTGGGCTCTGAAATTTTCTGACTTCCTGAGGTAAAAACAGCGAAAAAGTTTCAGTGGGTTAGGGCCTTTGTGATAGGTCTTTTGGTTCGATCTTGCAGGTCTGATCTCTTGCAAAGAGAGCAAAGGGAATGCTGATTGAAGGATAACTATCAAGTTACAGTCTTCGGCCTTCAAATCAGTTAAGTTAGTCTTCAATTAACTTGGATCTGATTCAAATTGCCTTTAAGTGGTTTCGGTCCTGTACAATATTATATTTTCTGTTTGGAGCGTGTGTTTAGAAGTAATGTACAGGTCTTAATCACACACTTTCGGCCCTCTAAGGACATCCATTACAGCATAGTCTAGTCTTAATTTGTTTTCACTGTTGGATGAGAGTTACGCTACCTTTTGAAGGGATATTCATTACAACTCAATCTTAAATGTATTTTTGGAATAACAAAATAGTTGTAGTTGCTTTGGGGTGAAAAAATTGGAGTTGGACGCGATGGCTAGGGTTTCCCTGAAGGTGCCGAGGATTTTCCGTGCTGTTTCTGCAGGACCCGAGACCTGCCACCGGTACGTGTCAACTTGACTCAGGCTTTTCCAGAATGGGGCCTCCTCTTCGACGCGCATTTGGCATCTCTGAGCCTTTTCCGGAGTCTAGGGTTGCTGCAGGAAAGCGAAGTTTGGAGGTTTCGAAGGTCAGTTTAAGAAGGCCGTTTTTAGATCAAAATGGGTATTGATAGTCTTTCAGTCGAGCTTGAGCCATCGCCGGAGGACTTGCTCAGTGTCTGGGGAGTAGAAGTCTCTGAGAAAAATCTTGATCTTCATTTTCCATTCCGCGCCTCGTTAAATTCGGCAGCTGAGTCTACTTGGAAGGGTTTCCCGTCGGGCTGTGGAGATTCGGGGTTCAACTTCCTTGAGCAGAAGAGCGCTTCCAGTTTCAGTCTCCAGCATCTTCCGGCTAGTTGTCGCCCCTTAACCTCGGAAGAGCTATTCAAAGAAGGGCTCAATTTTGTGGTGGCCTCGCAACCCTCGGCGCTTCAAGGTAACCCTCTCTCTTATGGTGTTTTTGGTGGTCTTGAGGTAGGGTTTGATAATGGTGGGGTTCAGTTTGATCAAGGTTCTGCACGCTTAAGCGCCGAACCTTTTGGGGGTCTTTCTCCGCTGGGAGCTCCTCTCACAGGGGCATTGACTGAGCATAGGGTGTCTGAGGGGCTGAACAATCCCCCCAAAGCAAACCCCGTCGGAGTGGTGGGGGCGCTACTGCCCTCGTTTCTTTCTGAAGGTAGGGTTGATGCTTCAAAGAAGGATGGGGGCTGTATCTGCGACATTCTGTCTAGGGTTTCTTCCAGCAAAGCTGTTGATTTTGCCCCTAAATCGGTTGCCTCTGAAAATCTTGGGGTTGTGCCGGAATGTGGAGTTGCTCCAGGGGATGGTGACCAGCATATCGGTGTCAATGGAATCGACTCTTTGCGTTCTGTCGAAGCCTTGAAACTCCTTCTTCTCGAGACTATCCGCGCGGAGTTCCCCTCTGCAAAGTTGCTAGCTGAGGAACCCGAGGTCAAGAAAGCTGTGGGAACTAAGAGGAAGAAGGCCAAGTTTATCAAATCTAAGGAAGGAAGCCCGAAATGCCTGCTGGGGGTGGACATTAGTATAGAAAAAGTTATGGATCTAGCCGAGACCATGGTAGTGGGGAGAGTTAGGGGTAGAAAGTTCTCGGAGGTCTTCATCACTGAATGGGCTCAGAATACGTGGAATGTTTCTCCAGGACTGCCTGTTGATATTAACATCTTGGCGAGAGGATGGTTTACAATCACTTTTGAGAAGAAAGAACAAGTGGATAGAGTCTTGGAAGGGAACTGGTTTTTCGGCAAGCGACCTGTGCTCTTCAGACGCTGGACTCCTCTTTTCGATGCCCAGAAAGAGAAAATGGCCGAGTCTCCGGTGTGGGTGAAGCTACCTGGCCTTCCTTTACAGTTCTGGACCGATTCGGTTTTCATTTCGATTGGGAACACGCTGGGCACTTTTCTTGAAGCCGAAAAATCCTTCCTGCAGACCAAGGATAAAAGTGTGGCTCGTATCCTGGTGAGCCTCAACCCTCGTGAAGGACTTGTTGAGACCATGACGCTTCAATACAAGGATATGGAGTTTGTGCAAGTCTTGGATTATGAGCACCTTCCCTTCCGGTGCAACAGATGTCACAAGACAGGCCACTTGGCTCGGGACTGTCCGTTGGGTCACCAACGCAAACGCAGATAGAGGAGGTAGAAAAGGGCTCAGAAAACCCCTATCTCTGCTCAGGATGGGGACCATTTGGACGCAGAACAGGATCTTTCGGCTCAAGGGGTCTTTTCTCCCATCATGTCAGATGAGATGCAGAATGCAATGGATGATGCTGGTCCCTCCTCGATCCCGGTCAAAGATATGGATGACCCCTCGGCGCAACCCTCAGCAGTCGACATTGGCAAGGCGACTCCGGCGGGTATGTCCCCCTCATTCCCTCCCTTGTCTTCATCTTCTGCTTGTTTTCCTGTTGATGTCTGTTTGGAGCCTGGTCCTTCCAGGCAGCTTGTGAGCGAACTCTCGGCCCTAAACCTTTCCTCGCCTCCTTTTGATAGCCTGGTTGTCTCAGTTCCAGTCGCTCCGGATCCTCCCTTTTCTCCTCGGTCGGAACCCTGTGACCCTTGCCCTCGGTTTTCTGATCCCGGCCATTTTCCCTATAATCTCAGACCTCGTTCGGACAGGAGAGCTCCGAGCTTTGCGGTGGGTGGTTTAGCCACGATCTCTGTTGAAACTGGGATTCGAAAGACTAGAGGTAGAAAGTCTAACCTCTCCTTAGCTCAATCCAAGGCGGTTGTGGATATTGCTGATGGTAAACAATTGACTCTCCCCAGGGTGCTTAGAGCAGAGTGGCCACCCTCCGGGGATGCGCCATGATAGCCCTCTCCTTCAATTGCAGAGGCCTAGCTAGTCAGGCCAAAAGGCTAGCTTTGAAAGAACTCGTGCGTGCTCATAATCCTGACCTTATTATGCTTCAAGAAACTCTGGGCAAAGGGGAGGAGGTAGTCTCTGTTCTCTCCAAGCTGTTGCCTCGTTGGTCCTTTTTTGCTCTGGATGCCATGGGGAGATCTGGAGGAGTGGTCTCTGGCTTCAACCCTGTTAAACTGAAGTATGTTTCTTCCTGGGGTTCCCAGAATGTGTTAGCTATGGAACTTTTTTCAAGGGAGTTCAATCGATCCTTGCTTTCTTTGAATATATATGGACCTTGCTTAGAGAGGGAGAGGTTCTGGTCTGCAATCTTTCGTTCCTCCTGGATTGGACATCCTTTTTTGTTTATTGGAGGCGATCTCAACTTCTCGATAGGGGAAGCTGAATCCTGGGGTGTCTCTGCCAAAGCAGACCCTCTCTCAGATTTTTTCCTTAACAATATTGCTTTGGCTCATCTGGTGGACATGCCCCTTCCGAAGTTAAAACCAACGTGGAGAAATAGAAGAGTTGGCCAGGATTGGGTGGGAAAAAGGCTTGATCGGTTTCTTTTAAGTGAGCCTCTGATGGACCTGATCACGGAGTTTAGACACTGGACTGCTGAAGGAGGTATTTCTGACCACTTTCCTATCCTCCTTGAGATTAAAGGCGCTGGAAGGAAACCTGGTTCGCCGTTCAGGTTCAACCCCGGTTGGCTCAAAGAAGACTCCTTCCAAGAGCTTTTTGCCTCAACTTGGGAGGTGGACCCAGGTGGGCCTGATTCTTCTAGGAGTGCTTTTTTCTGGAATAATTTGAAGAAAATGAAAACAATTGCTAAGGACTGGGCGGCCAACTTGAAGAAGAAGGAGGAGGAGGAACTACAAAAGGTAAATTCAGATCTAGCTCTTTTAGAAGATCCTGAAGGAGGAGGTTATGACTCCATTGAAGCTAGAAGCAGAATTAAGGACTTGGAGGCCAAAAGAAGGAGAATCCTACAGACAAGAGAAGAAACCTGGAGATTAAAAAGTAGGGCCCTTTGGCTTCAAGCAGGGGATGAAAATACTAAGTTCTTCCACAACTATGCCAAAGGAAGGGAGATAGCTAATACAATCTAGGAAATTCCGAAGGGGAATAGAGAAGTGGCCTCTTCTTTCGAGGAGCTATCTTCACTGGGAGTTGCCTACTTCAAAAATCTCTTTAAAGCCCCTACTGAAGTGACCATTGCTGAAGTAATCAGAGTGTCTCAGCTGTTTCCTAGGTTTGTGGATGAGGAAGAAAATGAGGCATCAATGGCTCCTGTCTCCAAACAGGAAGTCGAGGATATCCTTAAAGGCATGGCAAAGGATAAAAGCCCAGGGCCTGATGGCTGGACTGTTGAGTTTTTTCTGCATTTTTTTGATGCCCTCGGTGATGACCTGGTTGCTGTTGTTGAGAAATCTAGAGCCACGGGTCAAGTCTATGGCCCTTTTAATTCTACCTTTCTTGCTTTGATCCCGAAGTCAGACCATCCCTCTTGTTTTGCTGACTTTCATCCTATCTCCCTCTGTTCTTGTGTTTATAAAGTCATTGCGAAAGTCATTGTTGCGAGGCTTGAACCTTTTCTCTCCTCTCATCTATCCCCGGAACAGTTTGGGTTTCTTAGCGGCCGCCAAATTCATGAAGCTGTAGGTGTTGCTCAGGAATCCTTGCACAGCTTAAAAAGGAGTGGCAGAAAAGGAATTATTGTAAAATTGGACTTGTCTAAAGCTTATGACAGATTCAGTTGGCTTTATCTTAGGCTTCTTCTTACTCATCTTGGTTTCAGATATGACTTTGTTCGTTGGATTATGAGTTGTGTTTCCTCTACAGATATTGCTCTCCTAATTAATGGCGCTGCAACCTCCTTTTTTACCCCTGAACGTGGCCTCAGACAGGGATGCCATCTCTCGCCATTGCTGTTCTTGCTGGCAGCCGAAGGATTAAGTCTCCTAATTCACCGGGATAAAAGACAGGGCATCATAAAAGGGATTGAAGTGGCTACAAATTTATGGATCACGCATCTTCTTTTTGTAGATGATATTCTGATTTTTCTGAATGGGTCTATCGAGGACAGTCGTGCCTTAAAGGCTCTGCTGGAGTTTTTTCTAAAAGCAACTGGGCTCCAAATTAACTCTGCAAAATCAACCATCACTCCCTCTGGTCTTTCTGGTGAAGAGCTTAACAGAATGCAAAGGCTGTTGAATTTTGAAGTCCGCTCTATGCAGGATCACTTCAAATACCTTGGGTTCTTGCTAAAACCGGACTCTTATCGCATTCGGGATTGGAAATGGCTTCTTGCCAAGATTGAAAAAAGGCTTTCTCATTGGAGCTTCAGGTGGTTATCAAGGGCTGGACGTCTGGTTTTAATCAAATCTGTTCTGATGGCTATTCCAGTTTATTGGGCCAGTCTCTCCTGGGTCCCTAAAGGCATTTTGGGTTCTATAGAAAAACTTTGCATAAATTTTTTGTGGTCAAGGTAAAAACAGGACTCAGTCAGCCCTTGGGTGGCTTGGGATAAAATTACAAGACCTAAGGAGTGGGGCGGCTAGGGTATAAAAAAATTGGCTTCTTTCGCAAAATCCTTGGCGGCCAAATTAGCATGGCGCCTGATCTCCACAGATTCTCTCTGGGTCTCAGTCATCAAGCGCAAATATATCAGCCAAGGTACTATTTTGGATTGGGTGCGATCCCCAGTTAAAACCTCCACAAATGCATCTTCAGTTTGGAAAGCAGTAGTGGCTTCAGTCCAGCTTATTGAGAAAGGCTTGGCTTGGCAGGTGGGTAACGGAAGCCAGGTGCGGGTGGGTTGTGACCCATGGGTCGGCTGTTCGCCCAATTTCTCTTTGTCCCGAGATCTGGTTGCTCATTTAAACTCTGAAGGTTATACTTTCCTAAACCAGGTGGCAGATCCCAGAACCACCTCTCTAGTCAAGCAGGGCTGGATGTTTGGTATGGACCTGCACTTGGATAATAGGTGGATGGAAGAATGGAGCCGGTATGTTGCTGATATTTCTCTCTCTTCTGTTAGAATTTCGGATTCTGATGATATTTTGCGCTGGGTGCATGCTCAGACAGGGACCTACTCCCCTAAGTTCGGTTATAAATGGCTTATGGTGCAACAAGGTTGGGAGAATCCGGCTTGGTGGTCCAAATCGCTCTGGAAGCTTAAATGCCCAGCTAAAACCAAACTTTTTTTCTGGTGTATTCTTCGTAACAAGGTCCCAACTTGGGACTTCCTGCAAAAAAGAGGCAAACAGGGGCCGAGCTGGTGTTCGCTCTGTAAATCTGATGAAGAATCGCCTCTTCACCTCTTTCTCCTATGTCCTTTTAATACTAGTCTCTGGGCAGAATCTCTGCGTTTAACATCCATTTCTTTAAGATGGCATGGAGATAGTCTTCTACAAGCTTGGGAACATTGGTGGCAAGAGGCTTCAGATGACAAAATCAGGGCCTTTCCTCTTTTAATAGCCTGGGGTACCTGGATCGCCCGCAACAGGATTATCTTCAAAGAGTCTTCCTTTCCCTTAGTAAAGCTGGCAGCAGAGGGAGCTGCAATCTTCGATAGCATTCCTTCGCCGAATGTCAAAGGTTCCTCTCGCAATGTTCAGCTGGAGTCTATTAATGAGTCTTTCCCCTGGGCTTACTTTGATGGTGCTTCTGATGTCAATGATTCCTGTGGGGCTGGGATGGTTATCTATCTCTCTGCTGAGAATTCTCTCCGAGCCTCTGTTGGCCTTGGGCAAGGGTCAAATAACTTTGCTGAACTTAAAACTCTCCATTTTCTTTTATGCTGGCTTATTTCCAAACAGATAAATTAGATTCAGATCTTTGGTGATTCAAGGAATGTTGTCAGCTGGTTCAATGGGACTCAGCAGTGCAGGCATTTTATTCTTCTTCCTTTCCTTAAGGAGATTTGTCGTCTTAAAACTTTTTTCTCTGAGATTTCTGTTGTTCACATTTACAGGGAAAGGAACCAGCAAGCAGATATATTATCTAAAGAAGGTGCTCAACGTGCTCTGGGGTCCTGGGCAGTAGCGGAAGTAGTGAATGGGACTGTTCATAACCATGAACAGCCTCCTTTTGTGTAATTGTCAATTTATTTTCAGCATTGTACAGTGGACTTTTAAAATTTTTCTTTAACTGCTACTATACTGAGTCCAGAATTGTTTTCCTTATGTAAGGAGGTTCTGGGCTCGCTTTTTGTCTTTGTTTACGCTATATATATGTGAGGCTGGGAAAGTTTCTACTGCCATCTCTTATGGTGATGGAGCATCATGCTTATGCAGTCTCTCTCTGTTTTCATCTCTCCTCTTTTTGATGATGAGCAACAAGAGACGCTTTGATGCATATGCTGTGGCTTTTTTGTCTTTTTAGGGCTGTTAGCACTCTGTCAACAGGTGTTAAGTAGTCTTGTTTCCATTCTCTCTCCAAGGGAATGGCAGTTTTGTTTCCAGAAATGCTTGGCATATGTTCAGAGACTATCTATATTAATAGAAAGTTCGTTTTTTTCTGTGGAAAAAAAGAAGTAAAAATGGAGTTTTACTTAGGATTATTTAGGGGAATGAATGTATGAATGGTAAATGATGTGATTTAAGGGATTAATATAGACATTCACACTTTCAATTGGTCAGTCATAGAGCCTTAGATCTGGTCCCAACAAAAGTCAAGGAAATTCCTTGAGCCTTTCTAACTGATAGTTTAGAATGTTTCATGACTATGGGAAGGGGAAGTTAGTTATTTTGTAGCCCATAATGAATGATATTTACATTGAGAATTTTTTCACCTTCTTCTACCTATCCAGCTTACCATGCTAACATTTTTTCTTCCTTTGTAGTAAGGTGAATTTAAGCTAGCAACCTTCACAACATTTATTCTTTCTGAAATCAAGTAAAACTATCTAATTCTACAATTATGTCATCCATGAATCCAGATTAAACTATTGGATTCACTTTATTTCTCTACCTAACTATTGAATTGTCATGATTAAACTGTATGACAACTCATTATTCTCTATCTATAACAAGTGGAATTGAAACAATGACAAGTTAAGATTAAACTGTTTAACTCATCATGGACTATGGCATTTATTGACACTCTGCCACAGTGAAAAAATAAAAAGTAGTGGAATTTATGCTTGCTCAATTTCATGTTTTATTCATTTTTCTTTTGGGGTCTTTTATTTTTTCTAAGTCCTTTGATTATTCTTTTAGGACTTTTTTACTCTCTTTTTTATTTTTCTATTTTTTTGATTTTTTTACAAAAATATGTGAATACAACTTGCAGAAGGAAAAGTATGTACAAATTTACAAGATTATCAACTGTCAAGTCAAAATTATGACCCCTATATTATAGGTTGCTAACAAAATGAATCACTTCTTGTAAGGGGTATGTTTTATTTTTTCTAAGAGCAACTCAATCTATAGAAGAGCCAGTAAGAGAAAAAGAATCCCTGGAGTGGTGTACTAAGAAATAGAAATAACTAATGGGCCTCAAATTTAGATAAAAATTAAGGCCCATATACCTTTCCTAGGAACATAAAGTCTATATTAAATATCTCCTACAATGAATACTTTTTTCTTAGCTTTAATAAGTTCTTAGGAATGTTTAGAGATAATTTCTTATTATGTGCCTAATATTATTTATTCTTGTAGAATATTGTGAGAATATTAGGCAGATTCTGAAGAATTATAAGATGAGATAATATAAGAACTTGATCCTCGATATAGGATGGACCAATATTGGATAATAATTCAAAAAAATATTATAAAATTATTGAAGATATTTTGAAGATCTAGTGATTCAGAAAATCTAGGAATGTGCTCCATGTCATTTAATCAAGACTCCTACTGCTAGGGACCATATCAACTATTTGAGGAAATTTTTGGCGGAAATCAGTCCGCCTTTAAAGGAGGATTATTCCTCATCACTGTGTATAAGTAACAATTCGAATTAGCATCTAGGTGTTACATTTTTTCATCATTTTTATTACGAACACATGATATTCAACAATTCTACTTCCACATCCAACAATGATGTACTTGATTTGTTATCAATCATGAAAGGAAGCTTGATTTTTAGTTTCTAAATCTTGGTATTATTCATGGAACTTTGGGTCTCCTTGGGCTTGACAATCTCAAGAGCTTGAAATTGTTTTTTTTTTACCATTTATTTTATGTCTCTTCATTTTCAACATTTCTCTACTTACTTCCTAGTTTTCTTAGTAGTAATATTCTGCAAACGTTTAGGACATGTGAACAAAGCTATTTTGATTTTTTTACACTTGTATTTAGTTATAAAGATATTCTACTGAATAAATTTTTTTATCTCCTAGCAGTTTCACTTGATTAGCTTAGGAATTTGGTTACTTAGATTGCCTTACTAGTTCATTTTTTCTGAAATTTCTGGTTTTAGTAATAAATTTATGTTAAATTTTAGCACATTTTATTGAGATTATTTCAAGTTTATTCTAGTTGTATTGAAGCATAAAAACACCCAAATTAATAACAAAATCTACCCCTTATCATTTTCACTTGATTAGATTAGGCATTTGGGTGCTTAGATCAGCTTACTAGTTCATTATTCTGCAAATTTGGATACCTAGACCATTAGTTTGATTTTTCCCCTTATGCAAGATCGGATACTGAGTATATATAAACTTTTAAATGTCCTATACACTCTTATACAAATTTCCACGATATTACCCTACCTTCATATTGCTTCTATAGTCCTTAGAATGTTTTCGGATGCATCCCTGTCGTGTCTTGTAGCAATCCAGTAGCAATTCTGTAACATCCTATAACACTTCACAAAATTGTTCAAAATGCATCCAAAATTGATTATTAAGCCTATTTTTCACTTTTAATCACTTATTTATGTTCCCAAAGACTTTAGATCCAATTGGAAGAGACCATGTACCTTTTGAATATAATATTTTTATCATCATAGCTTTAAACCCGTAATTAGGATTGACTATTTTGATCATGAGTTAAATAGCATAGAAACAGTTTTCATTGATTACTTTTGAGCACTTGATAGTTTCTTTAAATAAATTATAGTTTCCTTGGTGCAATAGGACAAGTAAAGTAACAATTTATTCTTTCTTGTAAATTTAAGTTCAATAGTTTCCTTCTTTAGAATTCTGCAAAATGGTCTCTTCTCATCTCAATTCACTTCATTGCATTAGATCAATTAAATATGGACACATAGCTTTCTTCACACATAATTTCAACACCTCTTAAATTTGTACAAACCTTGTGATGATAATTAAATTTGGTAGCCCTGGGAGTTGTAACATCCTTTTTAAATACTAGGGCTCACTAATAGAAATGGCAAGAGTTGCTACATGAATACAGGGATGTGTTTCAGGAGCCTAAAGGGTTACCACATAATAGGAAACTAGAGCACAAGATCCATTTACTTATAGATTCCAAATTGCCAAATATTCGGTTGTATAAGTAGTCTATTATAGAAGAAAGTGAAGTGAAGAAATAATTGCAACAACTACTGGAACAAGGTGCCATTTGACCAAGTACATCACCATGTGGGTCACCCATCATAATTATGCCAAAGAAGGATGGGACTTGTTGGATGTGTATATATTATAGGGAATTGAACAAAATCATGCTCAAGAATAGGTACCCCCTTCCCAAGATAGATGATATTTTGGATCAGTTATAGCAAGTGAAATACTTCACCAAGATAAACTTAAATTCTCGATATCACCAGGTTCAAGTCAGAGAAGAAGATACCTGAAAGAATGCCTTCAAAACTAGGAAAGGTTTGTATGAGTGCCTAGCTGTGCCATTTGGCCTATGCAATGCACCAGCTACATTTATGAGATTAATGAATGATGTATTGTGCCATTTTATTGATTCATTTGTTATTGTCTATTTGGATGTATAACTGTTACCTGGGAGGAGAAAATATCACATTTGACGCAGGTGTTGGAGACATTAAATAAGCACCAACTACTAGAAAATATCAACAAGTCTGAGTTTTCACAACAATATTTGGTGTGTCTAGGATATGCGATAGGGTTGAAGATAGATCCTAGTATTGTTTCTCAAGTTAGAAGTTTCATTGGGGAAACATAGTACTTGAGGAAATTCATAGCCTCACTTTCAATGGTTGGAGTTTCAATCCAGACCATAAAAACGAGTGGAAATATTTTCTTGTGGGGAAAGGGTAAACAAAGGGCCTTTGAGGAGCTAAGGAAGAAAATCAGTCAAGCACTAGTTTTGGAATTATCAAAATTACAACATCCCTTTGAAGTGGAGAAAAATGTGAGTGGGTATATTATGGGAGTAGTCCTGATGCAGGGAGGAAGGACTGTATGCTACCATTTGGAAGTATTTCATGCGGCAGTTATTAAATACCATACCTACGATAAGGACCTCTATGCCATATTGCAATATGTGAAGAAGTGGAAACATTATCTCATGGTAAAGAAGATAGTAATCCACGTAGATCACCAACCACTATAGTACGTGCAGACCCAAAGTAATTTATAACAAACCAAGAATTATAAGTGGACAGGGTTTCTGCATGTTATGCACTTGACCTATGAGAATAACATAATGCCAAAAATATGAAAAAATATTGGCATAAACATAGAAAAATCACATGAATTGAGAAAATATGCAAATATATTCTATTATTCAGAAGCATAATACAATGTTCACTTGCCTCTTTTAGGGGGAAACCTCCAACAGAGCAGAGCTCAATTACAATAAAACTTGATTATTCTTCCCTTGATATCTAAGACTATTTATAGCTTTATGACATCCAAAACCCTAACTAATAGTGGTCCCTTGAATAATACAACTTAGCCTCTTTATTCATTAACTATGGATGATTGATAACTAATTGTGGTCCCTTTTCTATAATGTGGGTCAACCACTTACAATTATTATTAATGCAGATAAATTCCTACCAAATTTATTTACTCAAATAACTAACTATGACTATGACTAGGCCCCTTGGGATTTGTACATAAATAAAAGGATTAGAGTTGGACCCTAACATTCCCTCCCCCATCAAAAGAAGCCTTATCCTCAAGGCTGAATTTGTGGAAAATGATGGAGAATAGTGGTTGGTTCCCATGTCGCATCTAATGGAGAGGCATCTTTCAACCTAATGAGGAATTTTTTGATTGTGTAGCCACAAGTATTTAATTTTCGAGTATTGATGTTTGGGCTAGAGCCAAATTGAAATTTCCTCATCCAATTCTGGAAGACTTGTTTGAACCCTGTAATTGTTCCCCACAACTCTCTTGAGACATGATACATGGAAGACTAGGTGAATTTTTGAAGTATTCGGCAGGGCGAGTTTATAAGTGACTACTCCTATATGATGAAGTACCTGATAAGGCCCATATAATTTTGGTGCTAGTTTCTAAAAACCATTTTCTTTAAGAGAGGTCTTCTTTAAGCTTCGAGTCGCAGGAACACCTGACCACCTACATCAAATGACCTCTCTTAATGGTGTTTGTTGGCTTATTGCTTCATTCTATTATGAGCTTGATGTATATTATCTTTGAGATGAGTGATCATGATGGTGGCATGGTTTTGCAGGAGTTGCTCAACTTCCTATACTTTGGAAGATCCAGGGCTATAACAAGATGTTGAAGGTGGTATTTGGCCATACACTACCTCATATGGTTTCATCTGAGTGACTTCATGATATTTAGTACTATACAACCATTCAACTAAAGGGAACCACTATACGTAATGATGTTTCTTGTCTGAAGTGAAGCATCACAGATAGGTCTCCAAAAATTTGTTGACTTCTTTTGTTTAACCATTATTTTGGGGAATATAATTTATACTTAGTTGGAATTGTGTGCCTTGTAGCTTGAAAATTTCTTGCCAAAATTTTCTTGTGAAAGTGGGGTCTTGATTAGACATAATGGAAGTCAGCATGCCATGTACTTTGAGATTTGGTTCAAGAAAACTTGAGCCACCAATGTTGGGGTAAATGGGTGTGGTAGAGCACAAAAATGAGAATATTAAGAAATTATATCAACAACCACCATGAGGACTGATTTGTTGCCTAATTTTCGGAGACCTGTAATGAAATCCATGGAAACATATTTCTAGACAGAAGCAAGGAGTGGCAAGGGTTGTAAGGTTCTTGGTAGCTTGATTGTTTCCCTTTCTTTGCACTGGCATACATCACATTCAACTAAAAAATTAAGAATTCCATTCTTCATTCCGGTCCAAAATAAAGAGAGATGTTCTCGTGCATAAGTCTTATGAAAGCGATGAATTTCCTACAACTGAAGAGGAGTGAAAATCTTCCAAGATGTTTGTTTTGAGGGTGTATGTTGGGGATATAATTACCCGATCCTTATAGCAAAGAACCTCATCCTTCCAAGAGTATTCCTATGAGGAATTAATATCTAATCATAATCCATTAATGACTTGGGATAAAGAGGGGCAGGAGAACCATTCATGAAAAGATTCTTCAATCCAATCTAGTATGGGTAGAGAAAAGGATAAAAGGGCACCCTCATCCTCAAATTGGTGTGATAAGGCATCGACCACTACATTTTCATGCCCCTTATTGTAAACTACTTCATAATCGTATCTCAACATTTTTGCAAGCCATTTATTTTTTTATGGCAATGATAGATTCTACTTAAGGAAATATTTAAGGCTATGATGCTTAGAGCGGATTTAGAAATTATGCCCTAATAATTATGGTCACTAAGTTTCTACTGCATGTAATATGGTAATCCATTATTTCTCATATGTAGATTGACCCATATGCTTACCACCGAGTTTTTGACTTGTGAAAGCCAATTGTATACCTTCCTGCATTTATATTGCGCCAATTCCTATACTTGAAGCATCACATTCAATCACAAAGGTTTTGAAAATTATGGTAGGGCCAATACTGGAGTGGAACACATGGTTTTTTTGAGATTGAAGAAGGCGTGTTGAGCTGCATCAGTCCAAAGAAATGAATTTTTCTTAAGATTAGTGAGGGGTTGGGAAATGCATCCATAATTAAGGATAAATTTGCGATAGTATCCCTTGATACCCAAGAATACCCTCAAAATATTCAAGGTTTTTTTTCGGGGCCAATATTGCATTGCTTAAATATTTTTCATATCAAACCTCACTCCTTCACGACCCATAATGTGACCAAAATACTCTACTTATTCCATGCCAATGGAACACTTGGATAATTTTACAAATATTTTATGATCTTAAAGTGGTTGCAATACCTAGACATCATGTCGAAGGTGAGTGTCCCATATTATTTTGTAGATGAGAATGTCTTTGAAAATGGATACCACTTGTTATGCACTTGACCTACGAGAATAATAGAATTCCCTGAATATGAAATGATATTTCTAGAAACACAGAAATATCACATGATTTCAGACAAGTTGCAAAGATATATTTTTATTCATAAACATAATACAATGTTCAATTTCCTCTTTTAGGGGGAAAGATCCAACATAGAATATCTCAATTACAATAAAAAATTATGATTCTCCCCTTGATATCTATGACTATTTATAGCTTTATGACATCCAAAACCATAAATACTACTGGTCCCTTGCATAATATGGGTTAACCACTTTATTTATTAACTATGGCCCATTTATAACTAATTTTGGCCCCTTTTCTATAATGCGGGTCAACCACTTACAATTATTATTAATGCAAATAACCACTTACGAGATTTATTTACTCAACTAACTAACTATGACTTTTACTAGGCCCCTTGGACTTATTACATAAATTAAGGGGTTAGGGTTGGACCCTAACACTACAACAATTCTATTTAATGATTTAGTACAAGAAGGGTTGCACAAACAAGTTAGTTTACATGCTTTCATGGCCACCCACATCAAATATCACAACTTTGTGAGCTCTGATGCACATGGATCCATTCATCGATGATGCATATAGAGAGGAATATCAAAGGATGAGGACTTCAAGGAGTTTTTTCAACATTTATAAAGTTAGAGTCATGTGCACGATGGTGACAACACCTTTGACTATCATATTTAGGATGGGTTACTCTACAGGTTGGATAAGCTATGTGTTCCTAAAGGTGAGTGACTGCAACTAATTAGAGAGACTCACATCTCCAAGGTTGCAAGGAACTTTGGTGTAGGAAAAAGCATGGAAAAATTGCCACACATACGTGTATTGGCCCAAGATGCAAAAATAGGTAGCTAGGTTCATTAGAGGATGCATGATTTTTGGTACCAACAAGCCTAACAACAAGAAATAATGTCTATATCATCCCTTACGTATACCCACTCATTCTTGGGAGAGAATTTACATGGAATTTGTGGGATATTTACCATCAACTAGGAAGGGACATGAATTCCTATTCATGGTAGTTGATAGGTTCAACAAGATGTGTGTTCTTATGCGCTATAAAAATACCATCAATGGGAAAGAAGAAACAAACTTGTTCTTTGGACAAGTCTAGGTGCACTTTGGGATACCAAGGAGCATCATTTCATACATAGACACAAGATTTATCACTGCATTCTAGACTACATTGTGGGATAAGATGGACACAAAGTTGAAGAGATCTACAACATTCCATCCACATAAAAATGTGTAGACAAAAATAGTCAACAAGACTTTGGTGTAGTTTCTAAGGGGATAAGATGAGAAGCATATTAAGACCCAGGATGAAAATATTATATATATACAACATTATTGCAATAGATAAATCCACACTTCTACTAGAAAGTACACATTTGAAACTTGTTTTGGATATATTTCACCTTCACCTTTGGGTAGGAGGAGCGAGGTAATATCTTACAAGAGACACCTTATGGGATAAATTTTTTATAGAGAATATCAAGCAAATCCATACATAGGTAGAAGAGACACTTTAGAAGTCACAAGAGAAATATAAGTCCGAGCATGATCAACATAGAACATAAAAATCGTTCAAGGTGGGAGAAAAAGTATGGTGACAATTTAACAAGGAGAGGTTATAATGGTCTGGTAAGAAAATCAAGGATCTAAGGTATGGTCCCTTCGAGGTACTAGAAAAGGTGGGTGATAATTACTATCATTTAAGTTTACTATGATCTATGCACATTTACTCAATTATGAATGTAGGAATATGAAACTCTATGAGCCTTCCATGGTAGATCAGGAAGAGGAACAAGTCCTACCTTCTATGGAGGATTTGGCACCAGATGCTTAGGCATAGTTTACAGAAGAATTTTTTTTGTATAAGAGGTTCATAACTATAACACAGGGGCAACATGACCTTTATAACATTTGATTGAAAGGAAAACTTCCAGAAAAAGATAAATGTACACCCAAGAGAAGGTGGAGGAAAAATTTCATCACCTCATTCAGTAGAATATTTTTGGAACCAAAATCCTGCCAAAATTGGGAGGTGTGATCTATATTTAATCATTATAATGTTTTCCATCAATCTCAATTAATAACAAAAAAATTGATGTGTTATGGATAGATTTTGTAAATCTAGAAATTGGTAAGCTCTAAAGAAACAAGTATCATGAACTATATGAAGAAGACATTTCACCGAGTTGGATTCCGATATTATGTGTTCCAAAACCATTGACATGTAATAGAAGGAGATTTAGAATTATAATGCGGAAACAATTTCTGTTAAAACTAGGTTGTGCTAGAATAATTGTTTGATCACATGTTTTAATGTTGAATGGACTTGCATTTTATACAAGTGGTGTATTGACACATGGACTAGTTTACATAGAATTGTCATGTGTTACAACCATGAAATCATTGTATATTATTCATAAAATAGCACAAAATAAATTTTTTGTGGATAAGAAAATATTAGAAGAAACGAAACACTTAAGAACTAAAGCATCATGAAATTAAGGATACATAGAGAAGTTGATAGCAAGTGCAAGTAATTTATTGATTGCAACTTTGAATACATGGAGCCTACATGCTGATGTGAATGAAATTGTGTGTGGTGAACACCTAATGAACGCTATGATTATTTGTATCCAGGAAATGCATCTAAAATTTCTGCTGTCAAATATTGAACTTTGAAAATTAAATTTCAACGTCTCAAATTATCTTCATGGAGCACTTACTTACATGAAAGAAAACATATAAATTATATAAAAAAAAAACATTTTCAATAACATAATCAACCTTTTTATCTTGGAAGTATTTTTCAAATGCCGAATATTCAAAATAAATGTATATGTTGTGCCACTTCTATCTATTCTGACAATCATTGAAGCAATGGAAATAGAAAGGGAAAAATTCATGCCTAGTGATTACATTTTTATACTTATTGGAGCTTTAAATATTGACATCAATTCAAATAGAAAATGAGGTAAACAATTATTAAAGTAAATGTGGTGAAAACAATTGCAAGAAGTAATGCGAAATTTTATTTCCAAGAATTAGACAATTATTGATCACATTTTGACAAATTTTCCTCTTCAACAATGTCATGTTCATATTTCACTTTCATATTAGAGTGATCATGATGCAATTCATACTTTGCTATACTTGCATGATTCTAACCTCGCATAAGTTATGCATTTTTTTTAACCAATAAATTTCACTTCAAATTATAAATGCAATATAGCATATTTTTATAAATCTTAGCTATTTCATGTATTCTAAAATGGTACATTGTTTTATTCATTCACATGTGAAGTCCAAAATGGATAAGTGATTAATTTAGCTGTTTCAAGGTGATAATAACTGTAGATTGCATTAATCATATGTAATTTCGAGGTATGAGTATTCTTAAATCTTTAAGTATTTATTTTTCCCCTATACTTTTTTCATTGTTTCATAACTCAAATTTGTTAATTGTATTATCATAACTTAATATAATTTATGTTTTCATAAGTGTAGAAGATTCAAAATAGGTATAAGTGTTGTGCATAATGTGTGGAAGTGTTGTGTTTTTTTCATGTTTCTTCTCCCGTACATACTCATCGCTCAACACATTTTCTTCACATACTTCCATCTCATGTGACACTCTTTCGACATGGTCATGAATTATTTTCAAATGTGATTAATTTTTTAATTAAAATGTATTTATGGAATAAATTATGTGTTTTCAAACAAAAACTAGATATGGTTAACAAATAATAGACCAAAGAAAATTGCAATGATTGGCCAAAGCTTCATGCATCTCTAAACTTTTTCAAATCCATGTGTCAAGTTACTCATAAATCAAATTCGAAAATGAAATATTAGTGAGCAGCCATGAGATCAATTCACTTGATAATAAGGAATGATAATAAGGATCATTGAGCATTATTTTACA
Organism: Pinus albicaulis; assembly: GCA_034641835.2. NCBI lineage: Eukaryota > Viridiplantae > Streptophyta > Pinopsida > Pinales > Pinaceae > Pinus > Pinus albicaulis. The sequence continues at coordinate 1,090,711,550 of CM076578.1, forward strand.
GTGAGAGTTATTATCAACAACCTGTAAGCTAACTTTCATTATTAAAAAGAATTCATATTAACATAGAGGCAAGGTGCATAATAAATGGAGGAAATTGTTTTGTAATTTCAAGATTTATTTGCACTAGTTCCTGTAAAAATTGTCTTTGGTATATTAAATTTATATTTATAGATAAATGTCATGTATGACATATTTCACACTTGAAATAGTAAGAGTTGATTTTTCGCTTGTTGTAGTAAAAACTGGTAATTATATACAAAACTAAAAAAATATGCAATTAACCAACATTGAGATCGTTATTGAATGAAAAAGTGTTTCTAGGTACAAAATGAAAATGGATAGTAGAGGGAGGAGAAAAGTTATTCACATTGATATGATTAACTTACTTTCTCATATCTTTGAGAAATTTCACTAGTCAAGTGCATATGGGCGTTGTGTGAATGTGTCTATGGAAGAGAATAATAGAAATAATATTTGGAATAACATATTGGAAAATGTTGCATGTGCGCCATAAGTTTTTAATTTTAGGGAAATTATTCATTTTTGCACAAATAATTTCAATTCAAGAATAATAACAATTGTGCTACTAGAAAAAAAATATTCCTCTGAATTTGAAAGCATTCTGATGGAATATTCCTCTAAATTTGTGCTATCAATCTCCTTACTGTAGTGAAAACATATATTATTAGTAATATATGTGAAATATTTCATATGATTGACCATGCATGGAAAAAACTTTCAATTTGGATCATTTAGTACAAAGAAATAAGTCATTTTTCAATTTCATTGAACATGATCAGGAAGGAGACATGTATTTCGTAAGCAAACACTTACTTAATTTTAGCAAGAGACTTGATTTGATTTCCGATCTAGAGAGAAAAATTAAGGAACTGTTGAATTCTAATCAAATGAAGCAGATCAAAGATGAATGGTCTCAAAGAATCAAAATATTGAATAAAATTATTTATAAATGTGAAAACATTGGAAATTGAAGAGAAAATACCTACGTCAAGGCTATACAAATTGTGTAGGATCAAAACGGTCCACATATCACATGTGAATGTGGATTAATTTCAACATAAATAATAACAGTTGAATTGGATAAGCTAAAATATTCAAAGGAAACATAATTCAGTAATATAGTTTATTTTAGTACATAGGAAATTAGCTAATGGCTAATTAGGTTTGTTAATGTTAAAAAACAAAACTTTGTTTTGGATATGTAGTTGCAAGAAAAAGCCCGAGAATTGAGGAGGATATATTCGTTAAACATGTCAAAAAGGAAATTACAATTTCTCCTATGAAAGGTTACATCTAGGCCAAGCTAAATAAATTACTTGAACAAATAAAAAATCTGAAAAACTGTAGATAGTTAAATAGTCTAGATCTATCTTTTTACATATCTTGAGTATTCTTAAATATTGGAACATTCATTTTCTTGTTTACTAGTGATTAAATGTTGAGGTTTGTAGATACGTTATCATTAACTAAGCCAACTTTTGGATGTAGTTTCTTCATTTTCTTTGTAGGTTCCTTTTTCAAATTGCAGTTCACATGAGTCAAATTCTAGTCTTCATTGAGACAAATTCCATTACTTTTGCAATTAAGTATAACTATTTTGATAATCTCTTTAAGAATCAAGAATTCTTCTCTAGACTTAGAACTTTAGAAATGGTTTAATATCGAAAATGTAAAGTCATTTACATAATGACTTTCAATTTCACATGTATTTATTTTTGCAGATATCTTTGTTCCAGAGATACATTATCATTTATTACATGTATTTAAATACTTATGGAACAATTTTCACTATTTTTTCGAAATGTGGGTGCAAAAAGTTAAATAGAAAAAAATCAAACCAGTTATTTTTCACCATTCAATCAATTTACGAGAATCGACAAAGAGGAAGAGGTTGAATATCGGGGAAACTATATTTCTTACTAGTTTGAATATGTTTGGAAAATTTATTTTTTCTCAAAAATTTTTGGAATGGGACTCTCTGGTCGCCTAAGAATTCCATGAAACACTAAAATACTAAACTATCATAGCCTATGGCCACCTATGTAATATAAAAATTAACATTCAACACTATTTTTCGACCTAATATATATAAATATTCCATTTTTAGTATTTATCTTAACCACATCTATGATGAATATCTATATAGTATTATTGTTATTACAATTGTATCCATTACTATTAAAACTAGTTACATTGTGAGAATTCTCAGATTGTTTAGAAATTTTATGGAAAATTCTTAAATGATGGTTCTTTTGTTGCTTAGAATGAAAATTATTGTAATAGCCCTAGTAAAAATTCCAAGTAATAAAAATTTAAAAGTAATAACCACGGTTGATGGGACACTTATTCCAAGCTGAATTTTGGGAAAAGCATCCTAGTTAATGTTTGTTTGGTTTATTATGGCTAAGGAAATTGGCAAAGGAAAAGGATTTTTAAAGGAAAAAGGAATTTTTTGCACATTTATTTATGAAAATAGTGGAAATTAGGAGAAAAGGGCGATGAAATGTCATGGGTTTCACGTGAGGAGTAAAATGAAGAAAAACAATGCAAAATGAAGAAAATAGAGGCCTCTTCTATAAAAATGTTTCTGAGGATCAATCGATACCTTTTTTCAGTGCATTTTTGGAGCTCTCTCATTATTTTCTCTCTCTCTCACACACTCTTGGACACTTTTAATTTTTGGAGAACTTTGGAATTTTGAGCAAGATAGGAAAGAAAGCAAGAATAAGGAGGAAGAAAGAAAGTAGGAGTAGGAATCAGGAAGTTACAACAAGATTCTTGGCAAGTATCGATTTGCATGTATTTTTTCCTTGGTAGATCTCGCATGCATGGTGTTACATGTGGTTCTTTTCTTTCTTCGCATGGGTTTTTGTTAGGGGTAACAATGTATTTAGACTAGCCTTACCATTACCGGAACCCAATATGCACGTGAAATTGTTGGAAACAAAATATTTTCATGATATTAGCAATAAGTGAGCCTAACCTCGTTAGAGATTTCATTTTTCCAAGTTTCTAGGTTCCTTGTGATATTTTTGTCCTACATATTTATTTGTTTAAACAATCGTTTAGGGACTTTTGCATTAATTTTTGTTAGGGCTATATTTTACTTTGCTTTAGATAATTGCATTTCATTTTTTACATATTGTATTCACCCCACAACATCATGAAATTATTCAACAACATATGTAAATATAGAAAGAAAAATATCATCATCAATGCAACAGAACATAAAGGAAAAATAGCAGAAAAATATTCACACATAGAGACACTAATATTGGTCAAAGACCAGGGGAAAACCCCACAAGGGAGAAAACTATTTCAAATTCTTCTTCTTATTAGATTTTCATTAAAGTTTTTAGCAAAGGGAGAGTACAATTATCTATATCTTCAACCACAAAACAATCTAGCAAAGTAAACTAAACAACATCTAAGAGATGAACCCAACGATGATAAAAATCAAAACCCTAATCTAGAATCCCACAAACACCTATTATCAACTGTCAAAATTTGCAGTCAACTCCAGTCAACTATCAAAGTCAAACCCTACGTTTCAACTACAGAGAGTGATATATGTACGTGTGGCTGAAACCTTCCAAACACACTTATAGGCTTACATGCATGTGGCTACAACTGAAAATATCATGTAGTATCCATGCGATTGAGAACCAAAAAACCTAATCACACATGCGAGCTTTGAACCCTAAAATTTCATTCATGTGCAAACCATCTTCCACGAACCAACCTCAGATCTATGCGAACAAAAAAAAAGAAAGAATAATTACGATGATCTCAAAATTAGGGTCACTTGACTTGTATTTATAGCCATCCAAGAGTGTGCAATTTCCTTTTGGACTAACCTGTCCTTTTTGTGCACATGGGGGTTTCCTTATTAAAAAATATATATTCTTTAACCAAATTAAATTCTTCGAAGGGATAGTAGGGATATTGTCCAAAGGAGGAAATTTTTCCCCGAGCTACCAAAATTAACATTTTGTTGGCTCTGTGCACATGTGATGGGTCGATAAACTACAAAAAATGTTCCAAAATGCATCTACTATATGCTTTATCATACATACAAAAAAAATATGTATATTTGATTGGGTTGATATCATTTCTAATGAATTATATTTTAATTTAGTCAATTTATCTAGGAACAATAGGTTCTTCATGATGGCGTATCTGATAACAACTTTGGTTTCCAAACATATTTGTCGTGGCTTGTTGTGTAATCCGAAATTCAATGTGAATCAAGAACCAATGCAGTTCTAGTATAATATATTTTGGAATCATAATTCTTCTTTAATTTTTTTCCTAATTCATGATGTATTTGTAAATCAATTCAATTACATGATAATTATAAAAGAGCCTCATCGAATATTTGCACAAGCACATGTTTTCCTATGGGGAAAAGGAATGTATGAACAAAGAGAAAGTAATACATAATTTGAATTTATGAATTCAAGGTAAGCCATTGATATTGTAAAAAAATGTTATAGACATGTATTTTATTGTTGAAGTATGTAGGAAATGTCGTGACTAGATTATCATATTTAAAGGAAATAGATAATATAATTCATTTCTTTGTCATTTGTTGTTGGAGAAATCATAGTGAAGAATGAAAATCATGTTGCAAAGCTTGTAGAGACTTTGCATACTTTTAACTTAAGTAAATCTAAAGCCATTAAATCCTTTGATTGGGAGGGTCTATTTGGTGCATACTTGGAAACGATTAGGTATAGGAATATGTTTCCACAAGTTAGAGAGAAATGAGAGGAAATTAAAAATGCATCAACACAAAATCAAGGGCTACTCATAGATTCTTAATAAATTATTGAAGAATTAAGAATCAATACTTCTGCAGAGCAATCTGTACCTTGCACAAATGATACTAATGAAATTTCATCCCCGAGTAATGAAAAGAGAAAATATGCTGCAAATATGAAATTGGTTCATGGTACAATAGCAGATAGTAGAAATGAAAAAGAGCTTGATCAAAGATTCATTTCATAAAAAAATATATGGGTGAATCAACCAAATCAGAAAGTTCTATGAAACAAAGAAGCATTGAAAGAGATATAGAGGTAGAAGTTGACAATGTTGTGATACCTAATTGGGTTAGTGATTTTTTTGCAGAAGATCGGAATTTTTTTAGCAAATTGCTGAAGAATTTATTAGTTTTGATTACCATTTTGTTACATTTCAAAATGTAAAGTATGACAAGGGCACTAAAAAATTGAAGATTGAGAAAGTAAAGTTTTGTAACTTTTTTTTATCAAACAAAAATGCATGTTGATTTGTCTAGAGTTGGAATCACATGGCTCATGAAACTACATCAAGATACCAGTGACGTACTTGCAAATAATTTTATCTAACAGGAAGAAAAAAACTTCAAACTAAAAACAAGAATAAAGGACCTAGACAATTGTCTAAATATGGGCCCTTTGTTAATGATTCCATTAACAATATAGATACACGATTGGAAATTTCTACCCCCGAGACATCACATAGATTTTCTAAACCTATCAATCTCCTTAATGTATTGAAAACATATATTATTAGTAATATATGTGAAATATTGCATATGACTGACCATGCATGGAAAAAAACTTTCAATTTGGATCATTTAGTACAAAGAAATAAGTCATTTTTCAATTGCATTGAACATGATCAGGAAGGAGACATGTATTTCGTAAACAAACACTTACTCAATTTTAGCCAGAGACTTGATTTGATTTCCGATCTAGAGAGAAAAAGGAAGGATCTGTTGAATTCTAATCAAATGAAGCAGATCAAAGATGCATAGTCTCAAAGAATCAAAAGATTTAATAGCATTATTTATAAATGTGAAAACATTGGGAATTGAAGAGAAACTTCCTACTTCAAGGCTGTACAAATTGTGCAGGATCAAAACGGTCGACGTATCACATGTGACTATGGATTAATTTCAAGAGAAATAATAACAATTGAATTGGATAAGCTAAAATAGTCAAAGGAAACATAATTCAATAATATACTTGATTTTAGTACATAGGAAATTAATGAGTAGCTAATTACATTTGTTAATGTTAACAAACAAAATTTTGTTTTGGATATGTAGATGCAAGAAAAAGCTGGGGAATTGAGAAGGAGATATTCAGTAAACATGTCAAAAAGGAAATTACAATTGCTCCTATGAAAGGTTACATCTAGGCCAAGCTAAATAAATTACTTGAAAAAATCAAAAATCTGAAAAATCGTTGATAGTTAAATAGACTGGATCTATCTTTTTACATATTGTGAGTGTTCTTAAATCTTGGAACATTCATTCTCTTGTTTCCTAGTGACTAAATGTTGAGGTTTGTTAGATATGTTATCATTAACTAAGCCAACTTTTGGATGTAGTGTCTTGATTTTCTTTGCAGGTGCCTTTTTCAAATTGCAGTTCACATGAGTCAAATTCTAGTCTTCATTGAGACAAATTCCTTTACTTTTGAAATTAAGTATAAATATTTTGATAATCTCTTTAAGAATCAAGCGTTCTTCTCTCGACTTAGAACTTTAGAAATGGTTTAATATCGAAAATGTAAAGTCATTTACATAATGAATTTCATTTTCACATGCATTTATTTTTTCATATATCTTTGTTTTAGAGATACTTTATCATTTATTACGTGTATTTAAATACTTATGGAACAATTGTCACTATTTTTTTGAAATGCGGGTGCAAAAAGTTAAATAGAAAAAAAATGAATCGGGTATTTTCCACCATTCAATCAATTTATGAGGATTCTACAAAGAGGAAGAGGTTGAATATCGAGGAAACTGTATTTCTTACTGGTTTGAATATGTTTGGAAACTTTATTTTTTCTCAAAACATGCTGGAATGGGACTCTCTGGTCGCCCAAGAATTCCATGAAATGATACAATACTAAACTATCGTAGCCTATGGCCACGTATGTAATATAAAAATTAACACTGAACACTAGTTTTGGACCTAATATATATAAATATTCCATTTTTAGTATTTATCTTAACCACATCTATGATGAATAGATATACAATATTATTGTTACTGCATTGTATCCATTACTATTTAAAACTAGTTACATTGTGCAAATTATGAGATTATTTAGAAATTTTATGGACAATTCTTAAATGATGGTTCTTTTGTTGCTCGGAATGAAAATGAATGTAACAGCCCTGGTCAAAATTCCAAGTAATAAAAATTTATAAGTAATAACCACGGTTGATGGGACACTTATTCCAAGCTGAATGTTGGGAAAAACATCCTAGTTAGTTATCATTTTTTGGGATTCAACTACGTTAAGTAAGTCATTAATCTATGACCATTTCCATGAGAGGTAGTCATAACTGACTAATTTCTCATGATTTTTGAATAGCCCACTTAGCACTCATTGCATCGAGTGATTCTCACAGGGGTGAAGAAGTGGGATTGAAAATAGTGAAATGAATCACATAGCGTCAACCATCACTTTTGGGGCTTGCACCCAGTAACTAGGACTTCCCGGGAGGTCACCCATCCCAGAACTCCTTTGGTTCAAGGAGACTTAACTATGGATTTTTCCCTAAAATCAAGCCTACTTATCTTGCTACCCCATTTTCAAAACCTTAGCAAGTATTGTGCGTCATGAACCATTCAAGTAGAGATCCCTTTACTCTTTGTATTTTAAGTATGAGGGGTTTCCACAGTGCATTATATTAGATATCGTTTTTTGGGATTCAAGTGCGTTAAGTAAGTCATTAATCTATGACCATTTCCATGAGAGGTAGTTGTAACTAACTAATTTCTCATGATTTTTGAATAGTCCACTTAGCACTCATTGCATCGGGTGATGCTCACAAGGGTGAAGAAGTGGGATTGAAACTAGTGAAATGAATCACATAGCCTCAATCATCACTTTCGGGGCTTGCACCCGGTAACCAAGACTTCCCAGGAGGTCACCCATCCCAGAACTCATATGGCTCAAGCACGCTTAACTGTGGAGTTTTTCCCCAAAATCAAGCCCACTTACCTTGCTACCCCTTTTTCAAAACCTTAGCAAGTATTGTGCCTCATGAACGATTCAAGTAGAAATCCCTTTACTTTTTGTATTTTAAGTATGAGGGGTTTCTGAAGTGCATTATATTAGATATCATTTTTTGGGGTTCAATTGCGTTAAGTAAGTCATTAATCTGTGACCATTTCCATGAGAGGTAGTCGTAACTGACTAATTTCTCATTATTTTTGAATAGTCCACTTAGCACTCATTGCATCGGGTGATGCTCATAGGGGTGAAGAAGTGGGATTAAAACTAGTGAAATGAATCACATCGCGTCAATCATCACTTTTGGGGCTTGCACCCGGCATGAGGACTTCCCGGGAGGTCACCCATCCCAAAACTCCTCTGGCTCAAGCGTGCTTAACTGTGGAGTTTTTCCCATAATCAAGCTCACTTAGCTTGCTACCCCATTTGCGAAACCTTAGCAAGTATTATGCCTCATGAACCATTCAAGTAGAGATCCCTTTACTCTTTGTATTTTAAGTATGAGGGGTTTCTGTAGTGCATTATATTAGATATCATTTTTTGGGATTCAACTGCATTAAGTAAGCCATTAATATATGACCATTTCCATGAGAGGTAGTCGTAATTGACTAATTTCTCATGATTTTTGAATAGTCCACTTAGCACTCATTGCATCGGGTGATGCTCACAGGGGTGAAGAAGTGGGATTGAAATTAGTGAAATGAATCACATAGCATCAATCATCACTTCCGAGGCTTGCACCTAGTAACCAAGACTTCCCAAGAGGTCACCCATCCTAGAACCCCTCTGGCTCAAGCGCACTTAATTGTGGATTTTTTCCCCACAATCAAGCCCACTTAGCTTGCTACCCCATTTTCAAAACCTTAACAAGTATTGTGCCTCATGAACCATTCAAGTAGAGATCCCTTTACTCTTTGTATTTGAAGTATGAGGGGTTTTCACAGTGCATTATATTAGATATCATTTTTTAGGATTCAACTGCATTAAGTAAGTCATTAATCTATGACCATTTCCATGAGACGTAGTCGTAACTGACTAATTTCTCATGATTTTTGAATAGTCCACTTACCACTCATTGCATCGGGTGATGCTCACAGAGGTGAAGAAGTGGGATTGAAACTAGTAAAATGAATCACATAGCGTCAATCATCACTTTTGAGGCTTGCACCCAGTAACCAAGATTTCCAGGGAGGTCACCCATCCCAGAACTCCTTTGGCTCAAGCGCTTAACTGTGGAGTTTTTCCCCACAATCAAGCCCACTTAGCTTGCTACCCCATTTGCAAAACCTTAGCAATTATTGTGCCGCATGAACCATTCAAGTAGAGATCCCTTTACTCTTTGTATTTTAAGTATGAGGGGTTTCCGCAGTGCACTATATTAGATATCATTTTTTGGGATTCAAATGTGTTAAGTAAGTCATTAATATATGACCATTTCCATGAGAAGTAGTTGTAACTAAGTAATTTCTCATGATTTTTGAATAGTCCACTTAGCACTCACTGCATCGAGTGATGCTCACAAGGGTGAAGAAGTGGGATTGAAACTAGTGAAATGAATCACATAGCGTCAATCATCAGTTCCGGGGCTTGCACCCGATAACCAGGAATTCCTGGGAGTCACCGATCCCAGAACTCCTCTGGCTCAAGCGAGCTTAACTATGGAGTCTTTCCCCAAAATCAAGCCCACTTAGCTTGCTTTCCCATTTGCAAAACCTTAGCAAGTATTGTGCCTCATGAACCATTCAAGTAGAGATCCCTTTACTCTTTTTATTTTAAGTATGAGGGGTTTCCGCAGTGAATTATATTAGATATCATTTTTTGGGATTCAACTGCATTAAGTAAGTAATTAATGTATGACCATTTACATGAGAGGTAGTCGTAACTGACTAATTTCTCATGATTTTTGAATAGTCGACTTAGCACTCATTGCATCAGGTGATGCTCATAGGGGTGAAGAAGTGGGATTGAAACTAGTGAAATGAATTACATAGCGTCAATCATCACTTCCGGGGCTTGCACCCGGTAACCAGGACTTTCTGGGAGGTTACCCATCCCAGAACTCCTCTGGCTCAAGAGTGCTTAATTGTGGAGTTTTTCCCCACAATCAAGCCCACTTAGCTTGCTACCCCATTTTCAAAACCTTAGCAAGTATTGTGCCTCATGAACCATTCAAGTAGAGATCCCTTTACTCTTTGTATTTTATGTGTGAGGGGTTTCCAAAGTGCATTATATTAGATATTGTTTTTTGGGATTCAAGTGCGTTAAGTAAGTCATTAATCTATGACCATTTCCATGAGAGGTAGTCACAACTGACTAATTTCTCATGATTTTTGGATAGTCCACTTAGCACTCATTGCATTGGGTGATGCTCACAGGGGTGAAGAAGTGGGATTGAAACTAGTGAAATGAATCACATAATGTCAATCATCACTTCTGGGACTTGTACCCAGTAACCAGGACTTCCCGAGAGGTCAGCCATCCTAGAACTCCTCTAGCTCAAGCACACTTAACTTAATATATATAAACTACATATATATGAGAAACTTAATATATATAAACTCCATATATATGAGAAAGTCCTGGTTAAGCGCGCTTGAGCCAGAGGAGTTTTGGGATGGGTGACCTCCCGAGAAGTCCTGGTTATCGAGTACAAGCCCCAGAAGTGATGATTGATACTATGTGATTCATTTCACTAGTTTCAATACCACATCTTCACCCCTGTGGGCATCACCTGATGCAATGAGTGCTAAGTGGACTATTAAAAAATCATGAGAAATTAGTCTTGGTTAAGCGCGCTTGATCTAGAGGAGAAATTATATGAGAAATTCTTGGTTAAGCGCACTTGAGTCGGAGGAGTTCTGGGATGGGTGACCTCCCAAGAAGTCCTGGTTACCAGGTACAAGCCCCGGAAGTGATGATTGACACTATGTGATTCATTTCACTAGTTTCAATCCCACTTCTTCACTCCTGTGAGCATCACCTGATGCAATGAGTGCTAAGTGGAATATTCAAAAATCATGAGAAATAAGTCAGTTACAACTACCTCTCATGGAAATGGACATATATTAATGACTTACTTAACACAGTTGAATCCCAAAAAATGATATCTAATATAATGCACTGCGGAAACCCCTAATACTTAAAATACAAGAGTAAAGGGCTCTCTACTTAAATGGTTCATGAGGCACAATATTTTCTAAGTTTTTGCAAATTGGGAAGCAAGCTAAGTGGGCTTGATTGTGGGGAAAAATTCCACAGTTAAGCGCGCTTGAGACAGAGGAGTTACGGGATGGGTGACGTCCCAGGAAGTCCTGGTTACCAGGTGCAAGCCCCGAAAGTGATGATTGACGCTATGTGATTCATTTCACTAATTTCAATCCCACTTCTTCACCCCTGTGAGCATCACCCGATGCAGTGAGTGCTAAATGACCTATTCAAAAATCATGAGAAATTAATGAGTTACGACTACCTCTCATGGAACTAGTCATAGATTAATGACTTACTTAACGCAGTTGAATCCAAAAAAATGATATCTGATATAATGCACTCCAGAAACCCCTCATACTTAAAATACAAAGAGTAAAGGGATCTCTAATTGAATGATTCATGAGGCACAATACTTGCTAAGGTTTTTCAAATGGGGTAGCATGCTAAGTGGGCTTGATTGTTGGGAAAAACTCCATAGTTAAGTGCGCTTGAGCCAGAGGAGTTCTGGGATGGGTGACCTCCTGGGAAGTCCTGGTTACTAGGTGCAAGCCCCGAAAGTGATGATTGACGCTATGTGATTCATTTCACTAGTTTCAATCCCACTTCTTCACCCTTGTGAGCATCACCCGATGAGATGAGTGCTAAGTGAACTATTCAAAAATCATGAGAACTTAGTCAGTTATGACTACCTCTCATGGAAATGGTCACAGATTAATGACTTGAACCCCAAAATATGATATCTAATATAATTCACTTCGGAAACCCCTCATACTTAAAATAAAAAGAGTAAAGGGATTTCTACTTGAATGGTTCATGAGGCACAATACTTGCTAAGGTTTTGCAAAAGGGGTAGCAAGCTAAGTGGGCTTGATTGTGGGGAAAAACTCCATAGTCAAGCGCGCTTGAGCCAGATGAGTTTTGGGATGGGTGACCTTTCGGGAAGTCCTAGTTACCGGGTACAAGCCCCGAAAGTGATGATTGACGCTATGTGATTCATTTCACTAGTTTCAATCCCACTTCTTCACCCCTATGAGCATCACCCGATGCAATGAGTGCTAAGTGGACTATTCAAAAATCATGAGAAATTAGTCAGTTACGACTACCTCTCATGGAAATGGTCATAGATTAATGACTTACTTAATGCAATTGAATCCCAAAAAACGATATCTAATATAATGCACTGCAGAAACTCCTCATACTTAAAATACAAAGAGTAAAGGGATCTCTACTTGAATGGTTCATGAGGCACAATACTTGCTAAGGTTTTGCAAATGGGGTAGCAAGCTAAGTGGCCTTGATTGTGGGGAAAAATACATAGTTAAGCGTGCTTGAGCCAGAGGAGTTTTGGGATGGGTGACCTCCCAGGAAGTCCTGGTTACTGGGTGCAAGCCTTGAAAGTGATGGTTGACGCTATGTGATTCATTTCACTATTTTCAATCCCACTTATTCACCCCTCTGAGAATCACTCGATGCAATGAGTGGTAAGTGGACTATTCAAAAATCATGAGAAATTAGCCAGTTATGACTACCTCTCATTGAAATGGTCATAGATTAATGAATTAATTAATGTAGTTCAATCCTAAAAAATGATATCTAATATAATGCATTGCGGAAACCCCTCATACTTAGAATACAAAGAGTAAAGGGATATATACTTGAATGGTTCATGAGGTAAAATACTTGCTAAGGTTTTGAAATGGGGTAGCAAGCTAAGTGGGCTTGATTGTGGTGAAAAACTCCACAGTTAAGCGTGCTTGAGCCAAAGGAGTTCTGGAATGGGTGACCTCTCGGGAAGTCCTGGTTACCGGGTGCAAGCCCCGGAAGTGATGATTGATGCTATGTGATTCATTTCACTAGTTTCAATCCCACTTCTTAACCCCTGTGAGCATCACCCGATGCAATGACTGCGAAGTGGACTATTAAAAAATCATGAGAAATTAGTCAGTTACGACTACCTCTCATGGAAATGGTCATAGATTAATGACTTAATTAATGCAATTGAATCCCAAAAAACGATATCTAATATAATGCACTACAGAAATCCCTCATACTTAAAATACAAAGAGTAAAGGGATCTCTACTTGAATGGTTTATGGGGCACAATACTTGCTAATGTTTTGCAAATGGGGTAGCAAGCTAAGTGGGCTTGATTGTGGGGATAAAATCCAGAGTTAAGTGCGCTTGAGCCAGAGGAGTTCTAGGAGGGGTGACCTCCTGAGAAGCCCCGAAAGTGATGATTGACAATATGTGATTCATATCACTAGTTTCAATCCCACTTCTTCACCCCTGTGTGCATCACCCGATGCAATGAGTGTTAAGTGGAATATTCAAAAATCATGAGAATTAGTCAGTTATGACTACCTCTCATGGAAATGGTCATAGATTAGTGTCTTACTTAATGCAGTTGAATCCCAAAAAATGATATCTAATATAATGCACTGTGGAAACCCCTCATCCTAGTTAGTGTTCATTTGGTTTATTGTGGCTAGGGAAATTGGAAAAGTAAATGGATTTGGAAAGGAAAAAAGGCATTTTTTGCACATTTATTTATGAAAATAATGGAAATTATGAGAAAGGGGAGATGAAATGTCACAAGTTTCATGTGAGGATTAAAATGAAGGAAAATAATTCAAAATGAAGGAAATAGAGGCCTCTTCTATAAAAATGTTTCTAAGGATCAGTCGATACCTTTTGTCAGTTCATTTTTGGAGCTCTCTCATTATTTTATCTCTCTTTGTCTCTCACTCTTGGACACTTTGAATTGTTGGAGAACTTTGGAATTTTGAGCAAGATAGGAAAGAATTCAAGAAGGAGGAGGAAGAAAACAAGTTGGAGTAGGAATCAAGCAGTTACAACAGAATTCTTGGCAAGTATCGATTTGCATGTATGTTTTCCTTGGTATATCTCACATGCATGGTATTACATGTGATTCTTTTCTTTCTTCGCATGGGTTTTTGTCAGGGGTAATAATGTATTCAGACTAGCCTTACCATTTCCGGATAGCCTTGATGAAATGGATTCTCATACTTCGGTTGAGCTGGATTTCCTAATTGCATTTAAAACTGAGTGAGGTGGATCTTTGAATTGATATAACACATGGCCTAGTAACCTCTGAACCAGAATGTGGGTTTTGGTAAGTCCTGATAGTGGGTTGCCTTGGTAGGACTAGGAATCCTTACCTGTGAATGGTTGGATATATGGTAAAGCTTAGAGGTGGTTTGCTTTGATTTAGGGCACAGTGATCCAGGATGGATTGTGGTAAATCCTGAGATGTGGATGCTATCCATTTTTTCCTAGTAGCCCTAGGATGGGATGTACGGTAAAGCATGTAGAGTATGTATCAGTTTAGGGCCTAGTGATCCTTAATTCATATTGTGGATTACAGTAAAGCCTAAGATACTAGGAGACATGAAATTTCCTCATGGTGTAGGCAGATAACTCTAGTAGCATTCATGATTGTTTGGTTCTTTTTGGTTTTCTATGAGTCCGACATTCATTCTTGGAATATAGCACGGGGATGATTGGATGAAGAGAGATTTGACTCAACCAATCTATGGTCGAGTGGAACATTGAAGTCCCATCTTCGGTTGGTTTTTACACTCATTAATGAGAAGCTAATTCCTTTGGTATTTGATGTATGATTCTACTTATTATTATGTGGATTCTATTGATGTTGTATCTATTGTATTGTTGTTGTTATTATGCTGGCTATAAGCATGTAATTTATCAGTGATGATGTATGGTTCTCTCGATGTTTTTACTTGTAAATGAATGCACAATGTGTCTATGGTCAAATACATTGTATTGCAACTAATGATGTAAGTGACTAATGCTTCTTAGTGATTCTCAAATAAGTATGAGACCCCTATGTTTAAATTTGTAGTTTACACCATTAGATTCAATGTTTGTGATGTATTTGAAGAAATTCCTGTCATGGCTAGGAGGGTTTTAGATGAGTTATTGTTGATGTGATTGATTTTGTATCATTTTTCTAATGTTATTTATCATCCCCTAAGTTTTCATGAATTTCTGGGTAGTGACCCATTCTCTGGGACTAAAAATGTGGCTCAAATCCTAGAGTTGTAGGCATATAACTAAGTAATTGGGGCCCTGGATGCATGCTTGTTGTATTGTGCCTACGGCTATAGACTCCTAATCACAACCTTGTTGTGATATTCCTATGGCTAAGGCCCATAACGGTAAAAAAGTTAGCCTAACCCAAGGGTAAGTGGCCTGATTATTTGGGTTACCTCCTTGGGATGTTGTTGTTGATGAGTAAGGTTTATTTGTCATGTTTCCGTCAGTTCCACTTCCTCAAGGTCATATAGGAGGTTGAATCTCATATTAGTAGCCTCTCAGCACATGTTTATCCTCGTTGGCTAGTTACTTGGGTAGATGTGGGAAGAGGGTGTTACATAGTGGTATCAGAGCATGGTTCAACCCTTGGATTGGATGGGCAGTGTGTTGGTCATGATTTTTTTGATTTCTTATGTGTTTCTCATACCTATGGTGTATGTGTTTGTTGCATCCATATTGTATTGGCCATGGTGGAAGTGGTGTCACAATGGGAGGACTGATTGTATTGTTTTCAACATGTTTTCATGTGTATATGACTGATTGTGTTTTGTTTATGCTTATGTATTATCCATGCACACTTGATTATGTATTGTTACATGTTGAATATGCATTTCTTGTTATGCTAGGTCACATAATGGTCATGCTTGTGTGTTTTCCATGTATTCTTACTTATGTTATGTTATATGTTGTGCATGCATTGGTCAGTCATGTCAGGGTATATGGTTATTATTCTTGTGTATGGTCTGTGCTTGTGATTGTGTGTGGTCAATTTTTCATTGGAGTGTATTTGGTATGGTTATGCATTGATGACTGGAATCCAACTAGAATGATGATTATGTGCTAGTATACCATGTGTTATGAGTTTATATGTTGTTATGATTTTGTATATACATGTATTACACTGATTGGTTGATATTGCAAGATGTATCCTCCCAAAATTACATTAAGGTATGTTGGTTTCTTATTATTTTTTTTAGCTTACATAATATGATTGGAAGGAAGAAATATCAGCATGGATAGAAATATGGTAGACTACAAGGACTCTCTTTATGAGTCATATCAACAACATGATGGGCACTCTTCTAATTTGGCAGATACATTGAGAAGCCTAAAGGAATAAATAAGGAGTTATAAGGCAGAGAATGACATTTCATACAGGTGCAAGATAAACATCTAGAGGTGAATGCAATGATTCTATAGAGCTTGTCAGAATTGTAGTGACAAGGGAGACTTTAGATCAGCCAAGGACAAGAGGACAAAACTAATGGGGTGTCTGGAAATAGGTCTCCTGATAGACACAGGTTAGATAGATTTTATACAATGTGGCAGGTTTTTGGACACTCTGGATACGAGGAGTGACGATTACATGTACCATTCTAGTTCTGATTCGGATAGACATCATGATCATCATTGGTACCACCCTTACCATGGAAAATTTTAGGGGCTAATATTCGCATGTGGGATAATTTTCCATGTTTTTTCCAAAAAATGATTCGCCAATTTCCATTTTTTATAAAAATTATTCGCCCAAATTTTACAATATAAAATTATTTTTCCTTAAAAATCACCAACATTATATAGAGGGTATATATAAAAACATTATAATTTTGAATAATTTTACAAATACATCAACAAAAATTTTATAGTTTTCATATTAGGGACTAGTGAGATTCGCCAATACTTTTAAACTTTAAGATAATTTTCCATCCTTGAAATTTTCCTCAACCCTTATAGGAGGAGTGATAGGGGATACTTTCTAGATGAATTCAAGAAAGAAAAGCCCCCTACTTTTGATGGAGATTGTTGGTTTCCCATGTTTTGATATTTTTGCAAATCAAAAGACAAGGCAACATCATAACCAATCTTTAGAGTTACAGGATCTAGTCCTCCTACTCTCAGAGAGGGATCTCTCAAATTATTTTCTTTGCAAAGGTTTATCTTGTGTGCTTTGAGTATTGGTTTTAGACTAGTTATTAAGTGTAGGTGTTTGTTTATTTGTTTGGTTGAATTGATACAGCAGAACATGAAAGGTCTAGGAAAGATACATAGAATGGAGAAACATCTGGTTCATTGGGAAATGGAGTAAAGAAGAGGTCATAACATAATCATCAATGGATATGGGATATCAGAGGGCAAATCTAACTTAGCCGCAAGATCCTTTGGTTTTGGAATGAGATGGAAATCAATGATTTGGAAAGAGAAATTTGATTCTCAACGAAGGGAACTTGAAAACATAACTTGAACAATAAAGAAATATTTGATAGACATGGCTAACCATAAATTCTACAAGCATTCTTTAAGCAAATCATGACTTCAAGACAGCTTTCAAAATGAAATCTAAGATTCGGGGAACACCCTATTTCCTCAAAGATTTTATTTCAAATGACTTAGAAAACATAAAATATTCACTGATAATTGCAGTCATAGAAGAGGGAACACCTAAATACATCTATGATCACAATTATAAAGACCTTTAAGCAAAATGTTCAAGCAAGGACAAGGGGAAAGATCAGAACAGACCTCCTTGACTTACTGTAAACAAATAAACTTCAAAGGGAGACTTCAATAACAATGTTTAAGTGGCAGCAGACAAGCATGGATAACCATAAATCATGCTGAAACCAACTGTTCGAACTATTAAGGAAATAAACAAGCATGAGGACTAAAGAGAGAGATTAAAGACTCTAAAATACCTCAGCAGAAGAAAACATAAAACAGTGAAGGATAAACAAGTCTAAGGTGCTTCCAAGACTCATTTACTAGCCTAAAACTTTCATCCTACTGTAGTAAGAATTTATGGAACAAAATGAGAACAGGGGAAAACATTAAACAATTTAGAATACTTCACCAACAGCCAAGCTCATGGATCCAATGATAGATCCTTCTCAAGAACAAGCATGCAGCAATATCATCAGGGCTTCCAAGACTTCAATTTCTTCTTCAAATTCTACAGACTATGTATAATTTCAGAGAGTTTCAATATTACAGCAAGTGATGAACCAACCAACCAACAATTTCTCATCTTCTACAAAAGTATTTATAGAAGGAATGAGGAGGCGGGAGAGGATAAAATATCTCCCATGTCAATTAATACAATCTTAATAGCTTCTCGGCCTTTGAGGGGCTCAATGGAGAAGTTTTACAGATGTTCTATATGTATTAATTGATTTACATTTATGAATTAAGCTCGGTGGGAGCCTTTGTTGACTTTTGAGGCTCTGCGTCATGTTGTAGTAACTCTGTTGATATTTTGCATTAATTTCCTTAGCAGAATTAACTATTTGGTTGCGTTGAGGCAAATATCTAATTTTGATCAATAACTTCGGCCTCTGTTTGAATGCTTTGAGGTAGCTGAGAGGAATCAATATGCGGCGGTGGAGGCCTTTCTGTCTGATAAACACTTATGATTTTCTTTTAACTGTGTTTTAATTTGGAGGATTAGGCTTTTGATAATCAATCTTAGCCATAATCCCCACAAATCTGTCTTCAATCTTCTGTTATGGTATGTTTTGTCTTCACCACTGATACTCTTTTAATTTGATTAAATAACATTGTGTCTTGTTGATGTGCAGGGCTGCTCATATAGCAATCAATGCCCATGAAGCATCAACGAGACGTGGAATTTGAACCCGTGAATGGCTTCCCTTTGATGAATTAAAGGCATGGGAATCGTCATTCCCAACCTTTGGATGTTCTTCAATATAATGGAAAAACCATTAAACACATGCAAAATACAAAAATAATTAAGAAATCCTACGTTTATTGGGTAAAACTGCTTAGAATGATACGAGGAGGAGCGTGGCCGTTGGATGGGATTATCTAATGATGTAGATCTATTCACGGAGGTTAAAAGAAGAGCAGAGGGAGAAAAATTCAGAACTGTTGATCGCGCAGAGATCAACGGTGGGGATTACGCGTTAAAATCCTCTTGGTCGAAGGCAGAGGGAAATGAAACCATGAGGGAAACATCTGGGACCATCCAATCTGAACACGTGGACGGTCCAGATCCAATCGAAGAATCGCAATTGGTGGGGGAAAAAAAATGTTAAAAATGCACCCGATGAAAAGATCCAATGCGATTAGATGTAGACCGTCAATCGGGAGATCAGATCGACGGTGGGAGATGTGTCAGGAGATCACAATCAGCGGGGCAATGAACTTGGAGTGCTATGGAGCGATTGAGCGCTGACCATCGATGTGAAAATCATATTGATGGTGGAGAACTCTTCGGGGGTTGACCAATTATGGGTGGCTTTATGTTTATCGGGCGCGACAAAAATTTTGCGATGCGATCATGCGCAGGCCGTTTGATCGGCTTTAGTTCAACGACGAAGATTGTTTTACATCATACACGGCGAAAACCCTTTAATATTTATGAAAAACCCAAATTTTAATAAAAAAAAAGGTTTTGTCGAGGCGGAATGTATATATATGAAAAGGTTGGCGCCCGATTGCGGGGCCTTTGATTATATGGAAGGAAAAAGGGCACGAGGCTTATGTATGAGGGCCTATCGCAATCGGAGGTCAGGTTTGGTATTTCAATCTACCCATTGGAATTTTTCGATGCGATTGGCGCCTCGGGACTTAAACTCTTGGTCCCAGGCATAGGCTATATGGAATGAAAATGGAGGGGGTGGGGTTTATACACATGGGACTTAATCGCATCGGAAGTTTCGATGCGGGTCTTTCAATTTACCCATTTGTATATAAAAACATGGTATGGGCATGATTAGACCGAAACTTTTGGAGAAAGTGGGATTTTTGATTTGCAAAGGAAAAATGAGTCAGAGATGGATTATTTCAATGTTTTAAGCACTGAATGCGGGCACAAGGGCTATATGAGGAGATAATAGGATCGGGGGATATAATACGTAGGGGTAATCTCATCAGAGCTTTGATCAATCAAAAAGACTTGTGCACTTGGTCTTTGCGATGCGATAAGTGCCAAAAAGGACTTAGCACTTGGTCTTAGCACCATGGGCATATAGTGGGGGAGTGGTTCGGATTTAGCCCAAAGGGGCTTAAACCCATAGTCAAAATACTTGTTTTTCATGATATTTTCAAGACTTCTTAGATGGATTTGGGGATTTCGGCAGAGTTCAAAAAGGATTTTTAAACTCTGTAAAGGTGGATTTTATGAAGGGGTAAATGAAATAAAGGGAAAATAGAGGAAGTTTATGGGAATAAAAGGGGTAAAAATGGAGGTCAGTTTTGAAGTGGAGGGAAAGGAAAAATGGCTTTGCAGTAGTCTTATCTTTTTGGAAAACAGTAGAATTTCTGGGCTATGGAAAGGAAACATAAAAGAAGATTGAAACAAAGGTATGATGTCTTCAAGAAGCTTCAAGGGATAACATTTTTTGTAATAAAAGTGTTTCTTGAAGACTCCAAAATGTTTTGGCCACCTTTTGATATAACAAATTTTGTAGGTGGCCAACAGTGGCTCCACTTGGGGATGGTGCCTTCTTGAAGGCATCAAGAACTTCAGAGTTGCATTTTCTGGGAGGCTGATCAGTGCCTCATCCATTGGGCTGTCTTTATTTACTTGGATAATCTTCTTTTGGTCTGAAAAAATATTAGCAACCACAAAAACAATGGATATTTCATCAACAAGCTTTCTACCTACCCAATCCTACTGATCTAACATTTTTTCTTCTGTTAGAGTGCACTTGGATTGGAAAACTCTCTTACAACATTTTATTCTTTTGAAAGCAAGAAACTAATCTATTTCTATACTAATTTCTCCATGAATTAATATTAAACAATTGAGTTCATATACTTCTCTACCTAATCTACCAATATGTTAGGATTAAACAGTCCAACAAATTTTTTATTCTCTAAATTCTACAACAGAAATTTAAAAATATACAAGTTAGGATTAAACAATCCAACTTGTAGCTGATCTATGGCATAAAAACAAGTTGCACATAGACTGAAATTGGTAGAACATTTAAAACAAAATGTGAAGGCTTAAGATCTGAAAGTTTAAGAACATCCTTATCTTTTTCTTCAACCCTGATTTTGAAAATTATTTGAGCTGTCTTTTCTCTCTTTCTAGTTCAAGTTTTAAGCATGTTTGAACCTTCTTTTTTCTAACCTAATCTACCTTACTGATAAGCCAAGATTGAGTTGTTTGGAAAATCTAATTCACTAACCTATCAGTAGAAAATTTAAAGCTATTTAGTCATGATTAGGCTGTATGACTAACTAGAAGTGTCTTTTTCAGGAGTGGCATTTGAGCTTGCACACTTTCAGACTTTTGTTTCTCTTTTTTGGTATGGGGCTGTACCTTTATTGTTTTTACAATATACCCTCTTTTCTTTCTTTTACTGTTTTTGTATTTTTATTTTTCTTTCAAAATAAAAATCAACAACTAACTAACTACTCAAGGGCTGTGCTTTATTTACATTCCTACCTACCCTAATCTAACTTGGAAATCTCTACTACTTCATATGATACAATAGTGCCAGTGCAACCAGTTCAATGGTAACAAAAATGGGGAAGAAAACTGACTACTTGTCAGAGATAACCATGGGGTACTTTGAATGTGGGTTTTTAAAACCAAAGCCACCACCAGTGGTGACCACTCCTGATGTATCTGGCTCTTGCAAAGGGTCAATGCTTGGGAACTTGATCCAATCAGGGCCTCCATATATTCTGCCATAGGATCAATGAACACATGATGTGAACTTTCTTTTTTTAGGCCTTCCTTGACTGGTAGGCTATCTGCATCCTTGACAGCTTTGATCACTGCATCTTCAGTGTGGCTTTTTAAGGCCCAATCATGCTTTTCCTACACATCAAAACGCAGTGGAATTACTCTTCTTTTTGGGGGAGGGAGACTTTCCAAAAATTCTCTAGGGTCTCTGAATTGGTATGATTGTTCTTGTGAATTCAATATTTCAATCTCAGTTTCATACCTTTCAACTACCAAGTCCAGGAAAATTTTCTTAAGCTCAGGTTCAACAATGAATTTTGAGCTAAGAAGAACCACCTTTGGAAGGTCCTCACATTTAAATTATACTAGTATACTTGATATTCCATAATGAAACTCTGTTATGGGACTTAGTTGCATTTCTGTAGTTTGTTCAGAGTCTTCTATTAGTGGAGTTATTAGGTCTTTTGGGATTGTGGAGTCGCCAGGTGGAATATTTTGAAATTTTCTATCCACCAAAAACATGATTGGGTTTGCTCAATGCATTCCCAAGGGATTTTACAAGGACTAATGAAGTAATAGGCCTACTGGAGGCCAGAGGAGTCTCCAAGTGGACAATTTTTAGCTTTTGTGAAGGTAAAATGTTTTATGGTTCCACCACTATGTTTATTATGAAGCCAAAATAAATATTTTTGGGTTTTTATGAGTTTTTATGGTTTTTTGAAAGACTAATGAGTTTATAAAAGCTTTCCAAGAAACTATGAACTCAGTGGTCCCACCGTGATCGCCATTATGTTGGTTTCCTGTGTTTTGATAGTTTGGAAAATCAAAAGGCAAGGCAATATCAAAACCAATCTTTAGAGTTACAGGATCTAGTCCTCTTGCTCTCAGAGAGGGATCTCTCAAATTATTTTCTTTGCAAAGGTTTATCTTTTGTGCTTTGAGTATTGGTTTTAGACTAGTTATTAAGTGTAGGTGCTTGTTTATTTGTTTGGTTGAATTTATACAACAGAACATGAAAGGTCTAGGAAAGATATATAGAATGGAGAAACATCTAGTTCATTGGGAACTGGAGTCAAGAAGAGGTCATAACATACTCATCAATGGATATGGGATATCAGAGGGAAAAGCTAACTTGGCGGTAGGATCCTTTGGTTTTGGAATGAGATGGAAATCAATGATTTGGAAAGAGAAATTTGATTCTCAACGAAGGGAACTTGAAAACATAACTTGAACAATAAAGAAATATTTGATAGACAGGGCTAACCATAAATTCTACAAACATTCCTTAAGCAAATGACGACTTCAAGAAAAATTTCAAAATGAAATCTAAGATTCGGGGAACACCCTATTTCCTCAAAGATTTTATTTCAAATGAATTAGAAAACATAAAAGATTCATTGTTAATTGCATTCATAGAAGAGGGAACACCTAAATACATCTATGATCACAATTATAAAGACCTTTAAGCCAATTGTTCAAGTAAGGACAAAGGGCAAGATTAGAACATACCTCCTTGACTTACTGTAAACAAAGAAACTTCAAAGGGAGACTTCAATAACAGTGTTTAAGTGGCAGCAGACAAGCAGGGAGAACCATAAATCATGCTGAAACGAACTGTTCGAACTATTAAGGAAATAAACAAGCATGAGGACTAAAGAGAGATATTAAAGACTCTAAAATACCTCAGCGGAAGGAAACATAAAACAGTGAAGGATAAACAGGTCTAAGGTGCTTCCAAGAATCATTTCTTAGCCTAAAATTTCATCCTACTATAGTAAGAATTTATGGAACAAAATGAAAACGGGGGAAAACATTAAACAGTTCAGAATACTTCACCAACAGTCAAGCTCATGGATCCAATGATAGAGCCTTCTCAAGAACAAGCACCAACAACATCATTGGGGCTTCCAAGACTTCAATTTCTTCTTCAACTTCAACAGACTATGTATTATTTCAGAGAGTTTCAGTATTACAACTAGTGATCAACCAACCAACCAACAATTTCTCATCTTCTACAGAAGTATTTATAGAAGAATGAGGAGGTGAGATCTGATAAAAGATCTCCCATTTCAATTAATATATAGTCTTAATAGCTTCGGCCTTTGGTGAATGGAGAAGTTTTACGGTGTTTTGTCTCTATTAGTTGATTACATTTATAGTTAAGCTCGATTGGGAGCCTTTGTTGACTTTTGAGGCTCGCGTCGCAGTTTAGCAGTAACTCTGCTGATATTTTTTGCATTAAGTTCATGTGAATTAACTATTTGCGTTGCATTGAAGGAGAAAATAAATATCGATTTTTATCAATAGGTTAACTCTGTTTGAATGCTTTGAGGCACAGGTGGCTTTGTGGTAGCTGAGAGGATTTAATTTTCCTCAGATGCGGCAGTGGAGGCCTTTCTGTCTGATAAACACTTATGATTTTCTTTTAACTGTGTTTTAATTTGGAGGATTAGGCTTTTGATAATCAATCTTAGCCATAATCCCTGCAAATTTGTCTTTAATCTTCTGTTCTAGTATGTTTTGTCTTTGCCACTGATACTCTTTTAATTTGATTAAATAACATTGTGTCTTGTTGATGTGCAGGTACGCACAAGTCTCATATAGAAATCAATTCCCATGAAGCATTGACGAGACATGGAATTTGAACCCGTGAATGGCTTCCATTTGATGAATTAAAGGCATGGGAATCATCATTCCCAAACTTTGGTTGTTCTTCAATATAATGGAAAAACCATCAAACACCTGCAAAATACAAAACTAATTATGAAATCCTGCGTTTATTGGGTAAATCTGCTTAGAAGGCTGCGGGGAGGAGCGTGTAGAAATTTGAATAACTGTTAAATTATTCACCGAGATTATCCTGATCACACACTATTTGAGCTTCATGCATAATACATAACCTCTTCTACTATTGATCATCAATTTGCGGAAATATAAACAATCGCATGCGCACATTGAAACCATAAACAATCACACATGTAAACACAGTATTTATGGGAAAGCTTAAAGCTAAAAACCCCCAACTATCTGTATATTATAATGATAGATATCATGTAACAATCATTGTACAAACTCCTCACAATCTCTCAATACAATCTCCAATTGTTACACACTACACAAGCTCAGATCATACAAAACACATGCTCCAATCTGCTCCACCTGTTAGCCTGCCTCTACTTTGGAATCCAATATGGATAATACTTAGATCTAGGTTTGAATACCTCTGGTATGTACTGTGCAATCCTCAGTGGCATCTCCATCAATGTGTGGTGCAAACTCATGCACCAGTATAGTCACAACTGATAGTCACACTGCTCTTTCACCTACCTCTTCACTGGCCTCCACTGAAACTGTCCATGCACTCGAGTTAACTGATGTA
Organism: Pinus albicaulis; assembly: GCA_034641835.2. Taxonomy (NCBI): domain Eukaryota; kingdom Viridiplantae; phylum Streptophyta; class Pinopsida; order Pinales; family Pinaceae; genus Pinus; species Pinus albicaulis. The sequence continues at coordinate 1,090,736,913 of CM076578.1, forward strand.
TTCTTTAGTTGATTAATGAGTTTATAATTAGTGAATTAATTAATAATTAATTCACACCACTCTCACTAGTGTATTAATCAGTTAGACTAGATACAACTAGCTCAACTATGTTTAACTCAGTTAAACTAAATACAACTCCACTAACTGCCTCAATCAACTCCACCAAACTCTGTCACATGAGTTCTATCTGAAGTCAACATGCAATAGATCCAATAAACCCTAGGAATAGCGTAATTCCTTCTGTTAGCTGCATGTGCCACTTCTGTGCACTTAACTAAAGTGCTCCAAGAGGATAAGATAATGTTTAGAGTCCAAATATTATTAAGAGCTAATAATATTCAACATATCTATTTTTAGACTGGTGATCTAAAAATAGATTCTGCCCAGTATGTCTAAAAATAGAAGTCCATCTATTTTTTCCGACTTGACCAACCACCCACAAATAGCATCCTGCAACTCATAGAACATGATCCATATGTCTAAAATTAGACATAGTCTAAAAATAGACTTTGCGCCAAAAATACCCTGCGGGCCCACTTAGTGAAGGCGACTCCTTTCCACTAAGCTCATCATCTTGTTGCAATCTCAACACTCCCTCTCAACAAGATATGGATTATCTGCAACCCCTATCCTGCCCCTGTGGTATTTGAATTTTCTCCTGGTGAGCGCCTTCGTCAAGATATCAGCATCCTGATCCTCCATAGGAATGTATGAAAGTAACATGACCTTCCGCTGCACACAATCTCTGATATGATGATACCGGATGTCAATGTGTTTAGATCTATCATGAAATACTGGATTAACCGAGAGTTTGATGCAACTCTAATTATCACAATAAATCACAATAGGCTCTAAGTGTGAAACGAACAATCTGACCAGGATCTTCCTCATCCATATAGCCTCGGATGCAGCCAAACTCGCTGCCATATACTCGGCCTCTGCTGAACTGAGTGCCACGGATCTCTGCTTCCTGCTGTACCAAGAAACTGTTGTCGACCCGATACTGAAAATCCCTCCAGATGTGCTCTTTCTGTCCGTTGGGCTCCCTGCCCAATCTGCATCCGTGAAGCCACATAGCTTCACCTCATCTGACTGTCTGTACCATAATCCATATCCCGATGTGCCTCTGAGATATCTCAATACATGCTTCCCCACCTTCCAAAAGAGCTTGGTAGGCTTAACCATAGCTTGTGAAAGCTGGTTAACTGCATAGCATATATCGAGTCGTGTATTGACCAGATACATAAGTGACCCCACCAACTGTCGATAAACAGTGGCATCCACTACCTCCGCTGAAGTAGCATCCTCCTTCCTCCAACCACCAGGAAGAGGAGTATCAACAGGCTTGCAGCCATGCATGTTGAACTTCTCCAGTATCTCCCGGGCATACTTACCCTGAGAAACAAACATTCCATCACTGCGCTGCCAAATTTCCAATCCCAGGAAATAATGAAGGAGGCCCAATTCCTTCATCTCAAACTCTTTTGCAATATCCTCCTTGCATGAGAGTATCAATAGTTCATCACCTGTAAAAATAAAATCATCTACATAAAGTACAATGATCAGCAACTTACCCTCCACCACAATCTGGTATAGGTTAGGATCCGCCTCACTCTTGGAGAATCCAAGTCTAGTGAAATAACTGTCTATCCGTGTGTACCAAGCACGAGGTGCTTGTTTCAACCCATATAGCGCTCTCTTGAGCCTGCACACATGCGACTCGCTGCTGAAGATCTCAAAACCTTCGGGCTGCTCTATGTACACCTCCTCCTCAATGACTCCGTTGAGGAACGCAGTCTTCACATCCATCTGATGAATGTGCCACCCCATCTGCGCTGAGAGAGCAAGAATCATTCGTATGGAAGAATACCTTGCGACAGGTGCAAAGGTCTCCTCATAATCGATCCCCTCTATCTGTGAAAAGCCTCAGGCAACAAATCTTGCCTTGTACTTCTCCACACTCCCATCAGCTGCCTGCTTCACTTTGTAGATCCATCTCGAACCCACCACTGATTTCACTTCTGGGCTTGGGACAATATCTCATGCACTGTTTCTGACAATCGAATCATACTCTTCCACCATGGCATCTACCCATGCGGGATCCTCCATAGCTTCCTCGAAAGAGGATGGATCTGTCACGATACAATTACTCATAAGATCCATGTATCCAGTATACTGTTCAGGTGACTGTCTCCATCTGTGCTATGCTGTAGGTGCTCCTACAACCTTCTCTGCATCTTGAGCCAGTCGCTGAGCTTCTGTAGTGTGCTTCCGACCTCTGATGGTTGGTGCTACATGAGTGGTCTCTTCCACTCCATGAACCTCATCTTGTGGCTGATCCACATCCTGAGACTCATCCTTAGGAATTAATAGCTCCTCATCTGTATGAAAGTGTGGCTCCCTCTCAAGCGAACACTTCATGGATTTCTCCTCCTGAAATTTGATATCCCGTCGCACAACAGTCTTGCAAGTGTCTGGAAAATAAACACGATATTTTTGGGGTGTATCAGTGTACCCCACAAATATCCCAACCTCTGCAGTTGGCTCCAGCTTCTTCCTGGAATCCTTCGTCACATGAATGTAAACAAGTGAACCAAAAATCATCAAATGGGAAATATCAGGCCTCTTACCAGAAAACGCCTCCTCGGGTGTACTCATGCCAAGTATCCTCTGAGGACAACGGTTCTGCACATATACTGCAGTATTGCATGCCTCCGCCCACAAGTGAATGGGTAGGCCATGATAATGCAACATCGCCCGTGTAGCACCCACGATCGTTCTATTCTTCCGCTCAGCAACCCCATTCTACTGTGGGTTATGAGGAGCTATGAGCTCTCTTCGAATTCCTTCTGCGCTGCAAAAGTCCTTGAATTCGCCAAAGATGAATTCACCACCATTGTCGCTCCTTAGAGCCTTCACCTGCTTCCCCGATTCTTTCTCAACCAGTGCCTTGAAGTCACAAAACTTTGAGTATGTCTCTCTCTTCTTTTGCATGAAGAAGATCTAGCACTTATGAGAAAAATCATCAACAAATATCACATAATACCTGTGCTTTGCTGTCGAAGCTACTGAGAAAGGTCCAAACACGTCTTTGTGAATTCTCTCAAGGATCGTCGTGGTGCGACTACCCTTCTTGTGAAAGGTGGCTTTCACAAATTTTCCCAAGGTACACCCCTTGCACTGATCTGACTACGCAAGAGTGCCTTTACGAAGCCCAGTAGAAATCTACTACAGTATCTTCAAAGCTCCATGGTGAAGGTGGCCCAATCTCTGGTGCCACAACTCGCCATCATCCCGGCTCACCACTCCTTTTGGCTTATCCTGCCATTGCTGCGCAGCCATCTACCTGCAATTGATAAAGGTTCTTAACTCGAACCCCTATCCTCTGGGTCTCACCAGTTGCCTTACTGCATAGGAAAGCCTTTCCCTCGCTAAAGACAACATCATATCCCTTGTCTTCTAACATCGCCACAAAGATAAGATTCTTCTTCAATCCTGGAACATGCATCACTTCCTTCAATCTGAAGGGTTTACCAGACTCCCTCTCAAAGGAAATGGTACCGATACCAGTCGCACTGTATCTACCATCATCGCCCATATCTATGTGCACTCCAAGATATTTCTCATCCAGATCAGTAAACAAATCTCGATCTCCTGTCATGTGAAAAGATGCACCACTGTCCAGAAACCACACTGAACCCATCACATTTGAAACCAAGCATGTGATCAGCAAAAAATCTAGCTCAAACTACGAGGCTAAGGCCTCTCCAGCTATAGATCAAGAAGCCTACTTATTTTTCTTCTTCTGCGGACAATTTGTGGCATAATGTCCGTGTTGGTGACAGTGAAAGCACTTCACCTTAGACATGTCCTGCTTCTTGCCTTTCGCATCGGAATGAGATGTTTTCTTGCTCTTCCCCTTCTTTGATTTGGTAGCCAAAGTGCAATTCTCTTCATCAGAGTTCCTTGATGAAGATCCTTCCCTGGTACTTCGCCTTATCTCCTCTTGCACAAGATCCGACCAAAGTCGCTCCCATCTTGGAAATTTCTCCCGACCATTGACAAAGTCCTGATAGGAGTGCCAACTCTTCGGAAGCCCAAGGATAGATAAGCTCACCAAGTCATCATCATCAACAGTCACCCCCAAACTTCCCAGCTCATCCCTGCATTGGATGAACTTCGTGAGGTACTTGGTCATACTGTCGCCTTTCTCCATCTTTATGTTTCTGAGTCTATCCTTGAGCGCCAACCTCCTCTGGTCGCTATTTCTTTGGAATAAATATGTCAAGGCTTTCCACATCAAGAGTGGAGAAGCCTTACCATGTAGGTTGGACACTATGTGATCCGTCATTCCCTCCAACAGAATCCTTCGACACTTTGCTGTCTTCTTTTGCCAAGCCTCAATTACGACATCATCGCTAGAAGTAGGCTTTGGAATTTCTACATCTATGAACTCCTTCAACCCATTTTCATCCAGCACCGCCTCCATCCTGTCCTTCCATGCAATATAATTTGAGCTTCCCTCAAGGGCATACTCCAATCATAATCCGTTGAAAGACATCTCAACTTCGACACCAAGAAAACACTGCTGCAAATTCGAATTCCACCAGCACAAAACTCAACCGCTTCAATGTTTTGCAATTGCTCCAATGATCAATATCCCTCTGATACCATGTATAAATTTGAATAACTGTTAAATTATTCACCGAGATTACCCTGATCACACATTATTTTAGCTTCATGCATAATACATAACCTCTTCTACTATTGATCATCAATTTGTGGAAATATAAACAATCACACATATAAACATAATATTTATGGGAAAGCTTAAAGCTAAAAACCCCCAACTATCTGTATATTATAATGATAGAGATCATGTAACAATCATTGTACAAACTCCTCACAAGCTCTCAGTACAATCTCCAATTGTTACACACTACACAAGCTCAGGTCATACAAAACACATGCTCCAATCTGCTCCACCTGTAGCACCTCTCTTGCGATCAAATATGGATAATACTTAGATCGAGGTTCGGGTCCCTACTGGTATGTCTTTGCATCATATATTGGTATCTCATCAATGTGTGGTACAAAATCATTACTAGAGCTAGTCCTAATGATAGTCACACTGCTCTTTCACCTACCTCTTCACTGGTCTCCACTGAAACTATCCATGCACTGAAGTTAACTGATGTATTCTTTAGTTGATTAATGAGTTTATAATTAGTGAATTAATTAATAATTAATTCACACCACTCTTAATAGTGTATCAATCAGTTAGACTAGATACAACTAGCTCAACTATGTTTAACTCAGTTAAACTGAATACAACTCCACTAACTTCCTCAATCAACCCCACCAAACTCTGTCACATGAGTTCTATCTGAAGTCAACATGCAATAGCTCTACTAAACCCTAGGAATAGTGTAATTCCTTCTGTCAGCTGCATGTGCCACTTCTGTGCACTTAACTGAAGTGCTCCAAGAGGATAAGATAATGTTTAGAGTCCAAATATTATTAAGAGCTAATAATATTCGACATATCTATTTTTAGACTGGCAATCTAAAAATAGATTCCGCCCAGTATATCTAAAAATAGAAGTCCATATATTTTTTCATTGACAATATCCACAAATAGCATCCCGCAACTCTTGAACATGATCCTTATGTCTAAAAATAGACATAGTCTAAACAGGCACAGCCAAAAATTACCTGCTGACTTTCTTGTTTGACAACTCCTTTCTGTCGAGCTCATCATCTTGTTGCAATCTCCATGGTGTGGCGTTGGATGGCTTTTATCTAACAGTGTGAGATAATTACACTGAAGGTTAAAAGAAGAGCAGAGGGAGAAAAAAGTCAGAACCGTTGATCGCGCAGAGATCAACGGTGGGGATTACACGTTAAAAGCCTCTTGGTGGAAGGCGGAGGGCAATGAAACCATGAGGGAAAGATCTGGGACCATCCGATCTTGAAATGTGGATGGTCCAGATCAAATCGGAGGATCACAATCGGTGGGGGAAAAAAATGTAAAAAAATCACCCGATGAAAAGATCCGATGCCATTAGATGTAGACCGTCGACCGGCAGATCAGATCGATGGTGGGAGATGCATCAGGAGATCGCAATCTGCGAGGCAATGAAATTGGAGTGCGACAGAGTGATTGAGTGCTGACCATCAATTTTTAGATCAGATCGATGGTGGAGAACTCTTCAAGGGTTGACCAATCGAGGGTGGCTTTATGTTTATCGCGCTCGACAAAACGTTTTCGATGTGATCATGCGCGGGCCGTTTGATCGGCTTTAGATCAATGACAGAGATTGTTTTACATCATACACGGTGAAAACCTTTTAATATTTATGAAAAACCAAAATTTTAATAAAAACAAAGGTTTTGTCGGGGCAGAATGTATATATATGAAAACGCTGGTGCCCGATTGCGGGGCCTTTGATTATATGGAAGGAAAAAGGGCTCGGGGCTTAAATGTATGAGGGCCTATCGCAATTGGAGGTTGGGCTCGGTCTTTCAATCTACCCATTGGACTTTTGCAATGTGATTGGCGCCTCGGGACTTAAACTCTTGGTCCCAGGCGTAGGCTATATGGAATGAAAACGTACGGGGCAGGGTTTATACACATGGGACTTAATCGCATCATAATTTTTGATGCGGGTCTTTCAATTTACCCATTTATATATAAAAACATGGTATGGGCGCGATTAGACAGAAAATTTTGGAGAAAGTGGGCTTTTTGATTTGCAAAGGAAAAATGCATCGGAGATGGATTATTTCAATGTTTTAAGCGCCAGATGTGGGCACAAGGGCTATATGAGGAGATAATAGGATCGGGGGATATAATATGAAGGGTTAATCACATCGTAGCTTTGATTAGTCAAAAATAATTGTGCGCTCGGTCTTTGCGATGCGATAAGCACCAAAAAGGACTTAGCGCTTGATCTTAGCACCATGGGCATATAGTGGGGGAGTGATTCGGATTTAGCCCAAAGGGGCTTAAACCCATAGTCCAAATACTTGTTTTTCATGATATTTTCAAGACTTGTTAGATGGATTTGGGGATTTCAGCAGAGTTCAAAAAGGAGTTTTAAACTCTATAAAGGTGGATTTTATGAAGGGGGAAATGAAATAAAGGGAAAATAGAGGAAGTTTATGGGAATAAAAGGGGTAAAAATGGAGGTTATTTTTGAAGTGGAGGGAAAGGAAAAATGGCTTTGCAGCAGTCTTATCTTTTTGGAAAACAACAGAATTTCTAGGCTATGGAAAGGAAATACAAAAGAAGATTGAAACAAAGGTATGATGACTTCAAGAGGCTTCAAGGGATAACATTTTTGGAATAAAAGTGTTTCTTGAAGACTCCAAAATGTTTTGGCCACATTTTGATATAAATTTTTTTATAGGTGGCCAACAGTGGCTCCACTCGGGGATGGTGGCTTCTTGAAGTCATCAAGAACTTCAAATTTGCATTCTCTGGGAGGCTGATCAGTGCCTCATCCATTGGGCTGTATTTCTTTACTTGGATAATCTTATTTTGGTCTGAAATCATATTAGCAGCCACAAAAACAATGGATATTTCATCAACAAGCTTTGTACCTACCCAATCCTATTGATCTAACATTTTTTTTTCTTTTAGAGTGCACCTGGATTGGCAAACTTTCTTACAAAATTTTATTATTTTGAAAGCAAGAAACTAATCTATTTCTATCCTTATTTCTCCATGAACTCAGATTAAACAGTTGAGTTCATATACTTCTCTACCTAATCTACCAATCTGTTAGGATTAAGCAGTTTAACAGATTTTTTATTCTCTAAATTCTACAACAGAAATTTAAAAACATACAAGTTAGGATTAAATAGTCCAACTTGTAGCTGATCTATGGCATAAAAACAAGCTACACATAGACTAAAATTGGAAAAACATTTAAAACAAATTGTGAAGGCTTAAGATCTGAAAGTTTAAGAACATCCTTCTCTTTTTCTTCATCTCTGATTTTGAAAATTATTTGAGCTGTCTTTTCTCTCTTTCTAGTTCAAGTTTTAAGCATGTTTGAACCTTATTTTTTATAACCTAATCTACCTTACTGATAAGCCAAGATTGAGCTGTTTGGAAAATCTAATTCACTAACCTATCAGCAGAAAATTTAAATCTATTTAGTCATGATTAGGCTGTATGACTAACTAGAAGTGTGTTTTTCAGGAGTGGCATTTGAGCTTGCACACTTTCAGACTTTTGTTTCTCTTTTTTGGTATGGGGCTGTACCTTTATTGTTTTTACAATCTGCCCTCTTTTATTTCTTTTACTGTTTTTGTATTTTTCTTTTTCTTTCAAAACAAAAATCAACAACTAACTAACTGCACAAGGGCTGTGTTTTATTTACATTCCTACCTACCCTAATCTAAGTTGGAAATCTTTGCTGCTTCATATGATACAATAGTGCCAGTGCAGCCAGTTCAACAGTAACAAAAATGGGGAAGAAAACCAACTTCTTGTCAGAGATAACCATGGGGTACATTGAATGTGGGTTTTTAAAACCAAAGCCACCACCAGTGGTGACCACTCCCGATGTATCTGGCTCTTGCAAAGGGTCAATGCTTGGGAACTTGAGCCAATCAGGGCCTCCATATATTCTGCCATAGGATCAATGAACACATGATGTAAACTTTCTTTTTTTAGGCCTTCCTTGACTGGTACGCTATCTGCATCCTTGACAGCTTTAATCACTGTATCTTCAGTGTGGCTTTTGAAGGCCCAATCATTCTTTTCATGCACGTCAAAAGGCAGTGGAATTACTCTTCTTTTGGGGGGAGGGAGACTTTCCAAAAATTCTCTAGGGTCTCTGAATTGGTATGATTGTTCTCGTGAATTCAATATTTCAATCTCAGTTTCATACCTTTCAACTACCAAGTCTAGGAATTTTTTCTTAAGCCCAGGTTCAACATTGAATTTTGAGCTAAGAAGAGCCACCTTTGGAAGGTCCTCACATTTAAGTTCTACTAGTATACTTGATATTACACAATGAAACTCTGCTATGGGACTTAGTTGCATTTCTGTAGTTTGTTCAGAGTCTTCTATTAGTGGAGTTATTAGGTCTTTTGGGATTGTGGAGTCACCAAGTGGAATATTTTGAAATTTTCTATCCACCAACAGCATGATTGGGTTTGCTCAATGCATTCCCAAGGGATTTTACAAGGACTAATGAAGTAATAGGCCTACTAGAGGCAAGTGGAGTCACCAAGTGGAAAATTTTTAGCTTTTGTGAAGGTAAAATGTTTTATGGTTCCACCACTATGTTTGTTATGAAGCCAAACTAAATATTTTTTGGTTTTTCTAAGTTTTTATGGTTGTTTGAAAGACTAATGAATTTATAAAAGCTTGCCAACCAACTATGAAATCAGTGGTCCCAACGTGATGTCCATTATGTTGGTTTCCCGTGTTTTGATAGTTTGGCAAATCAAAAGACAAGGCAACATCAGAACCAATATTTAGAGTTACAAGATCTAGTCCTCCTACTCTCAGAGAGGGATATCTCAAATTATTTTCTTTGCAAAGGTTTATCTTGTGTGCTTTGAGTATTGGTTTTAGACTAGTTATTAAGTGTAGGTGTTTGTTTATTTTTTTGGTTGAATTGATACAACAGAACATGAAAGGTCTAGGAAAGATATATAGAATGGAGAAACATTTGGTTCATTAGGCAATGGAGTCAAGAAGAGGTCATAAAATACTCATCAATGGATATGGGATATCAGAGGGAAAATCTAACTTGGCCGCAGGATCCTTTGGTTTTGGAATGAGATGGAAATCAATGATTTGGAAAGAGAAATTTGATTCTCAATGAAGTGACCTTGAAAACATAACTTGAACAATAAATAAATATTTGATAGACAGTGCTAACCATAAATTCTACAAACATTCTTTAAGCAAATGATAGGTTCAAGACAACTTTCAAAATGAAATTTAAGATTCGGGGAACACCCTATTTCCTCAAAGATTTTATTTCAAATGACTTAGAAAACATAAAAGATTCACTGATAATTGCAGTCATAGAAGAGGGAACACCTACATACATCTATGATCACAATTATAAATACCTTTAAGCCAACTGTTCAAGCAAGTACAAGGGGAAAGATCAGAACATACCTCCTTGTCTTACTGTAAACAAAGAAACTTCAAAGGGAGACTTCAATAATAGTATTTAAGTGGCAGCAGAAAAGCAGGGAGAACCATAAATCATGCTGAAACCAAATGTTCGAACTATTAAGGAAATAAACAAGCATGAGGACTAAAGAGAGAGATTAAAGACTCTAAAATACCTCAGCAGAAGAAAACATAAAACAGTGAAGGATAAACAGGTCTAAGGTGCTTCCAAGAGTAATTTCTTAGCCTAAAACTTTCATCCTCCTCTAGTAATAATTTATGGAACAAAATGAGAACAGGGGAAAACATTAAACAGTTTAGAATGCTTCACCAATAGCCAAGCTCATGTATCCAATGATAGAGCCTTCTCAAGAACAAGCATGTAACAACATCATCAGGGCTTCCAAGACTTCAATTTCTTCAACTTCTATAGACTATGTATAATTTCAGAGAGTTTCAATATTACAGCAAGTGATCAACCAAACAACCAACAATTTCTCATCTTCTACAGAAGTATTTATAGAAGGAATGAGGAGGTGGGAGAGGATAAAAGATCTCCCATGTCAATTAATACAGTCTTAATAGCTTCTCGGCCTTTGCAGGGCTGAATGGAGAAGTTTTACAGATGTTCTATCTCTATTAATTGATTTAAATTTATGAATTAAGCTAGGTGGGAGCCTTTGTTGACTTTTGAGGCTCTGCGTCATGTTGTAGTAACTCTACTGATATTTTGGATTAAGTTCCTTAGCAGAATTAACTATTTGGCTGTGTTGAGGCAAATATCTGATTTTGATCAATAACTTCGGCCTCTGTTTCAATGCTTTGAGGCACAGGTGGATTTGAGGTAGCTGAGAGGAATCAATTGGCCTCTGATGTGGCGGTGGAGGCCTTTCTGTCTGATAAACACTTATGATTTTCTTTTAACTGTGTTTTAATTTGGAGGATTAGGATTTTGATAATCAATCTTAGCCGTAATCCCCACAAATCTGTCTTCAATCTTCTGTTCTGGTATGTTTTGTCTTCTCCACTGATACTCTTTTAATTTGATTAAATAATATTGTGTCTTGTTGATGTGCAGGGCTGCACAGGGCTCTTATAGCAATCAATGCCCATGAAGCATCGATGAGACGTGGAATTTGAACCTGTGAATGGCTTCCCTTTGATGAATTAAAAGCATGGGAATCGTCATTCCCAACCTTTGGCTGTTCTTCAATATAATGGAAAAACCATTAAATAGCTACAAAATACAAAAATAATTAAGAAATCCTGCGTTTATTGGGGAAAACTTCTTTGAAGGCTGCAGGGAGGAGCGTGGCTGTTGGATGGCATTATATAACAGTGTATATCTGTTCGCGGAGGTTAAAATAAGAGCAAACGGAGACAAAAGTCAAAACCGTTGATCGCGTAGAGATCAACGGTGGGGATTACACATTAAAATCCTCTTGGTGGAAGGCGGAGGGTGATGAAACCATGAGGGAAACATCTGGGACCGTTCGATCTGGACACATGGACGGTCCATATCCAATCGGAGGATCGCAATCGGTGGGGGAAAAACAAATGTTAAAAATGCACTCGATTAAAAGATCCAATGCGATTAGATGTAGACTGTCCATTGGTATATGGGATCGATGGTGGGAGATGCGTCGAGAGATCACGATTAGCGGGGAAATGAACTTGGAGTGTGACAGAGTGATTGAGTGCTGACCATCGATCTACAGATCAGATCGACGGTGGAGAACTCATCGAGGGTTGACCAATTAGGGGTGCCTTTATGTTTATCGCGCTCGACAAAAATTTTGTGATGCAATCATGCGTGAGCCGTTTAATCAGCTTTAGATCAACGGCGGAGATTGTTTTACATCATACACGGCGGAAACCCTTTAATATTTATGAAAAACCCAAATTTTAATAAAAACAAAGGTTTTGTCGGGGTAGAATGTATATATATGAAAACACTGGCGCCTGATTACGGGGCCTTTGATTATATGGAAGGAAAAAGGGCCCGAGGCTTATGTATGAGGGCTTATCACAATCGGAGGTTGGGCTCGGTCTTTCAATCTACCCATTGGACTTTTGTGATGCGATTGGCACCTCAAGACTTAAACTCTTGGTCCTGGGCATAGGCTATATGGAATTAAAATGGAGGGGGAGGGGTTTATACACATGGGACTTAATCGCATCGGAAGTTTCGATGTGGATCTTTCAATTTACCCATATATATATAAAAACATGGTATGGGCGCGATTAGACCGAAACTTTTGGAGAAAGTGGGATTTTTGATTTGCAAAGGAAAAATGCGTCGGAGATGGATTATTTCAATGTTTTAAGCGTCGGAGGTGGGCACAAGGGCTATATGAGGAGATAATAGGATCGGGGGATACAATACGCAGGGCTAATCGCATCAGAGCTTTGATCAATCAAAAAGACTTGTGCACTCGGTCTTTGTGATGCGATAAGCGCCGAAAAGGAATTAGCGCTCAGTCTTAGCACCATGGGCATACAGTGGGGGAGTGGTTCGGATTTTTCCCAAAGGGGCTTAAACCCATAGTCAAAATACTTGTTTTTAAGGATATTTTCAAGACTTCTTAGATGGATTTGGGGATTTCGGAAGAGTTCAAAAAGGAGTTTTAAACTCTGTAAAGGTGGATTTTATGAAAGGGGAAATGAAATAAAGGGAAAATAGAGGAAGTTTATGGGAATAAAAGGGGTAAAAATGGAGGTTAGTTTTGAAGTGGAGGGAAAGGAAAAATGGCTTTGCAGCAGTCTTATCTTTTTGGAAAATAGCAGAATTTACGGGCTATGGAAAGGAAACAGAAAAGAATATTGAAAAAATGGTATGATGTCTTCAAGAGGCTTCAAGGGATAACATTTTTTCAATAAAAGTGTTTCCTGAAGATTCCAAAATGTTTTGGCCACCTTTTTATATAACAAATTTTATAGGTGGCCAACAGAGACTTGAAGAAAATAGAAGAGGCAGAAGCCTAGATACTTGGGATGAAGAAGTTCTTTGAGTTGCATGAGTAATCAGATAACATGAAGGCCAATTTTTATATATTTAGTTTTATAGGTAAAGTATACATTTGGTCGAAATATGTGAAGCGAGTTAGACACATCAAGACAGAATACTTGAGCTGGTACGAGCTCAAAATGATTTTTAGGAATAAGTACTTGTCAGATAGGTACTATGACATCAAGGCCAAATAAGTCTATGAGCTAAACATGGGATCAATGACAGATGAGGAGTACATGACAATGTTCTTGGAGCTATTGAAGTATGTACTATATCTTAAGGATGAGAAGGCCAAATTTCAGTGTTTTCTCAGTGGGTTACCATTAGCATTTAGAGATCGGATTGAGTATGATGAGCTTCATACACTTGAGGAGGTCATTGGGAATCTAAAGCATTGCTATGAACAATAAAAGAGAAATAATGAGTCTCAAAAAGGATGGAACATGAGAGATAAATGTAAAAGTAAATGGAATCCTAAGAGGTCAAGGCCTCAGAATGAAAATGAGAAAGAGAATGTGGCACCTAGGAAGAATTTTAATGCATCTAGGTGGGTACATGGATCACAAAAGAAAAATAAATCACAAAAAAAACATGGAGGTAATGGCATGACACGGTTGGAGTGTTGGACATGATGTGAGGAGAACCTTAGGAGAGATTTCCTGTAGCACTAGGGTGGTAGGCATAATATATATATTGCACAGGAGGTGCAAACTATTTGGGATGTTGGGCAGAGAACTCCTTGTATTAATGCAGTTCTAGACAATAGGAAGGCATAACACCATGCATCTATCATTGATATGGAGGGTAAGATTTGTGATCAAGTTATTTCTATTTTGATTGAATCTAGATCTAATTTTAGCTATGTTAGTCCTGACTTGGTGGATAAGTGTGGTTTGAGTAAGGAAATGCATGCAGAATCCTGGTTAGTGCAGTTTGCCACAAGTACGGAGAAAAGAGTTCACCATTGGGTAAGAGTGTGTGCATTTGAGTTAAATGGCATGCCTACAACAACACACTTGAATGTATTGCCACTAGGTTCCTACAATAAGCTATTGGGTATGGATTGGTTATTTCTTCGCAAGACCAAGGTAGATTTCTATAAAAAAAGCTATTGATTTATTGGATGAAAATGGGGAACCAAGAGTCTTACAAGGAAAGAAGAAAGCCACATCATTTAGGATGGTGACATCTATGCAAGCCAAGCACAGTCGTAGGAAAAGGTGTGTTATATTTGCAGTTCATATCTCTAGTGACAAAGGTAATGAATTTAAGGATGCAGATGTGTTGAAAAAGTATTCAATTTTGTAGCAGTTTCACGATGTTTTTTTAGCAGAGATTTTTGATTTTCCACCTCACAAGGAAGTAGAATTTTATATTGAGTGGGTGCTAGGGGTAGCTCTTGCATCAAAATCACCTTACATGATGAGTACACCTGAGCTAGTAGAATTAAAGTTGCAGTTGAAATAGATGCTTGATAAGGGATACATTAGGCTAAGTGTATCACCATGGGGCACACTAGTGTTGTTCATGAAGAAGAATGATAGAAATCTCAAATTGTGCATTGATTGCAGGAAGGTAAACAAAGTGACCATCAAGAACAATACCCATTACGAAGGATTAATGATTTGTTTGACCAGCTAAACAGAGCAACAATGTTCTATTATATCAACTTGAGATCGTGATATCATCAGGTACACATCAAAGAATTGGACATATAAAAGACTGCATTCAGGACTAGGTACGGGCATTATGAGTTTTTTGTAGCTCCATTTGGTTTGAGTAATTCCCTAGATACATTTATGTGTTTGATGAACAATTTTTTACGTCCTTATTTGCACAAGTTTGTGATTGTGCTTATTGATGACATATTGGTGTACTCTAAAAATGAGGAAGAGAATTTCAAGCATTCTGTAGTAGTTTTGAGCTTGTTGAGAGAGCATAAATTGTATGCTAAGCTAATAAAATGCATTTTATTCTAGTCTGAGGTACACTACTTGGGACATGTCATTTCCAAGGAGGGAATTTCAATAGATCCAATGAAGATAAGGGCCATCATGGAGTGGGTAGCTCTTAATAATGTATATGAAGTGAGATCATTGATGTTATTGGTATATTATTGCAAAAGGTTGATCAAGAACTTCTCACGATTTTCTTATCCTATACATCATTGCAAAGGAAAGGTAAGAATTTTGATTGGATAGAGTGTGAGGCTAGTTTTGAGTAGCATAAGAAGTTTTTGACACATGCTCTAGTGTTAAAGATTGCAGATCTGGATAAGGAATTTTTAGTGTGTACATATTCTTACAAGAGAGGAATTGGTGAGCTCCTTATGTAGGATGGACATGTGGTATACTGTGAGTCACAAATGTTGAACGAGCATGAGAAGAACTACCCGACACATGATCTTTAGCTAGAAATGATCATACATCCACTAAAGATGTGAAGGCACTATCTTCTTGGAAGATGATTTGTATTTATGAGTGACAAAATTGGGTTGAGGTACTTGTTTGACTAGCCTAATTTGAATTCTAGGCAGGCTAGATGGTTCGCTATGATCAATGATTTTGACCTTGAGATCAGGGACTCAAGGGAAAAGAGAACAGAGTCACATATACTCTTAGAAGGTTGGTATAGGTAATTCACATAGTATTTATGAGCTCTTATGGGATAGAATTATAGTATAGGATCTTGCATGAAGGCCAACATGATCACAGGTATATGGAGATTGTGCATAGGTTGCAGGAGAGTACGGTAACAAGTACATGTATAGGTGGCAGTATAGGTACATGTATAGGTGATAGTACAGGTACATGTATATATGGTAGTACAGTTATAGGTATAGGTACACATGTACAGGATTTGGACTATCATCTCACAACATATGGGTTGGTTAGATTTAGAGAGCGGATATATGTATCAGACGAGAGTGAGATCAAGAAGTTGATCATGAGGTATTTTCATGTGAAACCATATACGAGTCACCTAGGCTACCAAAATACTTTGACTATAGTGAAGAGATTATATTATTGGCCAAATCTAAAGAAGGATGCGACAGAGTTTGTAGTCAAGTGATAGGATTTTCATACGGTTAGGGAAGAGTGCAATGATCCAAGTGGACTCTTACAGTCAGTTGCAATCCTAGAGTAGAAATGGGAGATCATTTCGATGGACAGGTTTTCCTCAGACATCTAGAAAAAATGATTCCATTATGGTTTTTGTGGACAGAGTGACAAAGGTTGCACACTTCATTCCAGTAAATACTACATACTCAGCTAGAAATGTAGCATAGGTGTTCATCAGAGACATAGTCAGATTGCATGGTGTTCTCAAGAATATTGTGTCTGATAGGGATGCAAATTTCACTTCCAAGTTTTGGAAGAATTTGTTTCTAGGTTTTGGCATTGAGTTGGACTTCAACACAGCTTATCATCCACATACAGATGGGCAGACTGAGAGGGTAAACAAAATACTAGAGGATATGTTGACGATGTATGTGATGCATCAACAACAGATGTGTGAAGAGTATCTTCCACTAGTAGAATTCGCTTACAAGAATGGCTACCAGGTGTCATTGAAGATGAGTCCATATGAGGCTATGTATGGTTGGAGTTGCAACACTCCTATCAGTTGGAGTGATCTGATTAACAGGGTATTGATTGGACTAGAGATGTTGGCAGAAATGGAAGAAGAAATGCAGGTTATAAATAAGAGCTTGATGGAAGCACATGCTAGGCATACGAGTTATTCAGATATGAACAATTTTTTAAAAGAGTTTCATGTGTACTTCTGTATCAAGCCCAATAAGATCTCCTTGTGGATTGGATCATGTGCCAAGCTAGCACCACATTTTTTTGGACTCTTCATGATCATTGATACGACCGAACCAGTACCTTATTGACTTGCACTACCTTCCACAATGAAATTCCATGATTTTTTTCATATATCATTGTTGAAGAAGTATGTTAAATATGTTGATCATATGATTGATTGGTCTGTATTGCAGGTGGAACCTGATGGATAATTCCAATTGAAGCCTTAGTGTATATTTCAGAAAAATATGCACATGCTTCAAAATTAAGAAATAGAGAAAAATATTGCTCGTTCAATGGAAGAACTTTGGGCCCGACGAAGCTACATAGGAGATGGCGGATTAGATGTGGGCCATGTATCCTTCCTTGTTTACCGGTTGTGGAAAAGAGGTTTTGGTGTGATGTTGGTATTTTTTTAGCATATGTTTTGATGATGTTTTATTATATGTTTGATCTAGTGTTCTGGTATATGTACATATGTATATGGATGTAAATACCACCAAGAGATTTTCCATAAACCTCTAATAAGCGGTATGGGTATCACGTCAGTATAGTTGTCTTGTTGCTTTGATGTCATGTTGTTATGTTTTCATGATGGGTTTCTTTTCAGAAGGGTGATCATTGTAAATACTGCATTGAGCTATGATATAAAGATGCATTAGAAGTATGTTGTATTCCAGTGATTTTTTTGAGTTATATGTGTGATTAAACATCGAGGACAATGTCCCCTAAGTGGGGGGGGGGGTTCTTTAACAACCTTGGTTAAATTTCCATGTAATAAAAATTTAAAAATAATAACTATAGTTTATGGGACACTTATTCAAAGCTTAATGTTGGGAAAAACATCCTAGTGGGTGTTCATTTGGTTTATTATGGCTACGAAAATTGGCAAAGGCAAAGGAAAAGTCTTTGGAAAGGTAAAACAGCATTAATGGCACATTTATTTATGAAAATAATGGAAATTAGGAGAAAAGGGAGATGAAAGGTCAAAGGTTTTCTGTGAGGAGTAAAATGAAGGAAAATAATGGAAAATGAAGAAAATAGAGGCCTATCCTATAAAAATTCTTATGAGGATCAATTTTTACCTTTTGTTAGTGCATTTTTATAGGTCTCTCATTATTGGCTCTCTCTCTCTCTCTCTCTCTCACTCCTGGACACTTAGATTTTTTGGAGCACTTTGGAATTTTTAGCAAGAAAGGAAAGAAAGTAGGAAGAAGGAGGAACCAAGCAAGGAGGAGTAGGAATCGGGAAATTATAGAAGAATTCTTGGCAGGTATTAATTGTCATGTATGTTTTCCTTGCTAGATCTGGCATGCATGGTATTGCATGTGGTTCTTTTTTGTCTTAGCATGGGTTTTTTTTAGGTGTGACAATGTATTCATCCTATTTATGCCATTTCCGGATAGCCTTGATGAGATGGGTTCTCATACTTCGGTTGAGCTGGATTACCGGAATGGATTCAAAACAAAGTGAGGTGGATCTCCGAATTGATATAACACGTGGCCTAGTAAACCCTGAACTAGACTGTGGGTTGCAGTAAATAAGGATAGTGTGTTACCTCCATGGACCTAGTAATCTTTACCTGTGAATTGCGGGATATACGGTAAATCCTAGAGGTGGTTTGCCTCATTTTAGGGCCTATTGTTCCTATTATGAAACTAGCTCCAAAAATCAAAGAAAATATAGATCAACACGTTATAAATCAACCACTTCAAGGGGGAAACCTCCTTTACATTACATAAATGAACAATTCCATCATGATTCAAATGACAAAGCCTCTTTTATATATATAAGAGTCCATGGGGTCACAATATAATATTAGCCGACCTAACAATAATTATGTAAGGGAACAACAATAACAATAGTGGGGTTTTATGGGGCACAATAATAATAATATGGGGACTACAGGGGTACAACAATAAAAATAAGGGTGCTACACTAACAACAATAAGGGACTACACTAGTAATATAGGGACCTAACAAGCCCCTCTCTTTAAAAAAAGTAGTTTCCTGAATTATTGAGTAGCTCTAGATGCTTATGTATAAAATTCTCATCCTCCCATGTGGAATATTCAGTGGGTAAGTTCTTCCACTTGATGAGATAGTCTGAAATTGAACGATTTGGTAGTTGTCAATTTATTTTTTCCGTGAACGATTTAGGTTCCAATATGACTTTTAATTCCTCATAAAGTTCTAAAAATATTTCTTGAACTGGAAGTTTGTCACCTATAACCTTCTTTAAGCATGAAACATGAAAAATTGGGTGCACTCGAGAAGAAGTAGGAAGCTACAATTTGTATGACATAGTACCAATATTTTGCAACACAATATAAGGACTATATTACTTTGGTGATAATTTATTATCCTTCTTAGCTTGCTTGAGGGACATTTACTTGTATGGTTGTAGCCGTAAAAATACCCAATCCCCTACATCAAAAATTCACTCACTGCGATGTTGATCTACCCGTTGTCTCATTCGATTTTGTGCCAAATTTAGGCTATCATTTAAGAGTTGGAGAACTTGTTGTTGATGATCGATGTGATCTTCCAGCATAGGTTGCCGTGGTTACTTGTCATTAGCATGAGAGGGATTTTCCTCCACAACGCGGCATCTATATTCGTCACTGCTGCCATCTTTGTCTTCAGTGGTTTCACAGGTGGTTTTACCAACAACCTCCTTCACCTGTTGCTGATGCTTATCAGCTCGTTCCATCTCCAGCAGCTCCCATGTATCCTTAGCAGCATCTTTGTTCGGAGGGGACTGAGGAGTGAGAGCAGCAGGGGGGTTGAAGTCAGCAGCTTCCTCCCAAAGGGTGATAGTGATATAAGTGGTTATTACAGGCCTATCCGTAGTGCATTAAAATTAGAATTTAGCACTTTGGTAGGTCTGGTGGAGGGGAATTTTAGCAGACGAAGTGGAGACAGGGGAAACAAAGGGTTGGGAGACCGGTTGTGAAGGAGACGCAGCATGGTGAGGCTGGGAGCCCTAGGTAGAATGTGCTTTCCCAACAAGGCTGGCTCTTCCTCTTTGGCTCCTAGTTTCTAGATAATGGCCATGAGAGAAATCCTCAGAGGAGGAATCAATGTTGGAGGAAGACCGAGAGAAAATAGCTCGACCCTTGCTACTACCTTGACGACTTCTCATCTTATGTCTGAGCCGAGGCATTTTGGCATTGGAGCACGAGCTATGGGGACTGAAATTCAGATGGGAATGACACTGAGTGGATAAGGAAGGCGTGGTAAGCTAAGCACAGGGCCAAGACTTCATGCAGCAAAGTGCACTTTGAGTGAAATGAAAATCTGGCAGAGTTTCAATGCAACAGATCAGCAAACAACGTCTCCCTGTGTGCGTTCAAGCACTTCACTCGGCACAAGTAGGAAGATAGGAGCTACTCTGTGGAGAAAGAGACCTCCAAACGGGGCGGGCATGAATCTAATTTCTATGTTTCAACGCCATTAAAAACCAGAGGGGTGGCACAAATTTTCGGTGGAGCGAATTGAAAATGCAAATGCTGAGTAGGTTGGCCACATTTAATGAAGAGTAAATGCACCTGTGGGTGGCCATATGGCCACCCCACATGGTCAACATTGGGATCCTCCCAGGGATGAACGTCCCATCCATTTCAATAAACATCCACATCCAGAACTACAATGTCTTTGTGCACCAGTGTGATGCAGTCCTGTAGAATAGCATTCTCATGGATAATGTTGAGGGGGGCATGTTTAAGAGTGTCTACACTTTCCACTCCAAGATTGGCCAAGAAATCTGAAACTTTGTGGCCATATCATTTGATGTGAGTGAATGAGATGACTTTATGAAACTTTAACCAATGTTCCATCATTTCGAGCCATGCGGCTAGTCTCCAGCTGGTAGCCACTTTGGCAGCGTTGGTTCCCCAAAGTAGTTGATTAGCCATGTTGATAAGCACCTGTGAATCTCCTTCAATTACAATGGGAAAGTAATTATATTGTTGAGTTAAGCAAAGATCTTGCCACAAACCTTCCAATTCAGCTGATTTATTGGTGTCCCAACCAATTGAGCTAAAGTAGATTGCTAGAGGAGCACCCCTGGAGTCTCTGAAAATGACCCCAAATCCTTCTTTTCCGGGATTGCCTTTTGAAGTGCCATTGAAATTCAGTTTGACAAGTCCTGTCGAGGGAGGAGACCATTGATTAGGAATTCTTGGAATGTTCCTTGCTATGTTGGTTGGAGTGTGAGTAATATTAAGTTTCCAGTTCTCCCAAATGGCTATTTCTCGTGGCTTTTTGGGGATATCTTCTTCCTTCCATTCATGAAGAGCCAGGGAATATTGAAGGTTATTGATAAATATGCTCTAGATTGTCTCCAATGTAGTGTTTTGGCTTCTGAAGATTATCTTGTTTCTCTCCTTCCAAATTGACCATAGGAGCAGGCCTGGAATGAGTCCCCATAGAGTGTTGAGAAGAGCGCTATTGTAAGGATGCTCAGGCCAATTGCGTATGGTATTAATTATATCCCTGGTAGGTTTGCTCCTTTGGCAATGAAAGCTTAGTTTCTCCCAGAGTGTATTTGCTAGAGTACAATAGACCATGAGGTGCTGAATTGTTTCATTGATTTGATTACAATTGGGACATCGAGAGGGTCTAGAGAAGCCCCTTTTGATCAAATTATCCCAAGTGAGAATTATTTTGTGGCTGAGAAGCCATAGAAAATTTGAAACTTTGGGCCAAATACCAGGAGACCAAATAAGTTGCCAAAGAGGATCAGGAGGATCAGTGGTCGGGTGCATCAAAGTGTAGACTTCCTTTGTGGTTAACATTCCTTTTGTCATGTAGCCCCACCTAAGAATTTTTGAGATCTCTGAGCATCTGATCTTCCTTTGTTGTAGTTCTGAGTTGAGAGCTTCCCAGGTGTCTTCCTGTGCCTGGGGGGAAATTTGAGCAAAGTGCTTCCATTGCCTGAACCCATTGTTGCTCGTGGGGAGCTATTGTTGATTTAACTTGTCTTCCAGATTAATGATTGGATCTCCCATATTGTGAGGATTGAGAGTGTCGGCAGTCCTAGGATTTTGTTGCCATGAGTCCACCCAAAATCTAGTTGTACCACCATTGTGGACTTCCCAAAAAATATGTTGTTGTATCAGTGCGCTGTGTTGTTTAGCAGCATTCCAAATTAGCGAACCTATTTCCTCAAGGGAGAGTCTAATCAGTTCTTCAGGAGGTCTGTTATTGGCATATTTTTCAATCCATAATTTGGCCCAAGGTGTGTGTGGAGCTAACATCCATTTCCACCATATTCACGCTCCCATAACTTTATTTCTGTGAGTCGGATCTCTGAGTCTGAGTCTTCCAACTTCTTTTGGGATGCAGACCATGCTCCATTTGACTAGAGCCAATTTTTTATTCTGGCCAGAAGAACCCCATAGGAACTTACGTTGCAAATATTTTATCTATTTGAGAACCCATTTGGGCGTAGCCAGTACCAAGAAAAGGTAAAGAGGCATAGATTTCAACACTTCTTTGATGAGAATTAATCTGCTTGCCATGTTGAGAGTTGTATAGGTCTAGGAGGAAAGGCGGGCTTCCAATTTTTCTAGGAGTAGATTCCATGAAGAGTGCTTGATGGAAGAGTTGATGAGGGGGCTCCTAGATACTTAGCAGGAAAAGTAGCTATAGAGAAGCCCAGAATTCGAGCAATATTAGCTTGGGTTTGGACAAAGGTATTAAATAAGTAGATCTAAGATTTGGTAGCATTAATGGAGGTTCCAGAGGCTTCAGAGAAGAGGTTCAGAATGGATTTAAATGAATGGGCTTCTTGCACATAAGGGTGGCCAAATAACATATTATCATCCATGAATTGTTGATGGGTGGTGGCTAGGGAGCCATGAAGGGAGATACCTTTCAATTTTTGGGTTTGAAGAGCATTTTGAATTAGCCTTCCTAGGCCTTCTACCATGAGAACAAAAAGAAATGGAGATAGTGGATCTCCTTGTCTAATGCATCTCGAAGGAGAAAATAGATGAGAGGGTATCCCATTAACCAAGATGGAGGAGAAGGTGGAGGATATTAGGTTCATAACCCATCTTATCCACATTTGATTGAAACCAAAAGCACCCAAAATCTGTTGAATGTAATTCTAACTTAGCTTATCAAAAGCTTTGGACAGATCGATTTTGAGAAGCATACCTACCTTTTTGATGATCTTTAAGGAGTGAATGACTTCATGCATTAAGATGATCCCATCCATAATTTGTCGACCTTCCACATATCCAGTTTGTTCGGGCAATATGAGCAGCGGGAGAAGTGGCTTGAGTCGATTGGCAATGACTTTTGAGATCACCTTGTAGATCACATTGCATAGAGATATGGGGTGAAATTTTTCTGGCGTGCTTGGTTGATCTTATTTTGGTACAAGAGAAATGAAAATGGCATTAAGAGAAGGGAGCAACCAGTGCATTGATCTCAATTCCTCCACTAGTTGCCAAACTTCCAGCTTAATGAGATCCCAAAAATGGTGAAAGAAGTTTGAGGTAAAGCCATCTGGACCTGGGGCTTTTCCATCCTTAGATTGGGCCATTGTAGTTTTGACCTCCTGCAGGGTAATTTGCCGTAGAAACATTTGATTGTGCTCCTCCATTATGATTTTAGGAATATGCTGAATAATTTTGTTGATAGCTAGTTGTCTGTTGATTGGAGTTTCTTGATGGACACTTTTGAAGTGCTCTAGGAGCACTTGCTCAATGTTGTCATGATTTTCCAATCGCTCTCCTTGCTGATTTGTGATATGGGCAATGTGATTGTTCATTCTTCTTTGAATGGTGGAACGATGAAAGAACTTTGTGTTTTTTTCTCCTTCCTTTAGCCAACGGATTCTTGATTTTTTCCGCCTAAGTATTTCTTCTTGTTTTCTTCTTTCATCCAACTGCTCCTGGAGTCTCTGTTCTTGAGCTGCAATAAGCTCTGTTCTTCCATTGTTAATGATTTCCTATTGAATTTCTGCCATTCTGTGTTCAAGGAGCTTTTTATCCTGAAAGATGTTCCCAAATATTGAGTGGTTCCAAGATTTGATTTGAGATTTGAGGCATCGAAGCTTTTGCTGAAACTGATACATTTTGGAACCAGTGGGCAGAGCAAAGTTCTTCCACGCTGTGTGAACCAGGGTTTTGAAGTTGGGATGGTCAATCCAGAAGGCTTCGAATCAGAAGGGTCACTTCGATTGGTTGCAGGGTATCTGCCATTGAAGAGAAATGGGCCAATGGTTCGAGCCCACGATTGGTAAGATAGAAGCAAAGATTTCTCCCACCAAATGTATATAATTATCAAAAATTAGGAAGCGATCCAGCTTGGAAGCTATTTCCTAATTTCCATATCTTTTTTGTTCCAGGTGTACATTCCATTATAGAAAGGTAGATCAATGAGCCAGCTTCTGTTAATGAATTCTTTGAAGTGGGAAATTTCAGGCTCCAATCTTGGTTGACCTCCTGTATTTTCTTCAAGCTTGGTGATCATGTTAAATTCCCCTCCTATTATCCATAAGGGGTGTGTTTCGTTGGAATTTAGAGCCTCCATTATGTTCAAGAGTGCCATCTTTCTTGTTGAATCTTGAGGAAAGTAGACATTTGAGAGGTGCCCATGTGTATTGGTGCCTATGAGATGGAAGGTTGCCTGAAAGAGATTATGCAAGGCATGGTAGTCTACAAGCGAGATAGTTTGAGTATCCCACGCTATAGCTAAGCCTCTTAAGGAGCCTGAGGCATCAACCGCTACTAAGTGGCATCCAGGCCATGCGTTGTTTAGGATAGTGCCAAGAGTTGTGCTATTGCATTTGGTTTCTTGAAGAAAGATGATTTGTGGTCTTTCTTGCTAAATTCTGTTTTTAATCATTCTGTATTTCCCAGGGCTGTTTAGCCCTCTTACGTTCCATGAGATGAGCTTCATGAGGAACAACTAGGAAGCATCTTGAAGAACAAGGTCAATTTGGGGTATCTTCCTAACTCGACCAGCATCTCCCCTAAGGTGATGGTGGGTTTCCAATCTAGTTTTCTACCTCTTTTATTGGAATCTATAATATTTAGACCATGCTAGTGACTTCATGTTTGAATACCCAATTTATTTTTTTGCTGAGCTCAGGAAAGGACCACTTCTAAGGTCTCAATCTGTCGAGGATTGATTTTGTCAAATTCCTTTCGCCTGCAGGCCTCCTCCAATCCCAGGAGATCAAGCTTGCCCAGATCAAAGCTCTCATGATCCTCATCCATGTGGCTCGGCTGACTTCTTTCTGGGTTTTCCTTGTTGGAGAGGTCAGGATCAAGTAGAAGACTGTCAATATCCATACTATTTGGCTTCCAAATGACAAATTTTGTTTTTAGGGTTGGCTTGGGGCCCATGGTCTCCATATTTTGCAATTCTGTCGAGCTAGGTTTAGGACCTGAGGGATATGGAATTGCGGTTGAGGATGAGGGCTTGGAAGAGGGCTTGGAGGGGGCTGAGGGAGTGTCAGCCATGTGGTCAGGCTGAGACAGGGATCAAAACTGTTGCTGGTAGAGGGGGCATTAGCTTGTGGATTGGATTTTTTTCCTGTTGATGGAGGTTTCCTGTTATGCCTTCTGTGACTAGAAACTTTGGTAAACCCATCCGCTTTAGGCTTGTATTCAGCCTCTTTATTCTTGGGAATATTGTTGAGAGGGCAGTCTCTGAAAAGATGCCCATGGGCATGACACCTACGACATCGAAAGGGAACATGTTCATAGTCGATGGGTCCACTCAAAATCATCATGAAACAAACTTACCACATCCGGAAGAGCTTTGTCGAGGTGCATGTATACACATATCCGTGCATAGGAGGTGTATCTTTGGAGCTTTGTCTCTTCCGCTATCTTGATGAACTCACCCAGCCCTTTTCCAATAACAGTGAGCGATTCTTCATCCCAGTATTCAAGCGGCAGTGAATACAAGCGTATCTAGACTGGAGCCCAGTTGAATTTTTCTTTGTCTGGGTTGAATCTCTCAATCCAATCTCTTAGGTATAAGTCAGTAGAGTTGAAGAAGTAAGGTCCCCCATCCAGTACTCTGTTTCGGTCCTCGATACAGTTGAATACAATGTTGAAGAAACCCTTTGGGCCAAGCTGTAGGGTGACATGTCCTTTGGGCTTCCATTTCGAGGCAATCCACCCCTGCAGAGCTTTCTCAGTTGGCCAGAAGCCAATAAAATTCCTAATGAGAGCATGATATTTCATGAACTGAATCTGAGCATTTATGCGATGACTGGGTAGATCAATCTTAGGTCTTTCGGCTACAATGGGTTTGCATGTTTCAGAGGTCGTAGCAAGTGTTTCCGAAGTATCCGCTGAGGCCTGCCCCTGTGGTACTTCATTCCTCTGCTCTGTGGTTTCCTTGTCAGAGGTCGTTTGTTCTGTTCAGATGAGGTGTTATTCCTTTCCTCTTTTGTAAGGGGAGGTTGGCTGCCTCCCACTAGTGCAGATGCCATAGCCCATGCACAAGACTCCATTGAATCACTTGGTCGGGTGCATGCAACTCCACTAGTCTTATGTTAGTGATTAGGGCAACGCCGTTGCAGAGGTAGTCAGAACCCTAGCAGAGCGCTCGGCAGCTCTCCTCGTGAATCTGTTGAACTGTTGATTTGCTTATGAGCTATGGGATAGTTAAGTACCCAAAAAAGAAAATAATTTCGAGTGAAAATAGGATCTTTGTCGCATACAATAATCTTTGGGTTTCCATGTAGCTTTTGAATTGTTTCCATAAATGCAGTAGTAGATGTACTTTCTTTAAATGGATGAGATAATGCACAAAAATGTCCATACTTGGTAAGTATGTCAAATAACACCATGATGACACTCTTTCCTTTGGACTTAAATAAGTCTGTGATAAAATCCATTGAAACCTCCTCCCAATGTTGACCTGGAATGGGTAAAGGTTGTAGCAGACCTGGAGTCCTAAATTTTTGAAGATTATTTTTCTAGCAAACCGAACATTCTACCACAAAATTTTGAATACCAAATTTAAGGCCATCCACAAAAAATATTTCTTCAGCCTGTGGTACCTTTTTTTTAAATCCTGAGTGTCCTCTTATGGGAGAGGTGTGCAATTCCAAAATAATTTTTTTTTTAGTTGGGAATTCTTACAAAGATATAAGCAATATTTTTACCGTAAGTAATAATTTTTCCAACTAAATGTATTAGATGTACTGGAATCTCGGTGCAAATTTTGAATGAGTGTCCACACATATTTTTCATTCTTCCATTCTTCCCTTGCTTTGGCTATCCAATTTGGTTGGATAATAGAAATGGCACAAAGCAATGCTTCCACCTCCTCATCCTTTCTTGAGAGTGCATCTACAACAACATTTAGCTTCCCTTTTTTGTAGATGATTTCAAAGTCATAACCCAACATATTTGTCACCCATTTTTGCTGCTCTTCTGAAGATATTGTTTATTTGAAAAATTATTTAAGACTATCATGATTATTTTTTACCTTGAAGTGCCTTCCCATTAGGTAAGGTCACCATTTATTTAATGCATGTAGTATTGCCAACATTTCCTTCTCATAAATATCTTTCTATAAATAATTTCCTTTGATTTGACGACTTTCAAAAGCAATGGGTCTTCCTTATTGCATTAAAACAACACCAATTACATTTCCTGAGGCATCAAATTCCACAATAAAGGTTTTTTGTGAAGTCTGGCGTAGCTAAGATCAGTTCTAGGCACATTGCCTCTTTAAGATGTTCAAAGGCCTTAGGTTGCTTCAGGAGTTCATGAAAATGCATATTTATTCAATAATGTTGTTAGAGGTGTTTCTATTCTCCCATAATTCTTAACAAACTTGTGATAATACCCTGTTAACCCGAGAAATCCTCGCAACTGATTTATGGTTGTGGGGAATTTCCATTCCATAATGTCTTTAATTTTTTTAGCGTCTACCTTAACACCCTCCTGAGATACAATATGACCCAGATAGTGCACCTCTTGTACTCCAAAGAAAAATTTGGAGGTTTTTTCATATAATTGTTTCTCCTACAATAGTTTGAGTACCCTGTCAACATGTTGAACATGATCCTTCCAAGATATATTTTCAATTAGTATATCATCAAAAAATACTAACAAAAAATTTCTAAGGAAGGGTTTAAAAATGGAATTCATCAACCCTTGAAATGTAGAAAGTGCATTCGTAAGGCCAAAATGAATGAGAAAAAATTCATAATGACCCTCATCAGTTCAAAATGTTGTTTTTGAAATATCTTCAGTCCTCATTCTAATTCTATGATATCTTGAACGAAGATCCAACTTGGTAAAATAAATTTCTCCATGTAATTCATCCAATAATTCATGAACCATACGAATGGAAAATTTATATTTAATAGTGAGATTATTTATCTCCCTATAATTCAGACATATGTGCCATGATCCATCCTTCTTATGTGCCAATACTACTGGAGTAGAGAAAGAACTTTGACTAGGTTGAATTATACCAGCCTCAAAATTTCTACAATCATACATTCAATTTCGCTCTTTTGGACATAAGGATATATGTAAGGCCTGATGTTTGGAGGAACACTTCCTAGAATCAAATGAATAGCATGATAATGATCATGAATAGGTGGGAGTCCATTGGGAGTTTCAAACACCGTGGAATAATTGTCCAAGACTTTTTGGAGAACTGGAGAAATAAATGATTTTGATGTTTGAACTTCTAGTGGGCATAATTGTGAAATTACACCTCATTTTTCTTTCTTCAGAAGATTTTTTATGACATTAGAGATTATTATATTTCCTTCTTTCCCTACTATACCTTGTAATTCAACTTTCTTTGCTTCCGAAAAAAATATCAAGAAAATTTCTTAAAAATTAAAAGCTACCATCCCCAAAGATTGTAACCATTGTACTCCTAATACAACATCAACAACTCCCATTGGAATGGAAATCATTGGACTATTCAATACATATTCCCCGATGGTTATCTTGATATTATGGAATTTTCCAGAGAAATTTATAGTCCCTCCTTTACCAACCATCACTTGACACTCTAGTGTTGGGTATGGGAAGAAATTCAATTCCTTGGCTACATTACAATGAATAAAATTATGGGTACTACCTGAATCAATCAACACTATTACATTTTTCTTCTTGATATTCCATTCTATCTTTAGGGTTTTAGGAGTGGTAATTCCTGCAAATGCATTACAGGATATGGTTGGACTTACTTATTCTTTCTCTCGGGTTGGTTCTTGGTGTATATCCTCTTCTTTTGAAGTTTCTTGTTCATTTTCTTCCTCCTCTTCAAAATCTATGTAAAATAATTTCTTCTTAGCACGCTTATGACCTTTAGTGTATTTTCTATCATGATTGTAGCAAAGGTATTTTTCTATTTTTTCTTCCAATTTTTGTGGTGTTAACCTTGTAGGTTGTGGAATTCTAGGAGTAGCAACACTTCCATATTTATAGATGTGAGTGTTAGGCTTCCTTGTCACCATAATTTTACTCTCAAATTTTTTTCCAACCTAAATGCCTTCTCCAATGAATCAAGTTCCCAAAGGCGAACCTCATGTTCGATGCTATCCTTTAAAGTCCCTATGAAGACATGAATCCTATGTTCCTTTGGAATATTGGTTACCCTTATATTCAATTTTTGTAAGTCCTCAATCTGCTCCACCATTGAACCCTTTTGTTTGAGATTTATCAATTGGATAGAGAAGGTGTTTCTCTTTGTATCCTCATAATGTGCTATCATTTCATTTGTAAAAATTTACCAAGTGACAATTTTTTTATGAGAGCAAAGCCATAGATACCATACAATGTATTTTTTTCTAAATGTAAAATTGCAATGTGTACCTTTTGTGTGATTTTCACATTATGGAGATAAAAATATTGCTCCATCTGTAGTATCCATGTTAGGCGATCCTTGACATCAAACTTCCTCATATTGATATTTGGAATATGGTGGGTCTTAAATCCAACATTATAGTTAATTATGAAATCACGATTAACACTTATTTTTTTCTCATAATGAGTTTCATGTACTACATTTTCACTATTGGGAATCGTTTCTTGTATCAACTTTGTCAAACCTTCATTCAAACCTTCCATGTTTGGTTTTAGATCATTCTTCATGTATTCCATGCTTTGTTTCATTTTTTCATCTATATTAGCTTCAATGTCATCCGTCTTAGCTTCCATGCCATCCATCTTAGCTTCCATGCCATTGATCAAACCATCCATATTAGCTTCCATGCCTTTCTTCAAACCATTCATATTAGCTTCTATGCCTTTCTTCAAACCATCCATTTCATTTTTGTTGCTCTTGCAAGAGCGAAATTTGGTGCACTTGGTCTTGTAATTTTGATATATCATATTGCACGTATTCCTCTTCATGAGTCATAGTAGAGCCTTTCGAGGGATTTATGGGTGTTGAATTATTTTTAGGGGCCATTTTAGAACCAAATAATCATATCTATGCTTCAATATTCCCTTTGAATCACTTCAAACTGATTTTTCAAACAATACTTATGCAATTGGAAAACAAAATACACACCTTTTTCTTTCTTTTGAGGAGTGCAATATTGAAACTGATGTATCTCTGGAATTTCAGATCCCCGAGATTTTATCTTTGGTCATTTAGTAGCCCTATGAGTATTCTTTCCAATGCCATAGGTGTGACCTGATTTAGATTCTTCAAGGAAAAGTTATGTCAAATCTTCCACAATAACCTAATTATGGACTAGTTCAATAGAGCAAACTTGTACGGTGTACCACGAGTCAATTTTTCCTCCTCCAACTCTGAAATTGATAGAAAATAAACTAAATTCCATGTAATTTTGGCCAATTTTTACATAATTCTAATTTGATCCTCAGAGAGAGCGGTATGATGGTTTTCCCATGGTCACCTCTTTGATATGAAATTTGGGAGCTTGCCAAAATCCTAACTTCCACATATCATATCTCTGAAAATATTGTGAATCAATATGTGAAATTTTTACACAACGTTAATTAGGATTTCTTCGCAAATGGGTTTTTTCTCTAGCTTCTGAACCATCGTAGAAAAAAAATTATAGCGAAATTACACGATGACATGTTTGAAGTAGCGAAACCCTAGAATCCAAAGCTCTGATACAAAATGTTATCAAACCAACTCCAAATATAGAATAAAAGAGAGATAAACACCTTATAAATCAGACACTTCAAGGGGGAAACCTCATTTACATTACATAAATGAACAATTCTTGGATGATTCAAATTACAAAACCTCCTTTCTATATATAGGAGTAATGGGATCATAATATAATCCTAGCCAACCTAACAATAATAATGTAAGGTCACAAAAATAACAATAGTGGGGTTTTATGAGGCACAATATTAACAATATGGGGACTACAAGAGTACAAAAATAACAGTAAGGTGGATACACTAACAACAATAAGGGACTACACTAGTAATATAGGGACCTAACAGATCCATGATGGATTTTGGTAAGTGCTGAGAGGTGGATGCTCTTTGTTTTGGCCTAGTAGTCCTCATATGGGATGTATGGTAAATCTTGTAGAGTATGTATCGGTTTAGGGATTAGTGTTCCCTGATTCAGATTTTGGATTATGGTAAAGCCTAGGAGACTAGGAGACAGGAAAATTCCTCACGGTGTAGGTGAATATCTACGGTAACATTCATGCTTGATTAGTTCTTTTTGGTTGGATATGAGTCCTACATTCATGCTTGAAATATGGCATGAGGGTGATTGGCTGAAGAGATATTTGTCTCATCCAATCTATTGTCGGGTGGAACGTGGAAGTCCCATCTTTGGTTGGTTTTTACACTCATTAATGAGAGGCTCATTTCTTTGGTATTTGATGTATGATTGTACTAATTATTATGTATAATATATTTTTGTTGTATCTATTGTATTTATTTTGTTATTATGTTGGTTATAAACATGTAATTATCAGTGATGATGTATGGCTCTCTCCATTTTTTTTACTTGAGAATGAATGCACAATGTATCTATGGTCAAATAGATTGTATTTCAGCTAATGATGCAAGGGACCAATGCTTGTTAGCGATTCTTAGATAAGTATGATACCCCTATGTTTAAATATTTTGTTTACACCTGTAGATTCAATGTTTGTGATATATTTGACGAAATGTGAGTTAGCGCTAGGAGGGGTCTAGATGAGTTCTTGTTGATGTGATTTCTTCCATATCATTATCCCAATGTTATTATCATCCCCTAAGTTTTCATGAAGTTCTGGGAAGTGACCTGGGATATGGGCCTAAAACGGTTGCTCAAATCCTGGAGTTGTAGTCACAAAAATGAGTAATTGGGGCCCTAGCCCCATCCTTGTTGTGTTATTCCTATGGTTATAGCCTCCCCACCACTAGCTTACTATGTTATGCCTACGGCTAAGGCCAAAAATGGTCAAAACGTCAGTCTAACCTAGGGGTAAGAGGCTTGAGTGGTTGGGTTAGATCCTGTAGATGTTGTGTAAGGTTTGTTTGTCATGTTTATGTCAGTTCCACTTACTCAAGGTCATCTAGTAGGTTGAATCTCGTATTAGTATCCTCTTGTCACATTTTTACCCTGGTTGGTCGGTTACTTTGATAGATGTGGGAAGAGGGTGTTACAATGAATATTCAATAACAATTTTGATTGTCATAAATCTCTTACATATTTGATGTTTATTTTAATCATATCTATGGTGATTGGAATTTGTATCTGCATATAATTATTGTTACTGCAACTATTTTCATTATTGTTAAAGACTTTTTAGATAAAAACAATGATAACTTTGTTCTAATTTTGAATTTGCTTACCAATTTTTTGGAATGATCTGATATGATGTTTTCGCAAATATTTTTGAGAATATGTTTTTTGTTCTTGATTATTGGTAAAAAAATTTAAAGCACAAACAATGATCACTTTGTTCTAATTCTGAATCTATTTACCAATTGTGTGAAGTACTTTGAAATTTCTCTGAAATGAACTTTTTTGCAAATGTTTTCGAGGATATTCTTTGTGCTTTTATCTGTATACATTGTTTAGTTTTCCATAGACTTTAGCTAGCATATTTAATCATTTATACTTATTTGGCATCTAATGCACGCATAAACCAAACTTTTCATGTAATGAACTACTACTTAATTGTCTTATTTGTAGTATGGTCCACATATCCATTTTACCACACAACACTTCTTCTTCATAGGGATTGAAAACATAATTCATTTAATATTAGATAATACGATTTCAATTGAAAAATTTGAAATCACTAATGTACTTAGTATTCGGTAAATGTCATTAAAAAATATCATTTTCTCTATTTTAGTGCAAAAAAAAAACGAATGATAGAAAAATAATCTGGTAGAACAAATGTCCTGAATACTTGTTGATTTAGTGAATAAACGTCGAAAAAAATTGTATTTTTTGGAAAGAGATCCTTATTTAACCAAAATAGAAAGAGATTTGGGATATTTAAAAATAGTATGATGATATTGATTTTTAAACCGTGTCAATTAATGTAGTTGCTAGTATTAATATTTTCATTGCACGAAGTGCCGAGGTGGAGTCGAAGTTTTTTTTGAGAAGTAACACTATATATAATAGAGATAATATTAATTTTAATATTGTCAAATCATTTTCCATAGCTATGCACTCATCATTATCTGTTCTATGCACCTTCGCACAAGTAGTTGTCCATTGATATGTCATATTTTCTCAATATGTGGAATATGGAAATTGATATTGAGAAATTAATAACCAATATTATGTATTAGTTAATTTTTTCAAATTATCCCTTTGTATAGGCACAAATAAAGCTTTAATTATGTAGAATTCAAAGATATGAGAAAAAAAATGAAAATCAAGGAGAAAGGGTGAGAGAAAATTGGGGAGTCTAGAGTACGAAGCTTTTTTGGTTGTGAAAACTTCAACATCTCTGCCCTTACTTTGTACCAATACCCAAGTTTGAATGTTGGAAACAAAAAAAATTTCATATTCGTATACATTTCTTCCATCATAGAATTTTTTGATATATATATTTTTTATAAATTTTCAAGTCAAATAGAAATTATAAAAAAAAAAAAAAAACTATATACTGTTATGTAAACCTAAGGATCCTTTCGCATATTTGTTCTGCACATTTTGATCCTGTATGACACTTTTTTGCAAGTCAATAATTCTTAACCAGACTTAAATTTTCTACATTTTTAGATGCAATATTCATGGTTATATACATCAAACTACAATGTAGGCTTATTTCTATAAACATTAAACTCTAATGTAGGCTAAAGCACTATGTTATACAATAACACTACAAAACATTGATTCAATGGACATTCGTTCTCACTGAACGAATTACTGTTTCAATGTGAAAGGTAAATTGTTTTTAGTGTTTGAAATAATGACTGTGTAGAAAAGGATTATGTGCAGAAGGACCTTTAAATCGTGAATTTCACATATATGTACGCAGTTCTCGATTATACAAATAAATACCATGATGATTTTATTTTTCTTTCTCCTTCTATTCATGTTTTCAAGGCATCGATTTACATGATTTTTTTGACACATGCGAAATGTAATATAAAATTAGTAAATTTTTGGTGACACGAAATAATGTTTATTAGACAATTAATTAAGGGTTACTTCTACGGCTAGCAATAGTTACACTATTCCTAAACCTAAATATACTTCTTAAATATGTATAGACATAATACAAAGGACATGATAGGGCACGTAGTACCTAATTAACATGTAATCAAAACATTTTTCAAGTGCTTAATAACATTTAATGTAAAATGTTGTGTAATATTTATAAACAAAGCAATAATTTGCAAAGAACTTTTGACTCAACATTAAAAAATCAAATGTAAATCGTTTTGACATTTTTTTCGGCTAGTAAATTTATCATTAGTCCATTGTGCATTGTTTATGCTAATTAGTACTTGTATATCGATGTTATTAAGGAAATAGAGGTTAGAAAAATAAAACAACAAAATAATTTTGGACTTTCCAGATTTATTTCCACTATTTCTCATAAACATGCACATTGATATTTTCAATTTATATTTATTAAGAGTTAAACATATCAAGAAATCTATAGTTAAACCAAAAAAATTATTTTCACTCATATGATTAAATCACTTTATTTTATCCATGAGGGCTTTTAGTAATAGAGCATGTATAAATAAAATGTGAACCTAACAACAATTGAGAAGAATGGTGTATAGATATGAAGAAGCAAATTGAAAAATTCGAAGTGTGTTTCAAAATTCTTTGATTTCAAACAAATATATGAACAAATTCAACATATAACTATTTCCTTAAACTATTAATTCATAATTTAAAGAATTATTTTCCGAAAATTTTTGTTAGAAATCATGGGGAAATGTGTCCACAACCAGATGGAACACATTATGATAGTTATATTTGTACTGTGATCTTCAAAATTGTGTTTTAGGCTATTTCTAAATCAAATTTGGTTCATGCTTTCTCATACTTTAATATTGAGTACAAAAATTTACATCAACATAGTGGTAGGGACCAACTCAACCACCAAATCGATTTGTGGTAGAGGTAGCTCAACATGTTTTTGCATAATATTTATCAGTTTTCTATTTACAATTATTGTTGACAATTTTTAAGTTAATTTTCATAATGAAAAATAGTTCATACTTATTTTATATTGTAAATTTCTATCTCTAATTACACACATTTTAATGATATTAAAACAAGAGAAAAATGTGAAGTGGACAAGATGGTTTTGCAATATCAAGATTTATTTCCATTACCCATAAATGTTGGTATTTATATCTTCACTTGGAATTTATTGAGATTTTCGTATTTAGCAGTTTCCACATGATAAATAATGACAACTGGTAATTGGGACTAGAGAAAATAATTTTGAAGTTAATTAGGATTGAGAATGAAAATAGGTAGCAGACAAACAAAAAATATATCTTCACTCATTCAATGAACTAATTTTCTTATATAGATGAGAAATTTCACTATTCCTTTGTGTATCAACGATGTTTGAATATGTGAGAAGAGAAGAGAAGAAACAATGAAATTTGTAGTGGTATATCGACATATGTTGTAGTGACTAAGTGCTTTGAAATTACGGGAAAAAAATACTTTCCCAATCTCACAACTGAGCAAATTCAACATTATTCAAAAAATCATTTTCTCACTTGCCTAGGTTCTTTCCCATATTTCTCTCCAAGATTTTTGTTTCTTTACAAAATCATCTAGAAATTTCTATTGGCTCTTTTCGCATTTGATGAACACATGAACTAAAACAAATGTTCCAAAATCCATTCTCTATTTACTTTCTTAGTGATACAAAACATATTATATAATCGACTAAGATAATCTAAATTTCAATCTAACAACTTTATAGTTAGTCAATTTTTTGAGCAATAAGATATTCATTATGATGCCATTTATTTGACAACTTACTCTAATAAGATAAAATGCATCCGAACAAAGAACCAATGCAATTTTCGTATCTCATAATGTGAAAGAAAATAACTTGTTTAAATATTTATTTAATTCAAAATATATTTGCACAACATATCGTTTAGAAGACTTATAGAGAACCAAAAATCAAATAGTAGAAATGGATACTGAAAAAATTTCTCAAGAAACCAATAGTAATAAGGAATAAAAACACATGTAAAGAGAACTAAATCCTACACAATTATTTTTAGCTTCAACACCCAGTACTAGTGAAACTTCATCCTACGACCTAGGAAAGAGGAAAGCTTCTGCCACTAGAAAAATGGGCTCAAGTTGAGCTATCAGGTCATTAAGATGATGAAGAGTCTCTTTAGAGATCCATTCTAGAAAAAATCACATATGGTTCAAATAACCAAATCTGAAAGTCTCATGAATAGAGTGTAATATCCCAAAAGGGAGAATGCAGTGATACTGAAACACAATATAAGAACTGCAGCAAAGTAAACAATAAATCTAAATACACATCAGAATGCACAGAAATATCTGAGCCATTTTATTATATGGGAGGTGAAAAATAAAGTACAACAATGCTCAAAATATGGAACACTTAAGCCAAAGGGATGGCCTAGAATGACCCTGCAATGATCCCATAAGAGGGGCTGCGTAATTGTTGAACTATTGGAAGGTAAAGTGCATTGTCCCTACTACAAATGTTGGGACTACAAATACTAGAAAGACAAAAATTCAGATCTATGTAGTATGGGAGCTCCGATGATGCTAAAAACATAGATCTGGGCTCTATCATGGATACCCAAGATAACCCATAAAGGGTTTCTCAGATCTGTGAATCTAAGGAAACCACCCTCTCAAGGCTTCACATATATACTGTTGGGTATGCATATCTACTGCATAATCTGATGATATCATGGCTGCAATGATGCACAATCAGATC
Source organism: Pinus albicaulis (assembly GCA_034641835.2). Classification (NCBI taxonomy): domain Eukaryota; kingdom Viridiplantae; phylum Streptophyta; class Pinopsida; order Pinales; family Pinaceae; genus Pinus; species Pinus albicaulis. The sequence continues at coordinate 1,090,774,264 of CM076578.1, forward strand.
TATGCAAGAATTGTTGATCCCTTCACTAGATCCTTGGGCTAAAAGCTCAAGATCTAGCTCATCCAATCTCCCCCACTGAAATAGTTGCTGGATGAACAACAGCTTCAGAAAAATGCGCGTAAGAGAGGGAGGATCAATAGCCTATTTCTGTATATGTCAAATTAGCTACTGAGTGATGGAAACAATAGATCCAATGTGAGGAGATCATCCCTCATAGTATTTGCAGTTGAAATACTAGAAACTTTCCTTCCTCCAATAGATCTACAGGATTGGATTGTGCAATCCTTGAAGGGACTGCTGCTGCATGGAGGTAAAACCCAATGGCTTGAATGCTAGACATATATCTATTGCTCCTAGAAGATTTAATCTGAATAAAAAAGTGGTAGGATGAATCCTCCATCGGCTTCCTAGTTGAATTCTAGAAACAACCTCCCGAAGATAGCACCAATGTCTGAAAAGGAATAAATTTCAATAGAAAAACTTCCCAGTGTAGGCACACAAGTCCTCTATGGGTAAGGGTGGGATTCCTACTTGGGAACAACTTGTGCTAAACAACACTACAAACTTAGCTAAATAACATAAGAGTGCATGGAAATGTCACTAGACAAGTCCAGATCTAAATAGATCAAAGAATAATCCAAGTATTCAAATCTCACTTCTATTGTGCCTTCACCTTCATTGTATAGATCATGATCCTTCCATAGCCTAGGCCCACTCCAAAACTACATTGTACATCTAGACATAAGTCTCCATGGTTTTCTGTGTTGTTTCTCCATGTCCTCCATCATGTTCACATGGGGTGATCACCCTCTCCATCATGTGTGCATTAAATACATCACTTCCTCCACTATCTTATCGTAAGTGCTTTATGATCTTATTTGAATGCACTATGATCTCAGTTGACCTCTTCAAAGATCCTCATGATTTTACATTTAAGACCCATGATCTTATTTTACTATTTCATCCTCTGTGATCTATCTCATAAATGAGACAAGATCTCCATTTATTTAGCATTAATGGAGCTGCTCCACTACTCCATGTTTTAGTTCTAGATCTAGAATATCCACATACACACATTAAAAATGGATTTTATTCATCTTTGAGGTTTTTGGGTCCCTCTATCCTTTTATTTACTTAATTAATTAATTTTATTAAGAACTCTAATATTCCAAATATCATGTGAAAATTTGGGAATATTAGAGTCCTCCCCAACAAAATGTTTCTTGTCTTGAAGCAAATGCAAAAGTAGATGCTGGAGAAATCTGTCCCCCTCCAAATGGAATCCACACAAGAAAGGTCTCCCCATTTGCTGAAATGAGTTATGTATGCCTAGCACCAAATTTACCTCTCTACAATGTCTACAGTGATCTCTAACTATGTAGCTAGATGTCCCTCATCAATCATGAAGCTCCAAATGACAACCATAAGTTGTCCAACATCCTCCACAATACATGAGATACATAAATATAGATGGTTCTTTCCACAAGAGGAAAGCTCCAACTCACAAATTATACCTCCATCCCATGCTACATGAAGTAAAGATAGGCTTTAATGCCTCCATCCTTAGCCCTGTTGGCCTTGTTGGATCTAAGCATCATCCCAACATTGTACAAAAGAATAAGTAGAAATATTTGGGTAGAAAAAGATGTCAAAACATATTCTCCCAATAGTAGCCAAAGTAGCAATGCTCCCTGTTGTCACACCACACCATCAAGATACTAAGTATGGTGTCCATACTCTCCAAGTAAGAGCCATCAGAGGAGCACGTCTTGCTGCCATCCTCCAACACTATCATGAAAAGTAGGGGAGTATGTAGGACCAAAGTCCCACAATAAAATCCATGGAAATAATATCTCTTGTTGCCTCTTCACATCATCATGTGAATCGTGTAGCAACAACAACATACTAAAGGACATATAGAATGTCATATCAGCCCAATACAAAAAAACTCCATTATCACACATCATGAGAGTATTATGCCATATTAAAAACAATACAAAACACATAAACATGGGAGATGTCATGTGCTGGAAAAAATCTCTCAACCAAAATAAACATGCCTTCTTTTGCTTCATACTGTCATGGATACACAAGGCATGAGTCAAAGAAATATGAGCTATTGGGTGGTAACCATACTCACCCAAGAGAAGCCAGTGTAGCCATGTCTCCTTCTTCATTACATCAGTGTTTTTCAAGGCATGGATAAAATAAATAGGAGCATTTGGGTAGTAACCAAACTCACCCAAGAGAAACCAGTGTAACTAAGCTTCTTGCTGGCCCATGTCATATATCAGCAAGTGTTCATACAACCCCTTGCTTATCATCCTCACCCATTCATCCCCATGTGGATGATGAATGATGTTATGAATAAATATGGTATCCTTCTTTTGTAGAATACCATCCACCTTAAGCTTATGAAGAACTTTGCACTCCATGAAATGTTGAAGTGCACCTCCAATGAGACCTCTCCATGAGATCTCTTCTCATCAATGGCCCTCCAAAACCAATGAGGTTATGGATTTGCTTTAGGTAAAATTTTCTCTTTGAGCTGTGAGATGCTCATTGAGAGAGTGTCATCTAGAAAGGAGAAAATATTCCTCATCTCAAGATGTCTACCATCTATCATCTTAACCTCCATTGCTTCATACGAGAAACTACCTTCAGAATTCTCCAAGAATAATGGGGCCCCCTCATTATAACTATTAATAAGTGACAACTCTATAGATCTGCATGGTGGTACATATGATGTCTCATGGCAAAGCATAATGCTAAACTCATAGCCAACCATTTCATATAGGATCATGCTCATCCCATCTTCTAAAATTCTACACTCCAACTCAAAGGGTTGAATGTAGCTCAACAATGATGAAATAGCATAGCTCTTATTCTCTTCCTTTATTAGATCAAGGGTCCTCTGCGCAGTGATATGTTGCTGCTTAAAATTAACATTTTGTTCTAACCCTTGGTTATGCATTTTCCCTTCGATCAACTGATATGTAGGAACCTCTTGTAAGACCACAAGAGTTCCTCCAACTGGGACAATGGTGTCTCCAAATGCTGGTTAGAGTGATGGCTACTCTTCTACCAATGTACCAGTGCTAGAGTCTACCTCCTCTTCCTCATGCATCTTCTGAATCATGCATGGGACTCTAAAAGTTGAGAGCTCAAGACTATCTTGCAAGGATTCAAGTGTCTCTTCTCATGATACAAGTACTTCTGCAGCTGGTGGTGAGTGTAGTGACTCTTTGTCTAGAGAGACAAGAATTACTTCCTCCTTTAATTTCTTAGGAAATGTCTCTTTGGGAAACATCTCTGGTTTTCTCACATCAAACTCCTTCCTCAACTTGTGAAATAAATCTGAATATTTAGTCACCTTTGCATGCTCCATGTGATCGAACCACCAATCATTGGCTTCACCATAAAGATGAAGTTCTGCAATTTGAACAACCTCTCTTTCAGCTACAGGATGTAGACTGAATAATGCATCCAACTCTACCCTCTAGGCCTTAATAGTGCTTGACGAAGATCCATCATATGTAGGCAAATAGAATCTATTGTGCCTCTTTCTTCTATTGCTGTTATAGGATCCTCTTTCTTCTTTGATTTTGAAGAATTGTTCGAGTGTTAGTTTCTTCTTGAATGCTCTATACTATGATTTGTACTCTTCAACAAATATATTGAGAGTCTCATGAGTCTCAGGTTCTCTTATTTCTTCATTTATATACCATTCACCTTCTTCAAAGAAAGTGGGCATAGTAGATCTATGAGGAGATCTATGATTCTTTGGATTTATATGTTGTTGATAGGAAGTGCTTGGACCTTCCTCTTCAAATATTCTTCTTGGATCCTTATTTTTCCTTTATCTCTTCATTTTTTTGACCGCTTTGGGGAGATATTGCATGGATCTAAAGAGAAGAGTGGCAAAACTATCATCCTCCTTCATGATAGATCTCATCTATTTGCTTCTTATTTTGATGCAAAAGATGAAGTGTCCACAAGCTGAGCCAAAGATCATGCTCTGATACCAATGTAATATCCCAAAAGGGAGAATGCAGTAATACTGAAACACAATATAAGAAATGCATAAAAGTAAACAATAAGTCTAAATACACATTAGAATGCACAGAAATAGCTGAGCCATTTTACTATATGGGAGGTGAAAAAGCAAGTACAAAAATGATCAAAATATGAGACACTCAAGCTAAAGAGATGGCCTAAAATGACCCTGCAATGATCCCACAAGAAGGACTACATAACTGCTGAACTAATGGAAGGTAAAGTGCCCTATCCCTGCTACAACTATTGTGACTACAACTACTATAAATATAGAAATCATATCTAGGTAGTATGGGAGCTCTGATGATGCTGTAAACAGAGATCTGAGCTCCATGATGGATACCCAAGATAACCCAGAAAGGGTTTCTCAGATCTGTCAATCTAAGGAAACCACCCTCTTAGGGCTTCACATATATACTACTGGATATGAAGATCTACTGCATAATCTGATGATATGATGGCTGCAATTATGCATAATCATATCTATGCAAGAAGGTTTGATCCCTTCACTATATCCTTGGGCTAAAAGCTCAAGATCTAGCTCCTCCAATATCCCCCACTGAAAATAGCTACTGGATGAACAATAGCTTCAGAAAACTACACTGTAAGAGAGGGAGGCTCAATAGCCTACTGCTAGATATGTCAAATCAGCTCCTGAGTGATGGAAACAATAGATCCAATGTGAGGAGATGATCCCTCATAGGATTTGCAGCTGAAATAATAGAAAATTTCCTTCCTCCAATAGATCTACAAGGCTATACTGCGCAATCCTTGAAGGGACTACTGCTGCATGGAGGTAAAACACAATGGCATGAATGTCGGATATAGATCTGATGCTCCTGGAAGACTGAATTTGAAGAAAAAAAGTGGTAGGATGAATCCTCCACCAGTTTCCTAGTTGAATACGAGAAACAACCTCCTGAAGATGGCACCAATGCTTGATAAGGAATAGAGCTCAATAGAAAACTTTCCTAGAGTAGGCACACAAGTCCTCTATGGGTAAGGGTGGGATTCCTTCTTGGGAAAACCCTGTGCTAAATAGCACTACAAACTTAGATAAACAACATAAGAGTGCATGGAAATGTCACCAGACAAGTGCAGATCTAAATAGATCAAAGAATAATCCAAGTATCCAAATCTCCATTCTATTGTGCCTTCACCTTCATTATATAGATCATGAGCCTTCCATAGCCTAGGCCCACTCCAAAAATTCACTACAAGTGGACATAAGTCTCCATGGTTGATTGCACTATTTCTCCATGTCCTCCATCATGTTCACATGGGGTGATCACCCTCTCCATCATGTGTGCATTAAATGAATAACTTCCTCCACTATATTATCATAAGTGATTTATGGTCTTCTTTGAATGCATTATGATATCAGTTGACCTCTTGAAAGATCCTCATGATTTTACATTTAAGATCCATGATCTTATTTGACTGTTTCATCCTCCACGATCTATCTCATAAATGAGACATGATCTCCATTTATTTAGCATTATTGGAGCTGCTCCACTACTCCATGTTTTAGATCTATATCTATAATATCCACATACACATTAAATGTGTATTTTATTCATCTTTGAGGTTTTTGGGTCCCTCCACCCTTTTATTTACTTAATTAATTAAGTTTATTAAGAACTCTAATATTCCAAATATCATGTGAAAATTTGGGAATATTACATAGAGAAGGCATTGAATAATCTATAGACGTGGAAATTGAAAGCAGTGTACCACCTGATTGGGTCACTTCTTGTTTAAAAAATAACCATAAGATAATGGAGCACATTACAGAAGATGTCATTATTTTCGATGAACATATTTTCACACTGAAAAATTAAAAACATGACAAGGGAAATTTTTTTTGAGAATTGAAAAGGTAAAAATTCATAATAAAAGGATTAATAATCAAGAATAAATAGACATTGATATATATGACATTGGAGCCAAGAGGATCATGGTATTCCATCAATATATCAATCATGCACTTGGATAGTCGATTGAAGAATAGACTACAGAGAATCTAAGACTGAAAAAAATATTATAAGAACTAAAAGGAACTCTAAATCCGGGTCATGTGTTAATGACTCCACTCGAAATTAAGTCACCACCATTTTCAATTTATACTACTGTAACACCAGTAAGATCTAATAAATCTATCAATCTACTTAATTCAATCAAATCATGTATCATCAATGAAATATGTGAAATATTAGAAACTATTGATCATGCATGGAAAGCGACTTTCATCAATGAAATATGTGAAATATTAGAAACTATTGATCATGCATGGAAAGCGACTTTTGATTTCACACATTTGCAACCATAAATTAAGAGATTTCTTAATTTGGTCAATAATAATCTTATCCTAGACAAGAAATTCATTAACAATGATTTAGTTAGTTTTGGACAGAGGCTTTTATTACTCTCTGATATAGAGAAAAAAAAGGACTTCCAAATGCTAATCGAATAAAGAAATTGGAAGCTATATGGTCTGAGAGAATCCATACACTAGAGGAAATCATTTTTGAATGTGATAGCCAAAGTAGTGGAAGAGGTGATGCCTATTTGATGGTGGTATACAAATTAAAACACATAAATGTTCCACACATCCTATGCAATTTTGAATTAATTTCAAGAGACATGTTAAAATATGAAACAGACGAGTTGAAGTAGTCAATGAAAAAGAAGTTTGATTACATAACTAATTTTACTATAGAAAAAATTACCAAATGGATAATTACTTTTCTTATAATCAATAACGAGAACTTTGTCTTGATTATGCAGTAGAAAGAAGAAGTTTGAAAAATTGAAAAGGATATATTCAATAAAAAAGTCAAAATGAAGATTAAAGTTTCTCCTGACAGATATTTCATTAAAATTATGGTGAACAAATTTCTTGAAGAAATCATGAACTCGATAGACATCTAACATAAACACAGTCATGATGCACACTTTTAAATTTTGTAGGTGTTCTCAAATACTTCAACATTTGATCTTTTTCTTACAAATATTAGATAATTTAGCGTCATTGATTATGTTATGATGACCTTAGCTAATTATTTTATACAAATTCTTGTTTTGTTTTTTAGATTCATTTTTCGTATTATGGCTCAAAAGATCCCAATCCCAGTTCCCATTAGAACAAACAAATTTTCTTTTATGATTTTTTATCATGATTTTCAATTTTCGGTGCTACAACTTTGACTCTATTCAAAAATTTTGTTTTTTATGACTATGTTTTGAATATGGTCTCGTATATATCTGAATTATGGATATGGTGATTGAGATTTGAATATGGATACAAATTTTGTTACTAAATAAGATTCTTTATCAATTTTATGATAATGTTTTCAATAATTTTTCAAACATATGCTTTCAGCCTTTGTATTATATCTAATGTTGTGTTGTTGATTAAAATGAAAATGGACATTTGACAATAGTTTTGGATCTCACACATACATCTCTGAATAATACAATACAAACACTATGTCTTTACAAATGAATAAATTTCATTCTACGAAATATGGAATTTTGGAGAAAACATTCATTGTAGTTCCTCCACACTCCCACATTCTACATAATTAAAGGTCGGTTTAATTATGCATATGCATATGCATATTAATTAATTATGTCTCTAGAAAATTGAAAAAATGTCTTACCACTCCAAAACTTTCCCTGTCTCCTTCGAATATGCTATATCTAGTTTCTTTTAATATATCAAACAAAATAGATAATTGCACTAATAGGAAAAAAACCTTACTCGATATAAACCCCGCTCCCGCACCTCTCGCACACCCTTTCTTCATACAACGAAATAATTCTTGGTATTACAGTTTTGATTCTATTCAACAAGTTTGTTTTTATGCTTATGTTTTGAATACGATATAGTATATATTTGAATTATAGCTATGATGATTTCCATTTGAATTTGGATACTATTATCACTACTGAATCTTATAATATATTGATTTTATGATAATGTCTTCTATAGATTTTTGAACATGTGATTTCAAACTTTGTATTATATCTAATGTTGTGGTATTGATGAAATGAAAATGAACAGTTGAAAATAATTTTGGATCTCAGGAATTAGATATTTGAAGAATAAAATGATAACATAAAGTCTTTATAATTCAATAAATCTCATTTTTCATAGTATGAAAAATGTGAATAAATATTTCATTATGTTTCCTCTGTATCTCTACATTCCACACTTTCATTGTGTTTTCTCTGCAGTTTCGCATTTAGCATAATAAAATCTCTCTACCCTGTACATGATGCTAATTTAAAATATCATAAACACATGACTATGTAGAAAAAATAGTGCAAGAGAGTTTTTTTATTTGGTATTGAACTAGTTAACGAAGAGAAATAGCCACAAGCATTATTGTCGAGTATATTCCTAATCCTAATTGTCTAAGCGTATTTAGTGTTTACAATTGTTTCAATTAAGAAAATGATAGAAAATGATAAATTTGCTAAGAGGTTCATTTCTGTTTGATTTATTTTCATTTGATTATTATTTCATTATATGGATTTGTGTTTTTTTTCTATATTTTCTATTTACTCTCTAAAACAAATCATGCACAATCTATGCAACAATGACACATGCATCAATTGTAGAAATTCCTTGTAGATTCAAACTACTAATTGTGGTTTTCTAAAACAATTGAGTTGAATCTACTCTACCAATTGCGGAAACCACTTTAAATGATCAAAAAATCACGAAGCATACAAGATAAATAATTCAATCAACACATTATATAATGATTTCATGGGGAAATCCAAAACTAAAACCCCTACTATCTATATAATGCATTAGTAAGAAAATATGAGAATATTACAATGGTTTACCCATTCCCGAGAAACTTCTTCACTATCTCTATTTGTCTCACTACTTCCTAGACAAGCCTAGGCCAATACTTAACCAAATTTTGGCTTTCCAAGTCCCTATTTCTTGTGTTTTTTCCTTGGGTAATTAGCCCCCATTAATCATGGAAATCCCCATCCAATATTTTGAAATCCATCAGGGGTCTTCCTATGACCGCATCCACCACCTGTACAATTTGGATGATTATACAATTGATAGTACACCTCTCTTGAACTCAAATATCAACTAGGTAAATCTCAGTTCACACATGCATAAGTTATTTATGGCTGATCTGTCAGCTATATGGTTGATAATTAATTTTGGTTCAAGTTCCACTTCATCATTTTGACCTTAGTTAAGTTGAGTTTAACTTAGATAAACTAAATTAATTAATTACAAATCAAAATAAAATCACCTAGGTCTCCTAAAAAGTAAGAACCACTCTAAATGATTCAAGTTAGACCCTCAATTCAAATTAACTAAACCAATTAAGTCAAACTAACTTAGTTAACTCATACAAGTTGTCATGAGATGTGAAACTACAATTTTATTTTGATTTAATTCAAGGGAAAATTAAATTAGAATCTTTCTTGGTTCCATTTTCAATACTCCCTCTTAGAAAGAAAGGGAATATCAAATAGAGCAATCTGCCTGTATGAAACTCGAAATTTCCTTTTGAGAGTGCCTTCATAAAGGTGTCTTCATCCAATTCCTCTATAGGAATGGAATCTAACATCATGATCCAACTTTGCAAATAATCTCTGAGATGGTGGTACCAGATGTCGATATGCTTGGAGCTATCATAAAAAAATGCATTCACTCATAGTTTAATGCAACTCTATTGTCACAGTAAATCAATATAGGATACATATGCTAACCAAATAACCCAACACAGATCTTCTTCATCCACATAGCCTCACAAGATGCTTGACTAGCATTCATGTACTTTGCTTTTATTGAACTGAGTGCAAATGATATATGATTCTTGTTGTACCAAGAAATTTCCGCCGACCCAATACTGAATATTCCTACTGATGTATTCTTCATGTCTGATGGACTCCCTACCCAATCTGCATCTATGAAGCCTTGAATATTCACTCCCTCTATTTGTCTGTACCAAAGAAAAAATTAAGTGGTACATCTGAGGTATCTCAACACATGTTTGGCCGCCTTCCAATAGAGTTTGGTTGGCTTAACCATTGATTTACTAACATGGTTAACTGCATAACACATGTTTCGTTGTGTGTTCACCAAGTACATAAGTGAACCCACGAGCTTCTTGTAAATGGTAGCTTCTACCACTTCACCTGAAGTATCGTATTCCTTCCTCCAAGTACTTATTGAGGAGTCTCCATGGGTTTGATTCTATCCATATGAAACTTATTTAGTATCTTGTTGGCACATTTTCCATAAGAGACAACTAGTTCCTCATCTCCTTGCCAAATTTCCAAACCAAGGAAATAATTCATGAACCCCAAGTATTTCATCTCAAATTCTCTTTCCAAATACTCTTTGCCATATTTTATCATCTTCTCATCACCTGTTAGAATTAAATCTTCAACTTATAATACTATAATCAATAATTTACTTTCAACCACAATATGGTAAAGGTTTACATCTGCTTCACTTTTCGTGAATCCCAACCTAGTGAAGTAGTTTTTGATCCTAGTGCACCAATAACATGGTGTTTATTTCAATCGATACAATGAATACTTGAGTTTGCACACATGCGACTCTCTATCGAAGGTCTAGAATCCTTCTAGATACTCTATGTACACCTATTCCTAAATCACTTCGTTGAGGAATTTTGTCTTCACATCCATTTGATGTATCTTCCTCCCATATGTGATAAAAGTGCTAGAATATATCTGATTGAAGAGTACATTGCTACTGGAGAAAAGGTCTCCTCGTAATAAATTCCCTCCACCTAAGAGCACCCCTTAGCAACAAATCTGGGATTGCTTTTCTCGACACTCCCATATGCTGCTTGATTCACCTTGTAGATCCACCTAGATCCCACAACTAACTTGTTCTCTAGTCTTGGTACAACTTCCCATGCATTGTTCCTGGTAATGGAGCCATACTCCTCTACCATGGAATCAACCCATACTAGTTTCTACACTCCTTCCTTGAATGAGGATGGCTCGCTATCTACACTCTCGCACATAAGATACATGTAGCCAGTGTACCAATCTGGTGACCTCCTCTGCCTGTGTTGTGTTATGGGTGATCCCACATTCTCTCTAGAATCATGCATCAACCTGTTATCCTATTTAGTGTGATTCCTTATAGCTTTGGATTTATCTACATGAGTGTGTGCTTCCACTCCCTGCTCCTTTTCTTGTGGCTATTCCAAAACATCCCGAGGTTCTCATTTTGGAGATAAAAGATCCTCATTTGCATGCAAATGAAACTCCCTCTGAAAGGAAATTCACATGGCCTTATTTTCATTGAATTTCACATATCTACGAACAATTTTCATCTTGTGATATGGTAGGTACACCCAATGGTTGTGAGGTGTATTGGTGTACCCCAAAAATATGCCCAACTCAGTTGTTGGTTCTATATTCTTACATGCATCCTTGAAAACATGATATTAAACTGATGAACCAAATATTCTGAAGTGTGCCACATCTAGCTTCTTATCTGAAAAATATTATTCTAGTGTACTCACAATAAGAATCTGATCAGGACTCCTTTTTTGCACATATACTAATGTGTTGCATGCTTTAGTCCGTAAGTGCAATGGTAGGCCCTGATCATGGAACATCACTCATGCAACTCCCACAATGATTTTGTTCTTAATTTTTGTAACCCCAATCTGTTGTGGGCTATTGGGTGTTATTAATTCCCGTAGAATTCATTCTTATTCATAGAAGTTATTGAACTCATTCAACACATATTCTCCATCATTATTTCTCCTGAGAGGCTTCAATTTCCTTCCTGTGTCTTTCTTAACAAGTACTTTGAACTCACAAAATTTTGAGAACATTTAGTCTTTCTTTTTCATGAATAATATCCAACACTGACGTGATAAATCATCTACAAATATCACATAATACTTGTTCTTGGTCATGAATGCTATAAAGAATGTTCCACACACATCTAAGTGAAATCTTTCAAATATCACTTACACTCGACTGTCCTTATCATCAAAGGTGGATTTGGTGTACTTCCACAATGTATACTCTTTGCATGTATCGCACTACTCTAGTGCACCCTTGGAAAGTCCTATAGAAATTTTTTGCATGATCTTCAAAGCTCCATGGTGTGGATGGCCCAATATTTTATGCCATAACTCATTGATGTCTTAGCTCTGCACCTTCTCTTCTTTCATTCTCAAAGAAACAAAATATTCTACATCTATTTTTTAAAGGTTCTTCACTCCAACCCCGATCTTCTTCATCTATCCCATGGCTATGTGATGAAGGAATGCCTTTCATTTTCTAAATATCACATCATAGGCATGGTCTTCCAACATAGCAACTAAAACTAAATTCTTCTTTAGACCAATATAATACATGATATCTTTCAATGTGAGAGGAGAACTAGAATCCCTCTAAAAAGTAATATTACCTGTGTCGGTCGCGCTATACCTTCCATAATCTCCCATATCGATGTGAATTTAGAGGTCCTTCACCTCCAATTTTTTGAAGAATTATTTGTTGTTGGTCATATGGAATGAGGTTGCACTATCTAGGTACCACACACTACCCATCACTGATGACACCATGCATGTGATTAGGTTGAAATCTAGCTCGAATTGTGAAGCAAGAGCTTCACCTGTTGCTCCTCCTAAGGGCTTCATTCCAACCTTATTTTCCAGACACTTCGTGGAATAGTGTCCTAGCTCATGAAGGTGAAAACATTTAATCTTCAAAAAGTCCTTCTTCTTTCCTACATGACCAGAATATGATGTGGAATTGGATGATTTCCATTTCCCTTTCTTTTCCTTTCCAGCCAAGGCACAGTTCTCCTCAGCATTATGCTTGGATGAGGATCCATATCTAGTGTTTCGTCGAATCTCTTCTTTGAACAAGTTAGACCACAAACACTCCCACTTTGGAAGCTTCTCCCTCCCATTTACCAAATCCTGGTAGGTGCACCAACTCTTGGGAAGGCCTAGAAGTGTTAGGTTGACTAGTTCATCTTCAACAACTGTTACACCAATTGTTCCAATATTGTCCCGACATTGGGTGAACTTGGTAAAGTACTTTGGTATTTTGTCTCCCTTCTCGATCTTGATTTTCATGATCCTGTCCTTCAGTGCTAGCTTCCTGTGTTTATTTTTGTTCTGAAACAAGTCTGTCAAGGCATTCCACATTTCATATGTATTTTCCTTTCCATGGAGGTTCGAGACAGTATTATGTTGAACTCCTTATAGTATGATCCTTCTCACATTTGCTACATCCTTCTTCCAAGTCCCAAAATCTTGAGCATAAATTGTTGGAGGCTTAGGAATACCATTTTCTATGAATTTCTTCAGCCTATTATCTTCCAACACTACTTCCATCCTATCCTTCCAAGTTATTTAATTTGAGCGATCCTCAAGGGAATACTCAAGTCTCAATCCATAGAAGAACATCGTGTTGATCCTGAAGAATGATACTGCAAATTTGATATACCTGCAAAAAAAAAATCCTATTTTTCTCTTCTATACTGATTTCAGATGTAACACCATGTAGAAATTCCTTTTAGATTCAAAATGTTAATTTTAATTTCTAAAATAATATAATTGAATGTACTCTACAAATTGTAGAAACCAATTTAAACAATCGTGAAATCATGAAGAATACAAGAGAAATAATTCAATCAACACATTACATAATGATTTATTGGGGAAAGAAACATTTAAAAACCCTTCTATCTATATATTTCATTAGTTAGAAAATATTAGCAGATTACAGTGCTCTGTTTATGCCCGAGCAACTTCTGCACTATCTCTATCTATCTCATTGCTTCCTAGAAAATCCTAGGCTAATACTTAACCAAAATTTGGATTTCCCAAGTCCCTATTTGCTTCTATTTTTTCCTTGGGTAACTATCCCCTATTAATTATGGAAATACCCATCCAATACTATGCAATCCAATAAGGGCCTTCCTTTAACTACATGCACCACCTGTAAGATTTGGATGATTAATATATAACTAATAGTACATTTCCATTCAACTCCAATATCAACTCGATAACTCTCAGTTCACACATGAATGAGTTATTTATGGCTGATCTATTCGTTATTTGGTTGATCACTAAGTGTGGTTCAAGTTCCACTTCCACATTTTGACCTTCCACTAGTTCCTCCTATAGTTGGAACTAGTTAAACTAAATTTACCTCAGATGAACTGAATTAATTAATCACAAATCAAAATAAACTCAATGAGGGCTCCTAAAGCATAGCAACCACTCTACATGACTCAAGTTAGAATCTCAAATCGAATTAACTGCACCAATTAAGTCAAACTAAGTTAGTTAACTCATACAAGTTGTCATGAGATGTGGAAATGAAAATTTCTTCTAATTTACTTCAAGGGAAAATTAAATTAGAATATTTCTTCATGTAAGTTTCAACATCAAATATTTTATTCCCAATGTTTTCACTCATAGAAATAATGTTCTCCAGTATTCTGGTTCTCTTAAACATGTTTTGAAGTTATGCTATATCTATGTCTCCTTCTTTGCACTCCCTCATCTTTGCACATACCCTTTCACCCACAAATTGTTCACTCCACACTGCTAGCACATTTATCTATAGTGAGTGCCAAATTTAGAATTGGATTCTCAAGTGAAATAGCAAGGTCTACAATATGATGCCCCTCATTTAGATCTACTATATCCAATTCCTATGCATATATCAAAAGAAACGAACAATTGTACTAAATATCTATATAATCTTTAAGAACTCCGCACAAAGTATCCATGTTACTTGTTCTGCACCTCAATATAAGCAAATGAATTAAAATGTGACATCCTCTGAGCATTTTCTCTTGCAAAATAAACTTCTTTTACAGTGTTAAATTCTATTTATTTAGAACGCCGAGGAAAAAAAACTTGACTCAATATAGTCCTCACATTCACATTTCATGTACACCCCTTCTCCCACACACCCTTTCTCCACACAACAAAATAATAGCAGTTAGCTCACCCCAATACCTTATGTTGAATGTGGAGGAAGAAAACTTGACTCAATATAGTGCTTCCTCCCGCACTTACTTCAGACCATTTCTCCCACACTTTCCACACACCCTTTTTCTCGCATTTGAATTCAAAACTTTCATAAATGGACATTTGTTGTGCACAATGTGGACAATAATTCATTAAATTTTTTTTTATCTAAACTACGAAATTGATATGTAGTATTTTTCAATATTTTATTCATGTGAATTTCGACACTCGACACAATATATCAATCCGCACAAGGAATATTGTAATCTTATGGGCATATTATTCATAAATATTTTCTTCATATGAATCTCGAAACTCTGCACAATTTTAATAAGTAGCCAATCTAAGCTTTCCATTATGCAGAGAGTTTTGCAGAAGAGAATTCATTGTGCGAAGATATTTGTCTACTTTACATACACCCTTGTTATAGCATCATTTATCACCAACATATATTTGATGACTTATACATTGGTCTTGGGCAACCCTTCCCTTCAAACTTGGACATATTTATCAACAAACAGTTTCTTAAAACCCATACGCGACTCTTCCCATAATTTTCTGTGTATCTACGTGAGTCCATACATAGAGAACTGTGTATGCCTTTTTAAACATTTTAAAATATGTAAATTCCCTATTTTAGAGACAGGTATTATGGTTGTTCCTATAACTTAACAACCCCAGCCCATGGCCTAACTATTCCCAACTGCAAAAAATAATTTGAGGAGTATAAAAGCCCCTCAAGGGAATGGCCTAAGGGAGGAAGAGAGAGAGAAATATAGATATTATACGTTGTTGGAGCCCTATGCAAGTATGATATATTCCATGTGCCTCCTGTACTTCCCAGATATTTTCAGGAAACCCTTGTTTCCTTGAGATGCTCACTCACCCTATGTGACATCTATTGTGAACTATTCTTGGAAGAAGTCTTGAGAGGCTAGGGTTGGACAGATCTAGAGGATGGTATGCTCAAAGCTCATGGCATATTTTAGGTGATCTCTCCACATTTTTTTACTGTACATGTCATCAATAATAGAAGAGCCATCTTGTTCCTACTGTTTACGTGTCAATAATCTTTTATACATGTGTAATGATCTTAAATTGTTCATTTAATATTGTTTTTATGAGATTATGCATGCTTTTCACTAACATCTAGAACATATATATGTTGTACAACTAGAATTCTGTGTTCATTCTTTGTTGAATTACAGGTTTCAGAGCACAAAGAGTTGCAGGGGTTTGCACCTTGTGGGATCAACCGAAGGATATCTGGGTAAGGTCTGCAACCTATAGATTCTAGTTTAAAGCATAGAAGTTGGTTAAGTGAGTCCTTATTATAATGACATGCCCCTTATCTGTGAAGGTTTATCAACCCAAGACCTTTAGGGTAACATTTCCCAAAACAGAAATGGTGACTCCACTAGGGAGCACATTATTGTGATTCTTTTTTGGGTTGTTTTATCTATCTTGTAGGTTCCTGACAGGTTTTATCACTTTTTACAGTCTAGTAAGTCTTTATTCAATCAGACAGAAGACCTGGTCCCTTGATTAGGCTTGACCTTTTTTTATTTTTTCTTATATTTATTTCCATACGAACTTAGTCTTTGCATAGTCGTGTATACCTCCTGTATTTTCCAAAGGGACCCATGTATACATGAGTTTCCTTGGTTACAGTAATGTATACACACTAGTTCCACACTGCAAAACTGCATATGCCTAGAAAAATTTGAAAATTTGGGTTTTGAACTTCTGTAGTATTTTTTGTTCGTGGTAAACCATTCGTGTGGTATCTTTAAGGTGGCTGGACTATGTTTATGGTGATTGCATATCTTTTTCTCTCTTGTTTTTGTGAAAACCTATCCATTTAGTGAATTGACTGTTTTGTGTGTTTGCAATTGCAGCTAAAGCACAAAGATATTTTCCTGAAGTTCTTGGTTGTTATGACCATTAAAAACAATGAGCCTCTGCTTTTTTGCTCTTCTTGGCCCTATGCATTTCTCCACTTGTGTTTTTTTCCTTCTTGGCCTATATTGGTTTTCTTGACTTCTTGGACTTGTGTTTTTACGAATCTTGAAGAATCTCTTTTTGGTATTTTGATTTTTTGTTCACTAAAATATTATGCTATTGTACTGAATCAATTACTTGGGTCTTGTGTTTCTTTTTTCTCATTTGAGTCCCACTACGAAAGTAGCATAGTTGGCTTGGGCACTTTGAAGCCTTGTTGAGACTCATTTTGTTTGATTCCAGTTCTTGGGTAGTTTATGCTTGTCTTCTTGAAATATTTTTTCTTCCATTATAAGTAAAAAGCCTAAAAAACATTTGTGTTGTTCGTGGATTTTTATTTGAATTTATTTTTACAGTTTCATCATATCTTTTGAATCTTTTTCATTTGTTTCTAGTCTTTGGTTCTTGGCTTGATTTTGAAGGAAGTATTTTCTTGATTTCTCTCTTTTATATCAAGTGCATTTTGGCATTCTTATGCATAGGAGTTCTATTTGTAACTAGCCTTGTTTTTCTGTCAAAAAGTGATTGAACCATTTAGTTTCTAGAAACTCTTTTTCACTTCTTTAGAGTTAGCATCTTAAAATTTGCATATCATTGGTAGTTTACATTAAGTGCATTTGAGCATTTTTAGTATTTTTCATAGCTTTATGGATCATGTGAAGTGTGAGTGTCTGAAAAGAAAAAACAAAGTTTTTTGCTTTATTAGTTTCATAGAACCCATGTAGAAATCACTTTTCATCGAAAGGAAATTATTTCATTTGCATATAACTAGGTTTTCATTGATTTCTTCTGCGTCATAAAACATCATCAGTTTCACTTCTATGTACCCTTGACTTAAGTAACAACTGATTTAAAACAAGCGATATAATTAAAAGTAGCTAGAAGGTTTTGTATCATTGTCATTAATCATACACCAAATAGCTAGGTTGTAGGGCCTTGGATTAGGTGAGTGGAGAGTTAACTCTCCAAGGGCGCTCAAATTGTTAAACATAGAAATTTATTAAAGAGCGAAATCAAACACCGTTAAGTGGACTTGGAAAGCTCTCCTCCAAAGAGTGAAGCATGAGGGATAGTGTAGGAAGAGAAGAGAGATACCCCCTCTCCTATTTTCTTAATTTTGATCTAAGACCATTTCACCTGGCTATCAATACAGATTGGTGCCCTTAGTTGCCTATCCTAGGGACCACACAGGTGACTGTGAGGGGGAATAACCGTGGTACCTAAGATAGATGTTGCATCACTTCCATCAGTACTTCTGGAGGGTACCCTTGCGAAGCTTGGGGACTTGCACTAGAAAAGGCTATTTTTAGGATGTCAGCGTAACTATTTTTTTTACCTTCACTAGTAGGCCTGGGGCGTAATTACCCCAGACTATTTTTGGAAGGTCCTATTATTTTTCTTTCTTGTATTTTGGTGTCTGGTCCTCATCACCTAAAGTAGAAATACCTGAGAGTTGCTTATCTAGATGTATCTTAGGAAATTTTTAGAGTGTGCTCTTTTCTCCCATATTTCTTAGCTTCTTATATTTTTTGAGTCTAAAATTAATCTCTTAAAGTGGCTAACCGATCGCCTCGTCGATCAGGGAGGCTTCGTGGGTTATCTCCCGCGAGTGTCGAGCCTTCTTTAAAAAGGAATAGGAGTAATTCAGTGGGTGATTTTCACCCGATGGTTTCTAACGCAATGGAGAGTGATCCTCTGTTGGGGCTTATTGTTTCTTTGGGTGGTTCTGGTGTTAGTGTCAGTATAGAGAGGAGTGCTCCACTCATCTCTAGAGTTTTATTTCCAACAGAATAAGTTGAAGTATAGGAATTCCCTCAGCCTACTAAGTCTCTTCCATCTCCTCTTCTTGCTAAATTTCCTAACGTTCTTCGATAAATTGGGCCCGAGTCTTAGAGACCGACTAGTCCTTTTCTGTCATATCCCTTTCTTTCAATGGACACGACTGGGAACACAACTTCGGCTGTGAAAACTGCAAGTTTTTAGATGCCTCTTTCAGTTGAAATAAGAGGAAATATTTCCATATCCACAATCACTTCTAGTGCTACTGTTCTTGGCTTTGGAAACACCCAGGCACATGCTTCTCAATCTGGTCCCTTTTCTCATGGAATTCCCACTAGTGGAATTACTTATTTCTCCTTTTCTGCTGCTTCAGCTGTCTCCATGCCCATACCTTCTATGGCTAGTGGATCAGCTCTGTTTCAAGGGTTTCCCTTCGAAAGTGGGCATATCCCTCATTCAACCCCTTCCTTAGGATCTTTACCTTTTACCTCTCAGATTCAAGGGTTTAATCCTTTTTCTGGAGGTCAAATTTCTAATGTCTTTTTGGGATGGAGCCCTGTTTTTACAGCATTAGGAGCGGGGAGTCAGTTATTTCTTGGTCAGCAAGAGAATGTTCCTTTCCCTTCATCGAGTATTTCTTAGGCTTTTTCTCCATTTGCAATTGCTTGGGACCCTTACCAAGGGGTTTATTCTCCATTCAATACTTCGGTTGGAGGGAATGTTCTTGCATATAGTAAATCTATGTTGGGAGGGGGTCCTTCTCCAAATGTTGGGTCACAAGGATTTTCTTATGGCCCGACATTTTCTACGAACAACATCTAGAAACCTGGTGCCTAAAAAAATCTAGGTTATTTTTTTCAGAATGTAGGGAATCCTTCCTATGGGGGATGTAGTTCCCAGGCTCCTCTATGCTTACCATTTCTGGAAACGTTAAACTTTCCAGATCTATCGAAATTGACTAATGATCCTATTTGGTATAGTCCAGGCTGGCCTCCGTTCCCCACCAAGCTCCCCTCATACATTCCAAAGTTTGAAGGGAAGACTAGCGATGATCCGACAAATCATATCACCACTTTCCATTTATGGTGTTCATCGAACTCCTTGATCAATGACTCGATTAGGTTGAGATTATTTCAATGAAACTTAACTGGAAATGTGGAAAAATGGTACATAGAGTTAACTGGGGGTAGTTTTGCTACTTTTGGAGATTTGGCTAACATGTTCTTAAATCATTTTCAATTACCTGCCCGTTATGACGCTAGGACTGATCTCCTGACCAATTTTCAACAGGACAAGACAACTCACATTTCTGACCATATTTAGGAATGGAGAAGAAGGAAGAGGCTCATTAAAGTCCAAATCCCAAATGAATTCATTCTTGAATGGTTTTTAAAATCCTTACATCTAGAAATTAAAGGATGTATCCCTTTCAGGGGTATTCTCTAAAGAGTAGGCTATTTTTAGGGTTCAACAGCTAGAATTGATTTATTCTCAGTTTGGAGTCCTTAATAAAAAATTTCAGGATGCTCCTCACTCCAAATTATACATAGCCAAAAATAAACCTGGTTGTCATGGTGACGGGCTTATCAGTTCGATTGATAGCAGTAAGGCTAACATACTAAGTCAATTCCAACATTTTACTATACAATCTTCTTCTTCTGGTCAGGTTGTGCCTTTAGGTCAAATCCTTCCCAATCCTTGGCAATTAATGTTTTTCAAACTTCTAAACTGAAAGGAAATCAACAATCTGATGTGAAGAAGAAAGGATGGAATAAAAATAAAAAGGATAAGGATGGGAAGGGGAATGCGAACAAATCCAATGATCATGTTGGAGAGGGTAAAAAGGATAATAAAAAGAAAGTGAAGTTTCCATGCAAATTTTGCACTAGAGACCATCTTACACACATTTTCCCTAAAATTCAAGATGCGCAGTGCTTTTTAGCTCAACAGGGTTCTTCTAGTTCCCAGGTTGTGCTGACAAACCCTTTTCCCCAAGGGCAACAATTACTTGTTGGCGTGAATCCAAATACTAGGGCTCCCTCTGGGGGACTCTAGGAAGGGGAAAATGCATCAAACATATACATGATGAGGGTTCACACAGATATCGCTAAGAGATCTTATGACTATGGTGAAGCTAAGTCTTCGAAAGCTAAGGGTGTTTCTGATAGTACTGAACCACTTCATATTATGAGGCTGACTGTTGAGCCTATACCTCGGATGCCGAAAGGGTCTTTGAAGCATACAATGATTGATAATAATGCCAAGGCTATTCATAACTACTCAATTATCTAATATTTGGCTCAAAGTACTTGTGCCATGTCTGCTTTAGATGTGATCCAGTCTTGTCCTACTCAGCGGAGTGCTTTGCTCACTTCTATTGGGGCTGTCGATCCAAAGAATTCTATGATGATTACATTTGACATGTTGAATTTTAAAAAGAGACTTCCTCATCATATGGCTTTCTATCTTAGGTCGAATTATCAAAAATTCAATATCTTTCGAACGATTATTGATAAGGGCGCTTCCACATGTGTAATGTCTCTTACATGCTGGAAAGGTATTGGATCTCCCACAGCTGTTCCTTCAGCCACTCTTCTGATTGCATTTGATGGTAATTCTCATAGGATGCATGGTATTGTTCCAGCTTTGCCCATCTTTGTTGGGGGTAAGGTTATTAGTATAAAAGTTGAGATAGTCGATGCAAGCTTAGACTATAACCTTCTGTTGGGGCAAAACTGGATCTATGAGATGGATGCCATAGCATCCTCATTATTTCATATTGTTTGTTTCCCTCATGAAGGGAGAATGGTCATATTTGACCAACTGGATTGTTCTCCTGTAGATCTGAATGCATCTTCTGACTCAACCATTCCTTTGGTGAAGGATACCAAGCCACCTGTTGAGAATCTAGGGGTTGGAATGTACACTTCCTTGATGGGTACTTTTGATCTTCCGCCTCCTTCGGTTCATATCAATGTTATTTCATCCTCCACGGTTTCTATTCGGAGAGAGTTCTTCAGGACTCATTATTTTTTGGACCGTTGGAACTTACCTTCTCCTACCTCCACATTAGAAGAAGGTCAAGTGGGTGGAATGGAATTTCCTATGTCTGCAGCTGAGATTGCTTATATCTCTATTGTTGACTCTGCAAATTGCATTCCAGTTTCTCTATCACCGGAGGAATTGGATCGATATGTGGCTCCGGCTTGGACTCTCAATTTGTCTTAAGCTCAGGATTTCCTTGATACCACTCTTCCATCTAAAGAGGCCATCCTTGAAGCAATGAATAGTGTAGAGAAATTGTGGGATGATTTGCATCATCAGTATTACTTTCTACCAGACTTGCGCAAAGTTGAATCAAGTTTTCCTAGCCCTCAATGTTCTAGTCCTGTTTACCCAATCCTAAACCCTTTAGAACCAACACAGGTTTTTTCTGAAGGGAACATGGTTTTTATTTCTCATACTATCCCGGTGAACATATCCAGATATCCCAACATCATAGAGAATGTCTTCATCGGAGCCAACTATTCCCCTTAAGAGATTCAAAATTACACCGATATCTTTCGAGAGTTTAGAGATGCATTTGCTTGGTCTTATGAGGAAATGTCAGGTATAGATCCATCTATTGTCCAACATGATATCAAGGTATATGAAAACACTAAGCCTATCAGGCAAAAACTTCGTTCGATCAACCTTAGGAAGGCAACAGCTATCAAAGCTCAGGTAGAGAAGCTACTTAAGGTAGGGTTCATTTACCCTGTTCCTTTAAATGAGTAGGTTTCAAATCCAATTCTTGTGCAAAAGAAACAAGGAACGATTCGATTTTGCATCGATTTTTGGGACTTAAATAAAGCATGTCATAAAGATAACTACCCCACACCGTTTATAGATCAGATCATCAATGAGTGTGCGGGGAATTTTATTTTCTCCTTCATGGAAGGTTCCTCTGGATATAACCAAATTACTATATGTCCTGAATATCAGCATAAGACTGCATTTATTTGTCCCTGGGGTACCTTTGCTTACAATAAAATGCCTTTTGGCCTCAAAAATGTTGAGCTACTTTTCAGCAGGCCATGTATTACACCTTCCATGACATCAAACATATTATCGAGGCATATTTGGATGATCTAGTTGCTCGTTCTCGCAAGAGAATTGATCATTCTTCTCACCTCCTTCAATTTTTTGAATGATGTCGGTATTACAAAATCTGGTTGAACCTGAACAAGTGTGTTTTCGCTGTCACATCCGGTCAGTTCTTGGGATTTGTCGTCTCTACAAAAGGGATTCAGGTAGATCCCTTCAAGGTTGAGGAAATAATTCAATTGCCTCCCCCGTCTTCAATTCGTCAACTTCAAATTCTACAAGGAAAAGCTAATTTCCTGTGGAGATTCATCATAAATTATGCCGAGATTACAAAAGGATTTATGAGATTATTAAAGAAAGGAGTTCCATTTTTTTGGGATGAATTTTCTCAATGCTCATTCGATGCTTTGAAAAAAGCATTGACCTCTGCTCCTTTACTGAGTCCACCTGATTATAGCAGGGATTTCCTCTTGTATCTCGCGACAGCATAATCTACCATTGGTATGGTTCTGGTTCAGGAAGACAATTCTCTTTCCGAGCATGTTATATACTACCTTAGTCAAGGCTTGTTAGGTCCTGAACTCTGGTATTATACAATAGAGAAACTTGCTTTGGCGACTGTCCATGCTGTGCAACGACTCATAAATTATATTCTCCTTCAAAAAACATATTTTTTGGCAGTAGTCAATCCATTTCAGTTTGTTCTCATTAGCCTTGTGATTGAGGGCAAATACAATCTATGGATTGTGATTTTTCAGGAATTTGATCTTGAGTTTATGTTTGCCAAGTCCAAGAAAGCATTAGTTTTTGCAGAATTGATTTCTGAGTTTCCCTGTGGAGAAGAGATTGTTTATGACGAATCATTTCCTGATGAACATATTTTTCTCATTTCTTCACATGATACTTGGTATGGGGATCTCATAGTTTATCTCCAAACTGTGAAGTTTCCCTCAACTTTTTCGAAAGTTGAGCGCTGGAATTTACTTCACTTAGCCAAAATTTATTTGATTATTGGTGACACTTTATATCGTCGCGGGGTTGACTCAATCCTTAGATGCTGCTTAACTCTCGAAGAAGCTGAGGTTGTGCTGAATGATTGCCATAGTGGAGCTTGTGGTGGTCATTTGATACCAAGGCACCCTGCTTTCCTACATTTTCAAACTCTCAATGCATATAAATTGCAATTCAAATTTATGTCCCAATTAAACCTCAAGGCCTGGGAAAATTCACAACAATTTATTTTCTTGACTGGAAATTTAAATAAATAAATGTGGAAGCTTTAATATCTCAAATTTGAGATTTGAGATATTAAATTCAAATCCTCTTATGGCTATAAACCCATCTTCCAACCCATATGCGGAAGCTTCTCTTATTTTTCTCAACCTGTGGTTAAAGCCATATAAGAAAACTCCACTCTACAACTTCATTAACAAAAGCCATTTCATTACTTAATTGCCATATAAAATATTCATTTGACATTCCATACTCCGACCTTGACCTTGGTTTAAAGCTCAAGAATCAAGCTTCATATGTGACTTCAGGCGCTGGTTAAAATTCCAAGGCAAACCCCCACCAAGACATGTATTAATGTATATGCCAATACTTATCACTCACCATACATGCTCACCTATCCGTATGTTGTTTGGCCCCACCTTTATATGATCAACCATGCAAACATATCATTAATATTAAAGTTCTCTCTTTCATTTAACCTCAAACGTATCTAGTTATTCAGCCCACACTTATATATATCGACCATATTTCAATAAAAGCTCAATGCATATTTATTTTATGCATCCCGACATCAATAAAAATTATATGGAACCTTCATGGTAAAATACCAACGCCAACGTAAATTAACAATTGGGCCCCAGCAGTTAACTTACCTTTCCCATCCAACGGTGCATCTACTCTTGCACTCCAAACCTCAATATTTCCCACATCCGACGATCATCGTGTAATTTAGATGCACGAATGTTAATTCTCCAAAATTGCGCGGTATAAATGGTTTTTCCAAACCACTTATGGACACACGTCAATCAACAAGTGATATCTCATTTTTTCGTGATTCCACTTCTACCGCTTTTAAAAGTGCTGATACTCAAGGGTTTCACCAAGACCACCTTCACTATTCATTCAAGGTTTTGTTCTATTCGTGGTTCCACTCCTTTGATTTATTACACAACTTTGGTCTTATCCTTCACAACAACATTTTCGCTCCAGTTCCCTTACTGAAGACTGCTTCCTGTTCATAAAAATTTCTCCACTGATTCAATTACATTAAGTACCAAGGACTATGGTATTTGCTGCGTTCTATAACAGAAAAGATCAAAACATGTTCGACTTCAGTCGAACCCTCCAGACAAGATTAACACGCAGGTAACTTATAAATAGAGGTCATGTGTTCTGATGCGCTCAGTTCTGTATATAATGCTACAACCCTCTCTATTGTTCTGACCGACAAAATTGATTGATTTAATCGATCTCAATCAACAAAGGAACAAGATCAATGCTAGGCCTTTTTCTTTTTAGAGCTTTAATGTTTAACAAACATATATTATTTATCGCCTATGCCTAGTTAACAGAGAAACTTCTTTACTTCCTCTGAAGTTCTACACAACCAATTTAGTCCATTTCTCCACACTGTTGGCCTTGGCTACATAGATTACTCCTATTATATATAGAACATCAATTAAGCCCAAATTATAGAGTATATGTTTCATATTCTTACACAATTTCTTATTGACAGTCAAAGCCCATTCTTACAGAGTTTAAGCGAGTTTATACTCATGTAATACTGAAACATATTTCTTCAATGAAATCACTTACAACTCTTTGGTTGGCCAGATCTTCAATTCGATGGACTCTACCTCCTACTCTGTCTCCCCAGATCTACAGGTCTGCAGCTCTCCAGGTCTGCCTATTAATGCGTTTGAGGCTTATTTTTATACAAATTGATAATCAATCGATTCAACTTCTTTGACAGCTCAACAAAACTCTTGAAGTTCCTCAAAGCCTAAGTTTAGCCTAAATCCCTAAACAAACTAAAACTGACTCTTCACATTCCTAGCTAACCGACTTCCCCTCATGTTCTCCAATGATTTAGGAATATTTGTAATTTCTCACTAAATTTATTTAAAAATCACTCAGATATTAATATTTACATAAGAAGGCAAAAACATGAGTCCCCCCTATGTCTATTTACATACAATGTATTTCCTTGAGCCTAATTCTCCTGCATCAGACTCCCCAGGTTAAAATGATTCATGATCTCCTGATCATGTGCTTTCATCCTTGTCTTCCTGGATCCCACACTTTGTTTTGTAGTTGATCATTTGTTGCAATATTCTTCTTCTGCACTTCACCAGGCTTCCATATCATATTCTGTCTTGTTCCACTAGCTATACTTTTACATTCTCTTTCTGTCTTTCTTTTGCCAAAATTTCTCTGCTTTCTTGTTGCTGCCTTCTTCTGAGACACCTTCTCCATCAGATTTCTCATAAATTCAATTTCCTTGTCTAATTTATCTTCTGGCTGCTGGACACTGCTCCATATTGATTTTTTAACTTCTTCTTCTTCTTCTGTTTGCTGAGTTCTTATTTTTTGAACTCTTTCTTTCACTTGTTGAAATCCTACGGTTTCTCTGGCTCCCGCTCTAACTGCCACCCAATCATCCATACCCTCTTGTTCTCTGCAATAGTAAAACTCTTCCTGATTGTCACCCATGACAATTTCTTCATTCTCCGACTTCAGAAATCCTATGGATTAGTATTTAAATTTCCAGCCACTGTCATCATCTCTTTTCTTCTCCTGGACCAAACATTCTTTAGTCCTTCCATCAGTACCTGCAATCATAAAACAAACATCAAAGTTGTAGAATATTTGTGTCTCTTTCTCCTCTGGCAACACTTCAAATTGTTGCTTTATCATTTCCTCTGGCAACACTTCAATCTGCTGCTCTGCCATTTCATTTTCTTCTCTAAATGTTTTCAGCAACCAATTCAGCCATCTATTTTCAAGCATTTCATCAATATGCTGCAAACTTGTTTCAACATGTTCTTCTTCTTCTTCCTTGACAATCTTCAGTAATTGTCTTCCATCTTCTTGATTGATTCTGACAATCAAATAAAGCTCTTCAAGCTCTGCATTTTCATCTTCTATCAGAATAAAATTATGATTTTCCACTACTGTAGCAGTCCCAAAAGTCTGCCCCACAAGTTTCTCTTGGCCCATTAGACAAGCCAATTCTTCCTTGTCACCAACAGTAAAAAGTTTCTGCATATGAGACATGATAGCCTCACCTTCCTTCAACAACCCATCTTCATTCAAGACAACTCCAAGTGATGGATTGTCTTATGTAATGCATGTAACCACAGTCAAATTGTCATTTCTCAAATTACAAGACCCAATGGTCTCAATTGATGAGCTAGTCACCAATTTCTCTTTCCACAGTTCTGAGTCTTTCCCAAGAGTCAAAAAATCTTCACTATCTTCATTCCCTTGTATCTCCACATTCTGTAATCCCCAATTTTTAAATTGAGGTTCTCCTTCCTGTATTGAATCCTGGTTGTTCAGCATAATCTCCAGTAATCTAATTTCCTCATTCCATGGATTAAACATTTCCACAGAATCTTTTTCCTTCTCTATTTTATTGTCCAACAGTGTCAAATTCTCTCCAGCATCAACAAAATCTTCATTCACAGAACAATTGTTAAACCAAAAATCATAAGGCCACAGTGCCTTCCCTTCTTCTGGCAGCGTTTTAGTATGCTGTCCTGAAATTCTTTCCTCCTCTATCAGCACATCAGTATGATAATTCTAATCCTTCAAACAATTCTTGAGACAATCAGTTAGTCTCTCCTCTGCATCATCCTCTTCAAGGATGTCTCTCTGCACTGATTCATAAAAGTGAACTTTCTCATTCTCATTCATCTCTGCCTTTACAATCTGAACATATTTTCTCTGTGTTTTTATCCTCTGCTCCAGAACACTTAACTCATGCCACAATCCTGTCATCTTATCTGAGAAAAAATTTTCACAATCTTCACTACCTTCCTCTTTATCACAAGTCATGTTTCCTGCTCTCACTACTTCTCCATCTTTCATCATAATAGAATTTTGATCTCCTATATCTGCAATAACTTCAGTTACCTGTCCATCACTTTTCACTTGGCAATTCAATAAAATCAATTTGTCATTATCAGCATTAATAACAAATTGATCATCATCATACATAACTTTCATGTTCCCATTGAAACAATTTCTTTCACTAAACAAGGGATTTATGAATTCCTTCTGCTGCAGTAATTCAGTTTGATCTTCATCTAAAAGATAATAATCATATGTGACTTGGCAACCTTCAGCTTCATTTATCATAGTTTCATCATATGAACTGTCTTCCTCAATACTTGCATTCACACAAATCTTGTCAGTTGTAAAACCATAAGACCCCATGGTCTCACTTGATGATTTGATCATCAAATCTTCCTGATGTTCCAAGTCTTCTATACATTTTAGAATTTATTCAATGGTCTGCTCTTCAGTTTCTTCGAGCTATCCAATTTATCTCTCCAATTCTAGCTTCTGGCCATCATCACAATTTGAATCTCCTCTGCTTCCAATATGTTGGAAAGCAAGACCTTTCCCCAACTGTGTATGGAGATTTTCAAAATATCTGGTTGTTCCATTTTCTTCCTTAGTGACAACATCAACAGTTTTTTCTTTCTCACATGTTCTTCCTACAAAAATACAAAATTTTTTAGATGTAAGGCCATATGACCTCTTGGTCTCACTTGAAGTTTCAGTCTTCAAGTCCTTCTCCAAATACTCAATCATTCTGAGTAATTTCTCATTCAGCCGAGCATTTATCATTTGCTCCCTTTTCATTTGTAGCCTATGCCACTTTACTTTCTTCTTCATAAGCCAACCAACTATCTAGCTTTCCTTTATCATCAGTTCCAATTTGTTGAACTGCTCCCAGATCTCAGCTACCTCTTTCCAATATTCTTCATCAGTGAATTTCTTCCTTATGCCTTTTGATTTGGCATCTTCCTTCACTCTTCTATTGTGGCCTCTCTCAAAACCTCTGCAATCTCTGCCATGAATATTAGTAGCCATTTTCTCCTTCATGAGTTCCTCACTCATCAGTTGCACCAAGCCTCTGCAACAACAAGCTCTCTTGCTACAACTTGCCTCACCAATACTTTCCTCCAGATTTGAGCTTTTGGCAAGTACTGGTCCCCTTCTGCTGGAACCTTTTGAGCACTCTCTTCTGCTCTCTCCAGGCTTCACTTTGAAAAT
The DNA here is from genome assembly GCA_034641835.2 of Pinus albicaulis. Classification (NCBI taxonomy): domain Eukaryota; kingdom Viridiplantae; phylum Streptophyta; class Pinopsida; order Pinales; family Pinaceae; genus Pinus; species Pinus albicaulis. The sequence goes on from CM076578.1 coordinate 1,090,803,522, forward strand.
TTTCAAGAAAAATTCTGTTATTCTTTCATCCAACCTCTGTTGGGAATCCTCCAAGTTCTTCCACACTTTCTTCTTCACTTTAGAATCCTCTGCTGGACTCTTTCATCACTGCTCTCAAAGCTGTGATCTGTGTTTGCTGAGGTTTCTCCAATTGCCTGCAATATGAATTCTGAAAAAAATTCTTCAAACCAGAGTTTAAATAATGCTCATCAACTCACCTTCCAAGATCACTGAATGATCTTGCTGTCCCTCTTACCTGCACTGCATCTCTATGTGCTACAAACTTCAAGACACTTTGTCTTCAAATCTAGATTCTGCAAATTTGAATACCTTCATTGCACACCTAATCAAATCTGCAATTCTGTTAAACAGATTTAAACTTCAAATTTTTTTCTTCACTTCTTTAGTACACATGCATTTCAAAACTAAATTCTCAAAGAGCTATTCCAGCTCTGATACCACTTGATATTGGGGCACCCTGCTTTCCTACATTTTCAAACTCTCAATGCATATAAATTTCAATTCAAATTTATGTCCCAATTAAACCTCAAGGCCTGAGAAAATTCACAACAATTTAAATAAATAAATGTGGAAGCTTTTATATCTCAAATCTGAGATTTGAGATATTAAATTCAAATCCTCTTATGGTTATAAACCCATCTACCAACCCATACGCGGAAGCTTCTCTTCTTTTTCTCAACCTGTGGTTAAAGCCATATAAGAAAACTGCACTCTACAACTTCATTAACGAAAGCCATTTCATTACTTAATTTCCATATAAAATATCCATTTGAAATTCCATACTCCGACCTTGACCTTGGTTTAAAACTCAAGAATCAAGCTTCATATGTGACCTCAGGCGCTGGTTAAAACTCCAAGGCAAACCCCCACCAAGACATACATTAATGTATATGCCAATACCTATCACTCACCAAACACGCTCACCTATCCATATGTTGTTTGGCCCCACCTTTATATGATCAACCATGTGAACATCTCATTAATATAAAAGTTCGCTCTTTCATTTAAACTCAAACGTATCTAGTTATTCAGCCCACACTTATATATATCAACCATATTTCAATAAAATCTCAATGCATATTTATTTTATGCATCCCGACATCAATAAACATTATATGGAACCTTCACGGTAAAATACCAACGCCAACGTAAATTAAAAATTGGGCTCCAGCAGTTAACTTACCTTTTCCATCCAACGGTGCATCTACTCTCGCGCTCCAAACCTCAATATTTCTCACATCCGATGATCATCGCGTAATTTATATGCACGAATGTTAATTCTCAAAAATCGTGCGATATAAATGGTTTTTCCAAACCACTTATGGACACGTGTCAATCAACAAGTGATATTGCGTTTTTTTTTCGCGATTCCACTTACCACTTTTAAAAAGTGAAATACTGTTGGTTTCTGTACCGAAGACCACCTTCACTGTTCATTCAAGGTTCCATTCTATTTGTGGTTCCACTCCTCCGATTTATTACACAGCTTTGGTCTTATCCTTCACAACAACATTTTTTCTCTAGTTCCCTTACTGAGGACTACTTTCCATTCAAACAGATTTCTCCATCGATTCAATTACATTCAGTACCAAGGGCTGTGGTATTTGCTGCATTCTATAACAGAAAATATCAAAACATGTTCGACTTCATTCGAACCCTCCATACAAGATTAGGACGCAAGTAACTTATAAATAGAGGTCATGTGTTCCGATGTGCTTAGTTCTGTATATAATGCTACAACCCTCTCTATTGTTCTGACCCACAAAATCGATTGATTCAATCGATCTCAATCAACAAAGGAACATGATCAATGCTAGACCTTTTTCTTTTCGGAGCTTTAATGTTTAACAAATAGAGATTATTTATCGCATATGCCTAATTAACAGAGAAAATTCTTTACTTCCTCTGAGGTTCTACACAACCAATTTAGTCCATTTCTCCACACTACCAACCTTGGCTACATCAATTACTCCTATTATATATAGAACATCTATTAAGCCCAAATTACAGAGTATATATTTCATATTCTTACACAATTTCTTACTGACAGTCAAAGCCCATTCTTACAGAGTTTAAACTAGTTTATACTCATGTAAAACTGAAACATATTCCTTCAATGAAATCACATACAAATCTTTGGTTGGCCAGATCTTCAATTTGATGGCCTCTACCTCCTACTCTATCTCTCCAGATCTACAAGTCTGCAGCTCTCAAAGTTTTCCTATTAATACCTTTGAGGCTGATTTTTATACAAATTGATAATCAATCGATTTAGCTTCTTTGACAACTCAACAAAAATCTTGAAGTTCCTCAAAGCCTAAGTTTAGCCTAAATCCCTAAACAAACTGAAACTGACTCTTCACATTCCTAGCTAACCGACTTCCTCTCATGTTCTCCAATGATTTGGGAATATTTGCAATTTCTCACTAAATTTATTTAAAAATCACTCAAATATTAATATTTACATAAGAAAGAAAAAACATGAGTCCCCCCTATGTCTACTTACATAAAAATTATTTCCTTGAGCATAATGCTCTTGCATCATCATTTATTTGGGCTTTTTATAGCCCAAAAAATCTTGCTTGCAAGATACTTTTGGCCTTCAATTTTCAAAGATTGTATGGAATCAGTCAAAAAGTGTCATCCATCTCAAGTTTATACTCAAAATATGCGCACTCATATAGCTCCAATCTTTCCTGTTGTTACCATTGGACCCTTTGCAAAGTGGGGTATTGATTATACTACTTTTAACCTGCCTTCGGATAAAGGTCACAAGTACATTATTGTAGCTGTAGACTACTTCACCAAGTGGGTTAAGGCTATGCCTACTTTTGCGAATGATGATGAGAAAACAGCTCTATTCCTCTTTAATCAATTCATTTCTCGCTTTGGTATCTCCAAAGAGATTGTCATTGACCATGGCAGTCACTTTCAAAAAAACATGATGGCTGAATTGGATCTAAAATTAGGTTTCCAGTAGGAGCATTCATCTACTTATTTTCCTCAAGCCAATGGGCAAGTTGAAGTCGTGAAAAAATCCTTGAAGACAATTATTCAATGGACAATTGATAAAGCCATATCTGATTGGCATATTATACTGTATCCTTCACTTTGGGCATACGGGATGTCAGTCAAAACTACAACCGGTTTTAATCCGTTTCAACTAGCTTATGGGTTGGAATTTATATTTCCTATTGAATGTGAAATCCCCTCTCTTAAGTTAGTTGTTGAGCTTCTTCCTGACACTTCCAGTCTCAAAGAACGCCTTCTTCATCTAGAACATCTTGATGAGTAGCGTCGAGATGAAGCTATGATGAATGAGGCACATAAAAAACAGGTAAAGGTTCAGTACGATAAGGCAGTCAAACCTAGGGTTTTCTCTGAAGGTAACCTTATCTTGGTTTATGCCCAAGAGAATGATTCCTTGGGGGCAGGAAATTTCAAATCTATGTGGTATGGCCCCTTTATCATTAAAAAGGTCTTGAAGAAAGGAGCCTATGCCTTGATTGATTTTAATGGAAATGAGTTGGCACAACCTAAAAATGGGCTCTATTTGAAAAAGTATTATGCCTAGGATGTGGCCTAGCATCTTTCTTTGTTGTATATATATATTTTTTTGTACATATCTGGGTTCCAATTTTTGGTGTGATTTTGATGAATTTGATCTGCTTTGGCAGGTAATATTGGATGACATAAGTCACTTTGGTTTTTCCGATGGTGCTAGTAGGCATACCCTAAACTTGGATTTCGCGGCTTGGGTACTCTATTATCCATCTGGTCAGTTTTTAGTTTCAAGAGGTGTCTGCATTGGTCCTTCTTCGAACAACATAGTAGAATATACTGCAGTGGTAAATCTACTCTCGGAGGCAATGTCTTTGGGTGTTGATTCGTTAGTAGTTTTCTTGGATTCACAGATGGTGGTTTCACAGTTGAACACCACATATCGTGTCTGAAACCCATTTTTACATCAATTTTTTTAGGGTACATTTGTTACAAAGATCATTTCAATTTATAACATTCATTCATATTCCTCAAGTTGACAATTGGATGGCAGATTTATTGGCTAATTAAGAAATTGATTGGCATACTAATCATTCAATACAATAATATATATATATATATATATATATATATATATATATATATATATATATATATATATATATATATATATATATATATATATATATATATATATATATATATATATATATATATATATATATATATATATATATATATATATATCAAATACATCATTCATTTATCATAAATTTGAGTCATCACATCATATAAATATTTTGTATATATATATATATATATATATATATATATATATATATATATATATATATATATATATATATATATATATATATATCAGAGTGTTCAAAAATATACAAAATCTAGACCATCATGTCCTACAAAATTAGGGCTTATGCCCGATCATGTCTATCATCAAAAAATATTACAATCATCTAACCATATCTATAAATATACTCCTGAGGTCCCTGCCCAACATTTGTGTTCCTATAGAAACAATGGCGGTCACTACAAGGCAGAATAATCGCATCCGGTCTTGTGGTACTCCTACCACCCGTATCTGAATAGCCTCCGGCAAGTCCTCGATAGCGACCATAGGCACTTGGCGAGTCAAGCTCTCTAAGTTCCTCTGTACTATGCCTTTACCTCTCCTTGGGTACCTCTCCAGCCTGACTGGTCCCATGTCTGCATCATGATCATCATAATTTTGTAAGTCATTTAGTCCAATCAAAAACATTTTTTCATTTTCATACTTTGAAAAAATCATAAAAATCACATAATCAAAAATAAAAAATGAAATCTAATCGATTGCGCCCCTTGCTGCACCCGGTAGCAGGACTAGATCTAGATCTGCACAAAATTCCATCCCAGCATAGGGATAATATTCCACTGCGATGACATGTTCTTCCCACCATTGGAAGAACTCATCATCCCAAGTCGTTTGGGGAACTTCACTTCCCCATAATCTCTTCATCAAATCTGCACATTGGGCTATTCTTGGATCTCTCGTGCTGCTGATAGTTGAGATGACCTTGGGCGAAGCCCTGGGACCCTCTCAAAAAAGAATGTTAGCAAGATTGTACCATACCCGAAGTGTTTAGTCTTTTCTTTTCGGATTGAAGTAATTAGTTTCTTCATATTGCTCAGCAAGGTTATGCACCAATCAAAGAGATGAATCAGGCATTCCACTGCTATGCTCATTTTTGTCTATGAAGCCTAATGCAAAGAAGTTTATTCTGCTACTATGCCAATGTTAAAGAGAAGGATATTCATGTATAAATCCTTCATATCTCTACTAGGAATCTGTGTTCCTACCTTTTCTGCATTTTCTACGCAATAGACTTGGACAAAATCCTCTATGGTAAGCCCTACAACATGCTTTCCATGCAAGTCTACTGAGTCTCCCCTTCAAGAGAGTCCAGTAATGAAGTATACATCTTCCACTTCTATGCATAGTGGCATATGATCAATTATGAAACAATATTCTTCCGATACCCAATGATCAACCAAAATTTGAAGCAAACATACATTGCTTTTCATATTGGGAATTTTAAAAAATTTGAGCAATCCGCAATTCCAGAGAATATCTAAGGAAGTTTTATCTTCCATCACTTTATTGTCAATTGCATTATGCTCGCGCTCTCTCCAACTGATGAACACCCTGGGAAAAATCATTAAATGACTGATTATATACAAGTTTTAAATTTTTTCTTTGTGTATATGCGACCTCATTTGTATGCAGTCGTGTATGATATGCAGCTTCATCAACACAAACCTACATATGCGCAGAGGGTTTCAACAAAAAAAATATTTTCTATAGTCAAAATTCCAAAATTTTTCTTTAAACAGGAACGAAATTGATGAAAAATATGAGTTTAGAGCTTACTTGATTGATTTGGCGCGATTTGATGGCTGATTGCTCCATGTTTGAGAAGAGGAATTTTTGCCCCAAAGCTCTTTCTCCACTTTTTCAGTATGAAAATGATCAAAATGTGAGTCAAATTATGTATTTATGCCCAGAATTTAGAAATTTTTTCATAAATTTTACTTGTGCTTATTTTTTGAATTTGACTAAGGCTATATAATCTTTTGGCTTGTAAGTGTTGGGCAAGGTATTTTTTCATGTATTTTGCTGAATTCGAGATTGTCCTAATTTTTCTTTGGATTCATGACCACTGACCTGTCATGACAGGTATTTTATTTCAAACTGGCATATAGGTTAGGGAATTCACTATTCCTTTGCACCTTTGCACACTAGCCTCCATTATAATCACTTGCCATAGGTTTGATCCCGTCATTTCATGAGTACTTAACCCATTTCACTCACCGATTTTTTAATCATGACTTAGTGGTAGAGCCTTCCTTTACATGGGCTTCCTAGTTAGTCTCTCACTAGCATTTTTCGCCCATGCTGCAATTTACGTAGGCTCGGGAGTCCTCTTTAGTACCGTCATGTCTTATACTTTGAAGCTTCATTATTCTCCTTCTTTGTTATCTTTTTTCTGGCCATTTACCCTAGAGGCTCCCTTATGTTGTCGAGTCGTATTATTGCATTGCATATTGACTACTTGTTTATCTTGGCCTTTAGCCGGATTCATTTGGACTCATGTTTAAGTCATCTTTTGACCATGTATTTCTGTACAAGTTAACCATGAAACCTCTTAGCTTCTGCGACTTGACACCTTTACCCATGGATGAAACATTCCTTTGAGTGTCACTTACCATTTTTCGCCACCTTGCATTGAGCATAGGATTGTTCCTATCCTAGGAACTAGAGCATCTATTTTATGACACTCGTTCTATCCATTGTACTATAGCATTCTTTTATTTTTTTTAGGCTTTCAATATGAAAAAGACAATAAAAAATATATTTTTAAAAAGAGTGAGAACGAGATATTACTTCCATACTTGATGATAGCTTCGGTGTCAGTTGTGTTTCCCTTGAACAAAGCACAAAAAATCTAATTCTTTTCTCTATTTGGGATGGTTTTCGTTTTTGACTTAGGAGAAGCCATAACCTTGTTTCATGAGTTAGTTATCCCTTGGTTGGTTATCTCTTCCAATCATATCGAGGGTTTTTTCATGCCTCCTGCATGCCAAACTTATACAAAGTTATCATTTGTTGCCATAGTCAACATGAGTCATGCTATTTTTCAAGGGAAGTTAACTTGAGTCGGCCTTTCTGCGGTGTCTCTTGACTCATTTTTCAGTTGGCCTTCCTGGTCTTTTCAATATCTTGTTCTATCACATCAGATATTTGGTCCTTTTCTCATGCTAGTTTGAGAAGGTCTCCATTGACTTCTTCCGGGCGGGTTTGTCTCTTATCAACTAGACATATTGCTCTGAGAGTAAACCTAGAGCTGCACCCTGGCCCTATTTATATCATTGATAGGTGACCTTGTGCTCAGCATTTGATGATCATCATGGGTCTTTGACTCAGTATTTTCCCTTGTGTTCGACTTCATCTTACATTATCACACCTGGGATTCATGTAGTACCTTGATTTCCATTTGACGCTATCGGTGGATATCTAGCCTCTTTGTTAGCTTTCATTATTGGTTGGTTTAGATGGTTTCTACCGTGTGCTAGCTTCATCTTGCGCATGCTGAAAATGTACTTTGGGTTGGTTACTTCACTTTACTTTGTCCAATTCCTTCCAAATATTGGCCTACGAGTTACACTTGCACTGGACTGATGTGGGATGCCTTAATGCCAGATCCTTTCCCATCGAATCTGACTCATTTCTCTGGGAATAAGGTCTAGATTCCTTTTGTTAGTACCTTAGGGTTTGCAGTCATCAGTGGTAGACTCTTAGCTATCAACAGTGAGGATACATAATTACCTCCTAATTGGTAGATTCTTTCAAGTGCTTGACTTCAACTCATTCATTCACACTTGCTAGATTGTACTAGGGCACCTTAACACTCATTATCATTATCGGTGCATTGTCTCGTGTTTGTTAACGGTATAAACCAATGTTCAGTAATCAAATGATTTCTCACATGGTCGACTTCAGCTCATTTATTCCCATTGTGTAGAATTGTGCCATTTTGATCGGTGAAGACCTCCGGTTTTCATCAGCATGCTTTGGTTCACTTTGGTAGCTCCTTCAGTTTTCTACTAGTGACACCATCCACCCTTATATGTTGCAGTTTCATCACAACAACATTTTATATGTTGGATCCTGACCTGCGTGTTGTACCATTTATTCCACAACTTATGATTTGGTACTTGGAGATTCAGTTGTGACCTTTTTGTGATTAGATATCTATTGCAACATCATTGATTAGTCTTTTATATGTGATACTTGGACCTGATTTTGGCTTGTGCTTCCGGGCAGTGATCAGATGATTCACTATGTACTCTACATTTCAGCTATACTAGTATACATATTGGATCCGCTCTATACTTCATATGCGGACATGATTTTATTTTACTGAGCATGGGTATGCCCACCTCAGACAGAGCTATCTTTTTTTATCTCTCTCATTGGTTTTTTGACAGGATGAAATCTAGTGAAGTCCTCTCTAGTCCTCGCAAGGTTCTTTTTATGCACATAATACATTTTGGCCATCATGTACCGCTTCTGACCTCATATATTAGGGGGAATAATTATAGCATCATTTATCACTAGCATATAGTTGATGACTTATGCATTGGTCTTGGGAAACCCTTCCCTTTAGAATTTGACATATTTCTCAAAAAACAGTTTCTTAAAACCCATACGTGACTCTACCCAGACTTTTCTGCATATACATGCGAGTCCATACATAGAGAACCGTGTATGCCTTTTTAAACATTTAAAAATATATAAATTCCCTATTTTAGAGGCCGAGTTTACAGTTGTTCTTGTAAATTAACTACCCCAACCCGTGGCCTAACTGTTCCCAACTGCAAAAACTAATTTGAGGGAGTATAAAACCCCCTCAAGGGTATGGCCTAAGGGAGGAAGAGAGATAAATATAGATATTATACGTTGTTTGAGCCCTGTCCAAGTCTGATATATTCCCTGTGCCTCCTGCACTTCCCAGATATTTTCAGGAAACCCTTGTTTCCTTGAGATTCTCACTCACCCTATGTGACATCCATTGTGCACTATTCTTGGAAGAAATATTAAGAGGATAGGGTTGGACAGATCCAGAGGACAGTATGCTCAAAGGCCGTGGCAGATTTCAGGTGATCTCTCCACATTTGTTTACTGTACATGTCATTAATAACAGAAGAGCCATCTTATTCCTGATGTTTACGTGTCAATAATATTTTATACATGTGTAATGATCTTAAATTGTTCATTTAATATTGTTTTTATGAGATTATGCATGCTTTTTACTAGCATCTAGAACATATATATGTTGTACAAATAGGATTTTTTGTTCATTCTTTTTTGATTTACAGATTTTGGAGCACAAAGAGTTGCAGGGGGTTTGCACCCCGTGGGATCTACTACAACTGAAGGATATCTGGGTAAGGTCTGCAACCTATAGATTATAGTTTAATGCATAGAAGTTGGTTAAGTGAGTCCTTCTTGTAATGACATGCCCCTGATCTGTGAAGGTTTATCAACCCAAGACATTTATGGTAACATTTCCTGAAACAACCCTTTCTCCACACAACAAAGTAATAATAGTTAGCTCCCTCCCATATCCTTGCCTTATGCATAATGTTGAGGAAGAAAACTTGACTTGATATAGTCCTTGCTCCAACACTTATTGCATATCCTTTCTATTGCACTTGTTTCATGCCCTTTTTCCCGGAGTTGAAGTTGAACTTGCATAAATGGTTAAATGGACATTCATTGTGGACAACATGGATAAGAATTAATTATATGAAAATAGATTCATTTTGAAACTAATATGTAATATTTCTCATTATTTACTTCATGAAAATTTTGACAATGTGCTCAAGGAAGATTGTAATTTTTCAGGCTTATTATTCGTCAATATTTGCTTCATATGAATCCCGACACTCTGGAAAATTTTAACAAGTAACACATTCGATCTTTACATTGTTCAGAGAGTTTTGTGTGGAGAGATTTCATTGGGTGGAGATATTTTATCGTGGAGAGAGAATTCATTATGTGGAGAGCTTTTCATGGAGAGATTCTATTGTACAAAGAGATTTTACTATGTGGAAAGGTTTCATTGTGTAGATTTTTCTCCGCACTCTGCACAGTCTTCAATCAATTAGTTAGATTTTTTGGTTAATTCTGTGTTGTACGGAGAGCTTTCACATTGCAGAGCACTTTCACTATGCAGAGATATTTCATCATGTAGAGAGTTTTGTGTGAAGACATTTCAATGTGTGGAGATTTCATTATGTCGAGAGCTTTCAACATGAAGATAGTTTTGTATGGATACTTTTCATTATGTGGAGATATTTCACTTTGCAGAGATCTTTCATTATACGAAGATATTTAATTGTGCAGAGTTTTAACCGAACTTTGGACAACCTTTAATCAATTAATTAGCAATTGAGACAAGGACTATGCTACATTATAAATGTTACCATTGTTACATTTATCAACAAACTATAACCATTTTGTTTACTTCTATGGTTTTTGTTTAAACCAACAAATTTCCTAAATGACCTCCCATTGCTTTTGCTATAGGTTGACCAAATTCAAATTTTGAATTTGTTAAGGCATAATTCCACCAATTTAATTGCATATGATTATGAATACACTTTTGACTCATATTTAAATCATTTTTTTGTTAACAAATCTAGATCATTTATTTACCTTTTTGTAAGATACCTATATTAAGTAAGAGATTAATTAATATTTTTTAATATTTTATATCTTTGATAAAAAATAAGGGAGATAAGTGTACCTCGATTGCCATAGTTTAGATTATTTAACAATTCATGAAGGTTGGTAGTGTGGAAAATAATTTATAAATTAGAATGGATGTGGGTAATAGTTGGGAAACCCAAGAGAAAGTGCTTTTCATCTTCAACCATCTTAGTATTGCAAACATGACCAATTATTTCGTCCTAAGATGTTTTGGTAATTGAAAAATGCCTACTTTCACTTTGAATCTCATAAGAGTTAGTTCTTATCTTGGTAGTATTCATTTTATTTTTATCACTACTACTGTCAAAAAGATAATTATGGTTATTAAGTCTTGGGTTGATAACCTCCTTATAGTACCTTAGCTTCCTATTTCCCTCTAACTCCTTATCATTCCATAATGTATCCTTAAATTTTGAAGTATTGATATTTTTAATGAAATAATAATTCAACTGTGACTTCGGAAAAAGGTAAAAATTAGCCTTTTTTATTTTAAAATGATTTGTCAGGCAATAAATAATACAAAAAATAAATATCCCTTCATGAGGGGAATTATGTTGGATCAAGGCTCATTCAACCAATGGGAAATTATAAATAATATTTCCAAAAAATAGAAAATCATTTTCGAGTTTACAAGAAAATAGAAATATTCAGAATTTCTCAAACACTTTGGTTTAAATTACAAAAGCTCAGGAAAATAATATAGATTCATCGTAGTTTGGTATTCCATGCTTAAAACGTTAGCCATTCCCTTTTTTACATTTCAACCTATTAACAATGGACACAATAATGATAATGTTTGGTATGATTAAGATTGTTAAAACATCCATAAGTAACAAAACATGTTATGATAAATATACCTTCCAAACCCAATCAAATGCTAAAAAATATGAGCTTATTAGAAAGAAAAAGGGGCTCTCTCGAGCAAACTCGAACTATACTTAAAAAAAAAAAAAACCTAATGTAACCTTTAACTCTTTTCTAGAGACTTTCTTACTAAGAAATGAGAGTACAACTACAAATTTCTCTACTTGGTTTGATTATGTGTCTAGTCCATACAATAGACCAAATTAGCCAAGCATTCTAGTTAACTCAAAACTTTTTCCATTAACATTTCTTTTCTAATCGAGTTTAATGGTAGCCCTAATTTTTTACCTCTTTACAATGTATATATAGACTTGAAAAGGATCTAAAATAACAAAGTTCCACATTATCTAGTCATATAACGTATATGGTAAATTCTCTAATCTAAAGAATTTATCGACAAAAAAAAATTTCCATCTTAAATATTGCCCACTCCTCAAATGCTATTACTTGTTCAGACACCATCAAATGTTTCTTGAGAAGGTAACGCAACCTAAGGTCTTACACAACTAACTCATACACCTTGAATTTTTTTATTTGAAGATGATCATGTGTATCATTACAAGGAGTACAAAAAAATATCAATAACTCGTTCTTAAAAGTTAAGTTTTACTAATTTTTCACTGTAATCTTATCATTATAATCTTATTCTCACATTGTTATAATTTTATTACTATAATATTACCATTATAATCTTATTGTCTGATTGTTATAATTTATAATTTTATTACTATATTATTAGTTTTATATGTATTAATCAAATTATTATAATCATAATAATGTGTATTAAATATTAATTATTTTTAAATATTAATTTCAATATAATGCATTACGAAAACTTCTCATAATTAAATCTACATGTTGTTAATTGTCTTAAAGGGAGAAGTTCAATTGGTGATCAAAGTGATGTGTGATCCAAGGTTCAATCTCCGAGTCGTGACCCTCTTTATAAAGAGGAGGACATGCTATAAGCCCTAAAAGCATAATGGTAGTGGTCGGAATTGACAGTGTCTCATGCAAATAAGAGAATAACCTAATTAATGATTCATCTAAACTATTAAAAATATATATACACATATTGTTAGTGTTCATATTTTTTATAAATTTGTTCATTCATTTTAATTTTATTACTATGTGAAAATATAGTAGTATATTTTCTTGATCCATTCACTATTATTTTTATTTACAAGTAACACTAAATATTTACAATATCATTGTTTTTTGTTGATCATTTATGCTTTAAAAATATATATATATATATTGATTTTTTTTTCGGTTAAAACGTTGTAAAAAGTGTTATAAGTATTCATGAAGCAATTCATAATCCAAATAACAGTGCTCATACCTCCACATAGATGAGGTGTATACGATATAATATATATGATGATTATAAATATTACATTATATTAAGTGAATAACTTTGAGATCTCGAATTTGGGTTACTCCAAATGGTTGAATATTGGTCATCCTAAATTGGCAATTGATTAATTTTTTGTTTTTTTTGGGATTTCTGTTCGGTTAATTCTAAATACATTTTCAAATAAATTTGTGTAAACCACAATTTATTATTAAATTATGTTTGAATAAAGTTAATTAAACAAAAATAATAATGCAATGCAACATAGTCCTTGTTTCTACTGCTATATCTAATTAATTGATTAAAGTAAGAATAATAGTTGCAATGCAGCATAATCCTTACTTATACCACTATCACTAATTAATGGATTAAAAGCTCTCTGGATAATGAAAGATGTCTACACAGTGAAATATCTCCACACATAGCTCTCTGCACAAAATTTAACATTCATACTCATAGGTTAATACCATGTCTGTCTTGATACCATAGGTTAATAATGTTGGCATTATGATTCATTATGATTGCATGTGTTGTCCTTCATGGCAACCCAATTGTAAAAGATGAAGTATATGGTTTTTGGAGAAGTGAAATGGTTTAGTAGAAGATGGATAAAGTACATATTTAAGGAACTATACGTGAGTTAGTTCAGGCAAAGCCGCATATACACACAAGAAGGAAGAAGAAAAGTAGTGTATGCATTTCCGCACTAAGTTTATGATACGAGGGGTCCTTACCATGGAATTATTCCACAGTATTGAGCGTAATAATGGTTATTTGATCCCGTTCAAGAATACCATCGACACTTGTGTGGTTTTGGCTCATGGTATTGGTAAAGGCTCAAACTATATAAGGAGGTGATGGTCATAGTGAAAATTGGTGTGCATGTGTATGGGTATTGAATGAATACTTCACTCTGAGGTCTATATGCATGGAATGGGTTATAGTTTATTGATATATATGAAATAATTATGCACCCATGAATACAATGATGGATCAGGATCTCTAGACCTGAAATGACTATGTATTTACTTGATCTGTTTCTAAGATATTTAGTTTTGTGGTTTGGCGCATGTTTGCTAAAGTGAAGGGCATGACCCGAGTAATTCTGTTGTTCTGAAGTGTTACACAGTCTTGAATATTTATAGATCTATACACAGGTTCGATTCAACAAAGGCGCGTATACACACAAGTGTAGTTCTACAATGTTCCATATATATCAATAAATATATGCACAGTATGGTTTCAAAATAAGCACATACATTCACGGATTTGTCTTATTGAACGAGTGTATGCAAGCTAGGGTTTTGCTTAAGAATGTCAAAGGAAATATCAGATCAGTTTTACTGTGTTTCTGTTGTCTCGCAATGATGTCTTCATATAGATCTGGGTTGTTTTAATATTAATTATGCTTCTAGTTGATTGTGATTAAATATCAGTGATTGGTTGGTTGATTGATGATTCAGTTATTGATTTTATACAATTAAGTGTTTCAGTTTGATTTATATTCTTTTGGCTTAAATGAGTGGAGTGGGTCCAGTTTGGAAATATGATGAAAAGAGGCCTACATGGTGTGTTGTGTTGAAGTTGTTGGACACAGTGTGAAAATTGATGAAATGTGGTTCGTGGTGGTGTTGAGGGTTGGAGCCTTCAGTGAGGGGGTCATATCTCCTTTCTAGTGGTTTCTCGTAAACAAGATCAGGGGGTAGTAGCTCCCTTCTAGGAGTGGCTGGTAAACAAGAGTAGGGGGTCATAGCTCCCTTCTAGCTGTAGTTGGGAAACGAGATCAGGGGGTTGGATCTCCCTTCCAATAGCAGCTAGAGAATGAGAGAAGGTTGCAGTCTTTTGCAGGTGGGTTCCTGCATATTGGTAAAAGTTTGCGCCAGTACAAGATTGTAAGATTTTTTATTTATAATAAATATTGAAGACAAAGATGAAAACATTGGTGGTTTTGTCGTGACTTGGGTTTCCACCTTAAACCCTGGTGTTCATATGTGCTTCTTATTTGTGATGATTTATTCTCTTCTTACTGCACATGTTTACTGCTTACTAAATTTCTGATGAATAAATGATGCACTAGGATAAATAAAGTTTATGAAGATTTATCTGTCTAATAATTTCATTGGAATACGCAAGTGTATTTTAAGAAAGCGGTGTGCATATGAAATTTGGATTAATTAAAGTCTCATATAAAAATCAATAAAATTAAAGAAACATTTTTGTGAGGATTTTTTTAAATATCGATTCACCACCCCCTCACCCCCATCCCCCTCTCAGTATTTTTCCCAACAATTGGTACTTCAGTCGGATCCTTCGGAAGCAGTTGTGAAGGTCTATCTGAAAATGGGAAGTCATGAAGGAGTATTTTCTATCAAGCCACCATTGTTAAATAGAAGTGATCTATTTTTCTAGAAGATACAAACAAGAGCTTATGTGCAAAGTATTGGAGAAGATGTATGGGGAATCAGGGAAGGTGGTTACCAGTATCCAACAACTATTCCTCCAAATGCAACATAAAGGAATATATATGAAACCAATGCAAAATTTTCTATGCCTCATTGGGAAGCCTATCAGCAAGTTTTTTTTTGTCAAAGTCATGCAACTAAATTCAAGAAAGGAAATATGGGACAAGATCATTCAGAGCTATGAAGGTTTTACAAAGGTAAAAAGTGCCAAACTTCAAACTCTTATAATTCAATATGAAAATCTTAGAATTCATGATGATGAAAGTATTGTAATCTTATTTCTAAGAATAGACAATATTGTGAATTCTATGAGAAATATGGGTGAAGATATAAATATTTAACTTTAGTAGAGAAAATATTGAGATCTCTATCTCCAAAGTTCGAGTCAAAAGTGTTTTCCATTGAAGAAAAATAAGATCTGCAAACTCTTACTGTTTTTCAAATGCACGGTATCTTGATTTCTTTTGAAATGAGAAAAGGAGGTCCCTCACAAGACAGAGAAGCCGCATTTAAGGCATGTGCAAAAGGAAAAGAAAAATTTCTCAAGTAATAAAGTTATATATCAGAAGAAGAAGAGGCAATTTTTGTAAAGAAACTTCAACCAAGTACTGGAAGGTTCAATGGTAAGCTTCCCTTCAAGTGTTTTTTTTGTAGTAGAGTTGGTCATTATGCTGCTAAGTTTCCTTATAAAGAAAATCATGAGAAAGGGAAACATTTTGAAAATATAAGATTTTTTTATAAAAATGTATGTTGAAAATGCAACAAGATGATGGAGCTTAGTGAAATGAAGTCGCCTTCACTAAGTGGGCCCGCAGGCTATTTTTGGCGCAAAGTCTATTTTTAGACTATGTCTATTTTTAGACATATGGATCATGGTCTATGAGTTTCAGGATGCTATTTATGGATGATTGGTCGAGTTGGTAAAAATAGATGGACCTCTATTTTTAGACATTGGGCGGTTTCTATTTTTAGACTGCCGGGCTAAAAATAGAACAGTCAAATATTATTAACCCTTAATAATATTTAGACTATAAACATTATCTTTTCCTCTTGGATCACTTCAGTTTGATGCTTGGATGTGGCACATGCAGCTGACAGAAGGAAATACACTTTTCCTAAGGGTTAGTTGAGCTATTGCATGGTTGACTTCAGTTAGAACTCATGTGGCAGAGTTTGGTGGAGTTGATGAGACAGTTGGTGGAGTTGTGTTCGGTTTAACTTAGTTGAACAAGTTGTATTTAGTCTAACTGATAAATACACTAGTGATGAGTGGTGTGAATTAATTATTAATTAATT
The DNA here is from genome assembly GCA_034641835.2 of Pinus albicaulis. Taxonomy (NCBI): domain Eukaryota; kingdom Viridiplantae; phylum Streptophyta; class Pinopsida; order Pinales; family Pinaceae; genus Pinus; species Pinus albicaulis. The sequence continues at coordinate 1,090,820,353 of CM076578.1, forward strand.
CACTAATTATTAACTCATAAATCAACTAAAGAACACATCAGTTAACTGCAATGCATGGACAGTTCAGTGGAGACCAGTGTTAGAGGTGGGTGAAAGGGTGAGTCTACTATCAGTTGTGACTATGGCTGTGCATGAGATTTACACACACATTGATTGAGATTTCCAATGAGGATTGCGCAGTACAAGCCAGGTGGATTCGAAATTGGATCTCATCATTATTCATCTTGGATTGCGCAGTAGAGGCAGGCAGAATTGTGGAGGAGATTTGAACCTGTGACTTGTTCACTTTCCATGCTAGTTTGTGTGTAGCATGTGAGATAGTGCTGAGAGCTGTGAGAGATTTGTGCTATGTATTGTTACATGTTCTCTATCATTATAATATACATATAGTTGGGGGTTTTCAGCTGTATGCTTTCCCCATTACATACTGTGTTATATGTGTGCTTGATTATGTTTTAATGTGCGCATGCGACTGCTTCTATTTTCGCATATTGATGATCAATTGTAGAAGAGGTTATGTATTATGCATGAAGCTTAAATAGTGTGTAATCAGGATAATATCGGTGAATAATTCAGCTATTATTCAAATTTCTACATGGTATCGGAGCGAAATTGATCATCGGATCTATTACAGTGATTACAATTATTTCTGTAGACAGAGTCTGTAACGGGCCAGGTAGCCTCTGGATCCATCCTTTCTTTGAAAGGTGATATATCCAGTAAATGCCCTTACAGTCAATATCTGTGCTAGAAATACTTTTTTCTCACAGATCCAGAAGCAGCTGAGTTTTGAGCTTGGAATTCGAATTTGCAGCAGAATTTGGAATTCGAAATTTGCAGCAGTTTTCTTGGTGCTAGAGTTGAAATGTCTTTCAACGGATTGCGACTGGAGTATGCCCTTGAGGGCAGTTCGAATTATGTTGCATGGAAGGATAGAATGGAGGCGGTATTAGATGATAACGGGCTGAAGGAGTTCATAGAGGCTGAGGTCCCAAAGCCTACTGATGCTGCTCAAGTTGAGGCTTGGCAAAAGAAGATGGCAAAATGTCGAAGGATTCTGTTGGAGGGCGTGAAGGATCACATTGTATCCAGCATGCATGGAAAAGCTTCTCCATAATTGATGTGGAAAGCGTTGACATATTTATTCCAAAGCAAGAGTGACCAGAGGAAGTTGGCGCTCAAGGATAAACTCAGACACATAAAGATGGAGAAAGGCGACAGTATGCCCAAGTACCTCACGAAGTTCATCCAATGCAGGGATGAGCTGGGAAGTGTGGGGGTGACTGTTGATGATGAGGAATTGGTGAGCTTAGCTCTCCTTGGTCTTCCGAAGAGTTGGCATGCCTATCAGGATTCTGTCAATGGTCGGGAGAAATTGCCAGGATGGGAGCGACTTTGGTCAGATCTTGTGCAAGAGGAGATAAGAAAGCTAAACACCGAGACAAACTTTGTCGAAGGCATCAGTGTGGATGTTTGTACTTTGGATGCCAAAGCAAAAGAAGAGAAGAAGAGCAAAAGAAAGCATTTAGGCAGGAAGAGAAGCGAGGAAAGCAGACATATCAAGGTGGTCTTTCAACTTGTCTGTAGGACATTGTAACACCACAAATTGTCCGCGAGGAAGAAGAAAAAATAAACAGGCTATTTGGTCTGCGAGTAGGAAGACCTTAGCCTCGCATTTGTTCGTGATTTTTTGATCGCATGCTTAGATGTCTAAGGTGATAGGATCGGTATGGTTCTTGGACAGTGGTGCATCTTTTCACATGACTGGAGATTGAGATCTGTTTTCAGATCTGGATGAGAAAGATCTTGGAGTGCACATCGAGATGGGCGATGATGGTAGATACAGTGCGACCGGTATCGGTACCATTTCCTTTGAGAGGGAGTCTGGTAAACCCTTCGTATTGAAGGAAGTGATGCATGTTCTAGGATTGAAGAAGAATTTGATCTCTGTGGCGATGTTAGAAGACAAGGGGTATGATGTTGTCTTCAGCGAGGGAAAGGCTTTCCTGCGCAGTAAGACAACTGGAGAAACCCGGAAGATAGGGGTTCGAGTCAAGAACCTTTATCAATTGCAAGTAGATGGCTGCGCAGCAATGGAATGCAAGGCGGGAGAAGTGGTGAGCCGGGATGATGATGGCGAGCTGTGGCACAGGAGATTGGGCCACCTTCACCATGGAGCTTTGAAGATACTGCAGCAGATTTCTACTGGGCTTCCTAAGGGCACTCTTGCGCAGTCAGATCAGTGCAAGGGGTGTACCTTGGGAAAATTTGTGAAAGCCACCTTTCAAGAGAAGGATGATGACCCGCGCCAGCGATCCTTGGGAAATTCCTGATACTTAGGTAGCAGTATTAACCAGCCGACCAAATCCGCGCATAGTGAAAATGTAGAAATGATTTTCTCGAGAAGTCTTTGGATCTTCTTCATGGAAGAAAGTGAGACATATCAAATTTACGAATTCGAGGTCTTGGTTGGGAAAGGAATCGGGGAGACATGTGAAGGCTCTTGGGAGGCGACAATGGTGGTGAATTCATCTTTGTTGGTTAGAGACTTTGCGTATGGGCAGGAATTCGGAGAGAGCTCATAACACCTCATAACCCACAGCAGAACGGGGTTGCTGAGCGGAAGAACAGAACGATCGTGGGTGCTGCACGGGCGATGTTGCATGATCAGGGCCTACCCATTCACTTGTGGGCAGAGGCATGCAATACTGCAGTATATGTGCAGAACCGTTGTCCTCACAAGATACTTGGCATGAGTACATCGGAGGAGGAAGTTTTTTAGAGGCACGATAATCCATATCTTGTTGAGAGGGGGTGTTGAAAATGCAACAAGATGATGGAGCTTAGTGAAATGAAGTCGCCTTCACTAAGTGGGCCCGCAGGCTATTTTTTGCGCAAAGTCTATTTTTAGACTATGTCTATTTTTAGACATATGGAGCATGGTCTAGGAGTTGCAGTATGCTATTCTTGGATGATTGGTCGAGTTGGTAAAAATAGATGGACCTCTGTTTTTAGACATATAGGTCGAAGTCTATTTTTAGACTGCCTGTCTAAAAATAGGTCAGTCAAATATTATTAGCCCTTAATAATATTTGAACTATAAACTTCAGTTTATTCTCTTACATCACTTTAGTTGGAGCTACGGATGTGGCTCATGCATCTGACAGAAGGAATTACACTATTCCTAGGGGTTTGGTGAGCTCATGCATGGTTGACTTCAGTTAGAACTCAAGTGGCGAAGTTTGGTGGAGTTGATGAGACAGTTGGTGGAGTTGTGTTCGGTTTAACTTAGTTGAACTAGTTGTATTTAGTCTAACTGACAAATACACTAGTGATGAGTGGTGTGAATTAATTATTAATTAATTCACTAATTATTAACTCATAAATCAACTAAAGAACACATCAGTTAACTACAATGCATGGACAGTTCAGTGGAGACCAGTGTTAGAGGTGGGTGAAAGGGTGAGTCTACTATCAGTTGTGACTATTGGCTGTGCATGAGATTTGCACACACATTGATGGAGATTGCCAATGAGGATTGCGCAGTTGGAGCTAGTGGGATTCGAACATGGATCTCATCATTAATCAACTTGGATTGCGCAGTAGAGGCAGGCAAACTTGTGGAGGAGATTTGAACCTGTGACTAGTTCACTTTCCATGCTAGTTTTGCGTGTAGCATTGAGATAGTGCTGAGAGCTGTGAGAGCTTTGTGCTATGTATTGTTACATGTTCTCTATCATTATAATATACATATAGTTGGGGGTTTTCAGCTATTTCTTTCCCCATTACATCCTGTGTTGATATGTGTGCTTGATTATGTTTTAATGAGCACATGCGACTGCTTTCTATTTCCCCATATTGATGATCAATTGTAGAAGAGGTTATGTATTATGCATGAAGCTTAAATAGTGTGTAATCAGGATAATCTCGGTGAATAATTCAGCAAATTATTCAAATTTCTACAATGTAGATAGTAATGGATTGTCAAATGGAAAAGAGGGAGAGTCTGATCAAGAACTGCAAGTGCTCATGGAATGTACCATGGATGATGATAATTCCCTAAAAGAGAAGAATTTGTTTATTGAATAATTGCATAGATCAATAAAATAAATGATGCTTTCATGGATGTTTTTTCTATTGTAACTCATGTTGGCACAAGGTCACTAACTGTGGGTTAAGCATGTTGAATAGAATCGAGAGATTGGATAAGTTCCAAAACACAATAAGAAACTTCAAGAAAAGCAAGAAAAAAAGAAACACTGGTTAAAAACATAGGGAATTTTGATCCTACTGCAGTCATATGTTTCTGAAGGTTACTTCTCATAATGAATACAGGATTAATGTGAGTTACATTATTGAAATCAATAATGTATCATCATAGGGGGATTATATGGTGATTCCCATGGTTGGTTTGGTAATTCTTATTGTTTCTTTTTCTAACAGTGCATCTAATGTGACAACAAAAGACAGTTATAGGATGTACTAGTTCAGGGGGAGATGAAGATGTGAAATTATTAGTATTTCACTTCCTGTACATAGGTTTCATGAACTAGATCTGTGTATATACGTGAGTTCCGTTGGTGATAATTGCATATGTTTTTCTCTGATAAGGAAAATAGTGAGACAGACTCAAGAATTTTTTTTTCAATGCTAACAGTTATAAATTTATTGGTATTATGTTGATGGTTATAGTATGTTGATATGATATTTATGTGATGAAATATTCTTTTATGAATAAGTTGTTGTGGTGATCAGGCATCACAGATTCAGGGGGAGCATTAGATTTGCTAAGAATAATGCATTGTTGGCATCATGTTGGTTTCTAAATTATGATCTCTCTCTTGAGGTCCTTTGGTCTTGGTTATAAAAGTTATATATGTAATTTTATGTAAGGTTCATGTTGAGACTTATGATGTAAATAATTTCATATTTAGAACCCACTTGGTTGGGTGCTTGACTAAAAAATGTAAGCCCACTTTGTTGGGTATTTGATTCAAATATGTAAGTAAGATTCCTTGGTGATAGGAAATGTCATACTTTGTTGATTCATAAAGCCATGTATTCTATTTGAAAATCTGAAGACTCATCATGTGCTAAGGGGGAGCATGGTCAGTTTAGTGCAGATCAGATCTACAAAGCCCTTATATCTACAAGGAAAGAAAATCCTTGTTTCATAATTGGCCTGCCCTTTTCACTTGATGTCAAAGGGGTAGAGTAACTTGGTGTTTTAATAACACCAACATGGTTTCCATCAAGTCCAAAGAGGGGTATTTTTGGCATTATGATCCATTATGATTGCATGTGTTGTCGTTGATGGAAACCCACTTGTAAAAGATGAAGTATATGGTTTTTGGAGAAGCGCAATGGTTTAGCAGAAGATGGATAAAGTACATATATAAGGAACTATAATAAATTTAGTTCAAACAAAGTCGCGTATACACATGGGAAGGAAGAATATAGTAGTGTATTTATTTTCACACTAAGTTTATTATACTAGGGGTCCTTACCATGGTATTAGTCCATAGTATTGAGAGCAGTAACAATTATTTGATCCTGTCCAAGAATATCATCGACACTTATGATTTAATTTGATACAATTATGAGTTTCAATTTGATCTATGTTATTTGGGATTAAATGATTTCAATGGGTCCAGTCTAAAAATCTGATGAAAATAGGCCTACAAGGTGTGTTGTGCTGAAGTTGTTGGATCCATTGTGAAAATTGATGAAACGTGGTCCACGGTGGTGTTGAGAGTTGGAACCTTCAGTGAGGGGGTCATAGCTCCCTTCTAGTGGTTGTTGGTAAATGAGATCAGGGGGTAGTATATCCCTTCCAAGAGTGGCTGGTAAACGAGAGCATGGGGTCGTAGCTCCCTTCCAGTGGTAGCTGGTAAATGAGATCAGGGGGTTGGAGCTCCCTTCCAGTAGACGCTGGAGAACAAGAGAAGGTTGCAACCTTCTGTAGGTGGGTGCTTGAATGTTGGTATGAGTCTACACCAGTAAAATATTGTAAGAAATTTTCTTTATAATAAATATTGAAGACAAAGATGACAACAACGGTGGTTTTCTCCTGATTTGGATTTCCACCTTAAATCCTGGTGTTCATATGTGTTTCTTACGTGTGATGATTTATTCTTTTCTTACTGCACATGTTTACTGCTTACTAAATGTATGATGAATAAATGATGCACTGGGCTAAGTAAAGTTTCTGAAGATTATCTGTCTAATAAGTTCACTTGAATACACGAGTGTCTTTTAAGAAAACCGCATGCATACGCAACTTGGATTAATTAAATTCACGCATAGAAATTAATAAAACTAAAGAAAATTTTTTGTGAGCTTTTTTTTAAAATAATGATTCACCACCCCCGCTTAGTACTTTTCCCAACAAATAGGTTCATATGTAATAATAATTGATATTCATATGCATGTACTTTGACTCATTGTGTAGGAGTGCAAAGCTCCGCACAATGAACTTAGCCGATAAATTCGATATATTAATTAATTTACTTATTTTGATAATTCACGGGCTTCAATTTTTTTCTCACTAAATTTGATTAATGATATAATGTGCTATGATTATTAATGTTATATAAGTTTTCTATTTATATATCTTATTTAATTTACAAATTGTATTTAAGTATGGATTTCATATTTTTTTCACTTTTTTTTATTAATGAGAAAATGTAATGATGAGTAAAAACGTTTTGCATTTCTCAATGCCATAAAGTCAATGTTCAACCATGTTTCGTTAATTTTTTTTATTTTTTTTAAATTGATGTGTCATTGTGTTGCTATTTACTATGTGTAACCTCAAGAAATGGTAAGAAATAAATGCAAATAAAAAAGTATTAATAGTAGAGTATTTTATGGGCATAGATTTAGGGTTTTCAATTGACTTCAATTTGTATATAGTTATAAATAATTAATTCCTACTTGTTTATGGTTGTAATTCTCCATTTGAGGAGTTTGTTCCTACATAATAGGAAGTAGCTAGAATATAGTTTCTCCGAGTTTAGTGTGTGGTTGAGAGAATCTCTCAATCACATTACTGTACGTCCAAGATAGAATTCCTATCTTGAGACTATTGCTTGTATAAATATGTGTGTAACATCTTTGATTGAGATATAGAATTTGATTAGAGTTTGCAGTGCGATATTTTATCTTGGTATCAGAGCTTTAGAGCCCGTAAGGGCCTCTGGCCCTTCCTGGGCATAGGAAAATATATAACTGTATTTGTATTAGTTTTATTAAATTTTTGTTTGTCCATCTTGCAACATCGGTAAGCGATCTTCCGAAGCTGGAGCGTTGTTGTTAGGTGAATGCAAGTTGGAGGTTTAGATGTGACGTTTAAGGTATGAAAGCGTACAGGAATTCGAGAAATCTATTGTTGTGATGGACTAGTGGGCAGCGTCGCTACGTGAGCTGGTAGTGTTGGCTCCCTCACGGTTGAGGCTTCAAAAGAAAATATTATGAAGCACAAATAAAAGTGAATGAAATTTCGTAGAATAATCCAAGAAGATTCTACATATGGACAGGCAACAGACGTCAATGAATTTCCCAAGAAGCTGCAAATGTCAACGCCCATGGATGACCTTGCATTAACGTCGACCTGAATGGATCAATATCTACACACTACGGGATGTGGATCTGTTTCTGTTTGTGTGGCATGTGGATCCAGAATTGATATGGCTGCATTTTTATCTAAAAGCGCAAGCTATGTGTTAGGGAGGCCGTGAACTTTACTGAAGACTGCCACATCCTGGCTTTAACAGAAGAACTATCTTGGTCATGTTGCATCCCACAGCGTAGATAATGGAACGTAAAGTTTGATTTTCTCCGCGATTTTTAGGGTGGATCTGCAAATTCCAACAATGGATTGATTGTGTACGAAGGGAAAGCTTGAGCTCTAGTTTTGGATCTTGCCAAGCCTGAAAGCATTCATCCACAACAAAAAATGATCCCTGCCTAGACTAAACCTATCATGTGGTGTGGCTTGTTCTTTGCATATTTTCTCTTTTCTGCGAGGATCGATGGAGGGTAGAGTAGAAGAGTAGGTGGATTTGGACAAGTCAGCTTTCTATGAACCTGTGGAAGCAGCACCGATTATAAATCCCAAGATCCCCGGGACTACGACGACGTCGGTTGCAGCTATTGTAACGCTGAGCTGCACTAAAATCCAGAACGTGAGTTTTCTTCTCAGGGACTCGTGCTCACCACATGGAATGAGTTCCATAATCAGCAACCAAAATTTGGATCCTGAATCCAGACATGTAGATCAGATTGACAATACCAAAGTCAATTATTTGTTGAGGTTGTGAGCATAGGAGCAGTGCAATGGAGTTCGCTGCAAGGGAATGTAGCGTGCAAGAGAGCATCAGTTGGAGAAAAGGAGACCAGTAGCTTAGAATTCCTTTCTGATATTGCCCGAAACGAACCACAAGTGGCATGTTCTAACGATTTTGAAAGCAAGAAGGTGTTTTGCAGTATGGAAAGCTACCCTCCGACAGTCAAAAACGCGGCAGCTGAAACTGAGAATTCATCAGTCTCGATGACCTCCAAGAATGCTTGGAAATGAAGACTTGTTTGGACAGTAAAAAAATTATTTTCTTTATTACGCAATATACCCAGAAGATCATAATTTCTTGAGGATGGTTTTAGCATGGATAAGTTGGATTTGGGAGTTTATTTTATTTTTTAGCTTTCAGAAATTTGTTGAGCATTCTGGTGTTCTTCTATTTAAGAGGATATCAGGGAAAAATTTATTGGAGCAGCCATGGTATCAGCTATAGATGATTAAAAAATGGCTTGGGTGTTACTCCCCTTGCTGCATCTCTTTCAATATACACAAAAGGGAATAGTTTATGCTATTTAATTCTCTGATGATGGTTTTTAAAATTTTTAATGTATTGATTAACTGTCATGAAAATGAAACAGGTTATAATTTAAGTGACATTAGTGTGACCAACTATTGTCACAATTCTGAGTGTGTGTTGGAACTGGTCATTCCAACACTAAACAAATTTGCAGGATGTGATGAACACATGACAGTGAAAACGACATCAATTGGAGCTACATCAGAGATTGGAGGATGATCGAGATCATGTTGCATATTGTTAGCGATCATGAGGAGGCATGCTTGAAAATAGTGACTAGCCTTGATACTGTGAATAGGGGAAGTGGCATTACGTTGCGACGCCGAGAGAATTGGATACTGAAACGCAACAGAGGATTGGACCGTGGAGTCCTGGATTACTGTTCTTGAAGGTAAAATTGTGTTCTCTTTGTGTGGCTGTGAGTGCCTATGTTCCAGTTTCTTTATCAGTGGAACCCTCATAGGTATCATTGGAATGGTTACTGGTATGCTTGGGAAATAATCATCTTTGGGCAGAGAGGGAATTAATGTGAAGATTTCATGTTTTATTTAGTTTCTTGGAATCATGCTTAAATATCATTGAGCCTTATTGAGCCTAGCTAACTCAATGTAGGTAAAGTTATTTTGTTAGAATTAGCTACTCTAACAAATTACAGGTGAAACGTGGAGTTCCAAGAATTTACTAATAACGACAAAGATGCCCAAGATGTGAACAATCAAAAGATGAGGTAAAGGAGTAGCAACAACGTTTATGGTGGAAAACAAAGTAAATTCTTGTTTTAGATAGTGTGGTTTGTGGAATAAACTCCCTAGCATGTTATAAGCAAGTCTAGATGGTTGTTGTAATGGTCATTATGTGTACCCAGAAACTCCAAAATGTTGAAGTATGGAATGTAAGCCTTGTAAAGGCATTTGAAAGTTCGTGGTGATCTTAAAACCACTTTGTAATGGTTTGTGGTGAGCCAGAAACCACACATATATTGCCTTTGTGGCTAGATCGCCTTTGTGGCTAAAAAGTGCCTTGTGGTTGTGTGTACACGAGAGCTTTGTGCTCGGGAGAGCAGGTGGAATGCAGTAACGTCTGGCTCAAAGTCTCAGATGATTCATTAATCTCTGAGCAAAAGGGAGTTGACGTGCTTTCTTCACTGACAGTCGTGCTGAGAAGCGCAATTGGCGCAACTGTTCAGTACATTCTTGCGCCAACACACCAAATCATGGGATTGGCGCGGAAGCGCACGATAAACCCGCGTCAAGATTTTACTTTGAAATTTTTTTGTTCTGTACGCGGATTTTTTGCACGGGAAGGTGCCACCTCACCTTTAGTGGAAGATCTGCAGGAAGCCTCACCTTTGCTGGAAGATCTGCGGGAGTTGCAAATCTGAGAAGTTGCGGATCTGTCTGGGAGAGGCAGATTGTGTTTTGGAGATTCCACACATGCAATTCACCTGATGGTGGTGGATTTGTAGGTACATATATGTAGTGATAATGGTTGACAGAATCATGTATGCAAAGGACATCCTACAGGACTAGCGGTTGCAACGGTTGGCACCCATGCATTCCGGTGGATGGTTGCTCTTTTATATGGACATCGACATATTCTTTGTTATGATTGACCACAACCAGACTTTGTGAATCACTATCATGACAAGTAGTCATTAAGGGGGGGAGTTAGAAATAATTAATTCCTACTTGTCTATGGTTGTAATTCTCCATTTGAGGAGTTTGTTCCTACATAATAGGAAGTAGCTAGAATATAGTTTCTCCTAGTTTAGTGTGTGGTTGAGAGACATTACTGTACGTCCAAGATAGAATTCCTATCTTGAGACTATTGCTTGTATAAATATGTGTGTAACATCTCTGATTGAAATATAGAATTTGATTAGAGTTTGCAGTGTGATATTTTATCTTATATTGCTGCTCGAATGGTTTTCCATTTCCCATAGACAATCTTCAGGAGATCAAAAATTCTCGTTATATTCTAGAATAACTATGCTAATAACGTAACTTGGGAATTTCCACTACATCCTCATTGCCATTGTGTTGAATATTATTGGAATTTTAGCCCATTGTGCAGACCTCCACATAATGAGTTGGAATTTTGCTTCCATTTCCCATAGACAATTTTAAGGAGATAAAAAATTCTCGTTATATTTTAGAATAACTATTGTAATAATGTAACTTGGCAATGTCTTCCATATCCACATTTCCATTGTCCGGAATATTATTGGAATTTTAGCCCATTATGCAAACCTTTGCACAATGAGTTGAACTTATGCACAATGAAAATAAATTTGATATATTAGTTAACTTATGTATTTTGATCATCCATGGGCTTCTGTTTTCTTCTTACTATATTTGATTAATTATAGAATGTGATATAATTCGCCATTTATCATTGTTGTATAAGTTCTATAGTAAAAAATCTTCGTTAATTTACATATTGTATATATGTATAGATTTTATATATTTTCCACTTTATTTTATTGATGGGAAAACATAATCATGAATTAAAACATGTTGTGTTTCGTAATTCCATTAAGTCAATGTTTTGCCATGTTTTGTTAATTTTATTTTATTTTGAAGTTGATGTGGCATTGTGCTCCTATTTACCATGCAAAACCTCGAGAAATGGTAAGCATTAAATACTAGATAACAAAAAATTAATAGTATACTATTTTATGGTCAAATTCTCATTATATTCTAGAATAATTTTGCCAATAACATAACTTGATAATGTACTTCGCATCTTCATTTCCATTGCATGGAAGTTCATTTTGCTGGATATTATTTTGCAAAAGTTTAGCTCATTATGCCAACCTACACAATGAGCTAAAATTCTGCAAAACAATCATCAAAAAATTGTGTCCCACTTAGACTGAAATTTTTTATCCTACATCGAACTATTCGAAATTTATTACAACATGATTGTGCCAGCCCAATTCAAAAGTAGCCATACTTGCCAAGATTTATATCTCAAAAATCATTGATGCCTGGTGCACCCATAACACAAGTTATGATTAGTGGGGGTGATTAGCAGCCTCGTCATGATATTAAGGAAAGTCATCACTGAATCAATTTTATTGTTCACAATACATATTTTGTAGAAAAAAATTTCCTTTTTTCTTGTATTTCTAAAATATTATCCTCATGCATAACTAGTATGCTCTCACTTTAATTTTGTTCAATACATTTTCTATGGAAAAATCTAGCCTTTTTTGGTCTACTATCCCAACTAGTCAATACACACCAAATAAGACACATTTATGATATAAGAAGGTAACCATGTATATGGAAGACACCTGTTACTATTGGCGTCATTCATATACATATTGCCAATGAAGAGTCAATTACATGAGTGTGAGAGACATCACTAGGGATACACAAGAACCCTTGTATAAACTCATGAATTACCACATCATCTAGTGTAGGCCCATACTTCTTTGTCTTCTTGACAATCCAAATACAAAAAACAGAAAATCTAATGAAATTCTATGTAGTAGCGACAAACAAAGTGGTAATTGTAATGGTACTCTAATAAACATTTAGGAACATCAAAATATTTTGGAAACCCTATATTATCCCTTTAAATATTTTCATTTTTAAACAGTTTTAGTATTTTTCATCCTCGCGTCTCAAGTGGGATCAATTTCTAAGGGGAAGTGACTCAATCTTGATAACTCACATCTAATCACCATCTACTCTACTCTAATGGTCACGTTGATTGATAGATATTTAAATAAATTTAGTCATCCACAGAACTCTGTGGAGTTTCCATTTGTTTACCTATAATGCAAGTTATTATTATTAGGGGTTATTAGTAGCCTCATCATGATATTCAGGAAATTCATCACTAAAATATGTCCTACGTGGGCTACATGGTGTCATGTTGTCTTCTAGATCTTGATTTGAGTAGACATACATTTAGTAAATGTGAAAGGCTTTGAAGTAAAATACAATGCATTCTCACATATTCAATGGCCTTTGAACTTGAAGCTACTTATTAATTCGATTAGAAACTTCTTCCATTTGAAGAGGCATGACATGTCTCAACATCTAATCTAGAGATGTCATGCATATCTTTTCTAATTTCATTGATTTGTTTCCTTCTCCGGGAAGTGTGGAATTCCTTCAGTTGGTGGAATAAAAAAGGACATTATCATGCCATTATTATGGACTAATTAATTTAGTGATTTTTTATTGCACAAAAATAAATAACTTGGTTGGTAGTAATCTATCATTTAAATAAACATATCAATCCTAGTTGTTTCACTGCATAAAATGGAATACTGAGGCTACTAAATAAAATTTAAATTCATTAATATTGTGAATTTTAGTATCTGAGAATGAATAATATATCATCAGGGTAAATGGTGTTCTTATGGTGGAGCAAAAGAAACAGGTTCCCCATTCATATAAGCTTCTGTAAAATGTATGGGCTCACATCGTTGCAGAAGTATGGTCTCTTCTATGGGGTATCACATATTAGATCATGATGATAAATATGTAAACAATTCTCTATATGTTCAGGAGACCTTGGCATTGATGAGATCAATGAAGTCCCTAAATTATGAAGAGGGCATTGAGATGCATGTTTCTAATGTTTTTTCATGCCTTTAGTGATGGTTGAACATGGAATCAAATGCTCTTAATTCCATACAAGGCAAAGAAAAGTTGCAATGCTAAAATGAGAAATAGGATGCCAATAAAATCCATTCCCAATATGATGAAATTATTATTGTTTCACCTCATAATATTATAAAACATAGGCGTACAAATTCCTCACCTACAAATTCTCACTACAGAGGAGTTTGGAGGTGTCCGTGGGGGAAATTCATGGAAGACATCAAAGATTCATATTAAGTAGCATGAATGTGGCTTGGAATGCTCAGAAAAATATAATAAGTTGCATTGGCTTATGACAAAGAAACTCTCAAGATGATGGGAGATCGTACTTATCTCAACCTTCTTCTTCATGTGGTGGAGGAGGTGCTCCTCTCACAAGAACTCAAAATGAATTATGTGACCCTCCCCGCTTGAAATTATCCTCCTGTATCAGATGATGGAAGATCAATGCATATGAGAAGGGAAAGAAGATTGATTTTAGAAACATCTCAGTCGCCTCCTAAACAAATTAATTTGCAATTGTGTTGATTGGATGATGATGAGTTGTTGGCATTGTAGTGTTGGCATTGACGTAAATAGGGTCGTGATATTGTTCATCATATTACTTATTTCAACCTAATGATGTTAGTATTCCTCTTGATGTGTGATGAGTGTTTATCTTGTTGTTATTATTGGTTGGAATTAATGTTAACATGGATATGACATAACCTAGTACAGGAATATTGAGGGAATGGGAAGCTGAGTAGAGATGGGTTTATAACATGTTGTGTTGTTTTTTTACAAGTGATGCTACTGCTACTTGTGTTTGAGGTGCCCCTATAGGTGTTGGAGGTATTTTGATGACTTGATGATGTTGTTGCAGGTGTTGGAGATATTGCTACAGGTGTTGGAGGTTTTTGGATAGGGTGTTATTGTTACTTGAGGAGCTAGAGGTATTGCTATTGATAAGGAGTTTAGTAAACTAGGGTCTAAAAGTATTGAAATTGTTGTAGAGGTTATTGGTTTACGCCATTAGTTTCAAACTTTTCATAGAGGTATGGAGGTGTTTTTGGAGTTGATGAAGGTGTCCCTGAAGCTTGGAAGAGCTCTAAGCTGGTTTGATTGGATTTCTCCCATGCTTTTCCCCAACTGCATGGAGCTAAGCATGTGAATGAAGTTTAAAGGCTCCAAACACATGGAGACAAGAATGTGCATGTTCTTGCAGCTAGGATCAGCTAGTTTTGTACATCCGATTCAGAATTCAGCTAGAATTTATCTGAATTCACCATGCATCTCAAGTAAATTAAGTTTTTTGACGATGGTTCGTGTTCGTAAATTTTATCAAAAATGTTGGGAAGCCTTAACCATGTTCTAGAAAGTGATTAAAATTGAAAACATCATTAATGAACTGGATTTAGTGGCTTTATTAATTAAATGATCTGAATCTAGATCAAATCAAGCATATGAACAAATTTTGTGGAGCTCAGTAGTTCTTGGTAATTATTGAATTGAGCACCTTAGTTCATCCATTTATTGGAGGAGGTTAAATGATAGTATGGTTGTTTTTTTTGATGCAATGAGTGAGTGTGGGAGTGGAGAAGAGTGTGCAAGCTTTGTGAGGGTTGTGTTGTATATTTTTTGAAGCAGTTTGCAACTGTAGTAGCAGATTGCAGGAAAATGGTCTAGCAAAAATTTTATGCAGTGAGTGAGAAGATAAAGTGTAGATTGGTAGAATGTGTTTTTTTTTGTGTGAATCTAGATGTATTTGGAGATTTTTTTCTCCTAGTATATTCTCCAACTAATTTTTTGAGTGCAACATTTAGTTGTGAAAAAAATTATTTTTTGCAGAGAGGGTTTTAGCTGGTGTATTGATCATATTATTTTATGCAGTATATGGTGAGATTATGATGTATTTTTTGGTGTATTTTTTATTTTTAACCTTGTTCTTTGAATATTTCATTTTTGTGATGTTCGTGTTGAGAAGATTGGTAGCCCAGTTTGAAAACATATGAAACTTGGTTTGCATGGATTAAGTGAAGGCGTGAAGGCTTTAAAGTAGATAGTGATTTGGAGGATTAAGTAGAAGGAATATGTTTCTCTGTCCAATAGGATTTGGATAGTTCATTGGGATTTGGGCGAGGATTTTTGGTTGTTGGGGCTTCTAGAAACTAGATTTCCATAGATCTGTGAGAGAGACGTTCTTCCTGTTAGTCATTAGTATTTTTCACCTATTGTTGATGACTAGATTCTTTAGCCAAGTTTTAAAGAAGCTAATCTCAAATTGTCAATTTGTCATCTAGAAAACACCCCAAACAATTTTTTTTTCCTCCTACCCCTTCTTGTCAGTCTATGATGAGAACAATCTTCAGTTTTCAAGCCCTATCTTGTTTTAGCAAAAAATCCCTGTCTAGAGCTATCTTAGCTTGGTTTATCTGCTGTCATTTGCCCTTGTTTCTCATGCCATTCACTATCCAAAGGTTTAAAAAGTGACTACAACTCTATCCATGGTCATCTTTTCATTTGAAAATCTGATCATGCCTAAGAAAACACTCAGAATCTGTCAAAATTGTCCCTAAGTTAGATAGTGGTGTTTAGGGAGTTTTCCCTTGGTAAGATATCCTAGGCCAAAAATCCTCTGTCTAGTACCAGTCAACCATGAATTAGTTCCTTTTCTGCAATGCAAGCATTGTGCTATTCATAGGTCACACACCACTAAGAGGTCACTTTGTCTCATGTTAGAAGAAGTTCAACAAAGATCCAAATCAGGAAAAGAGAAGGTTTGTCGCTATCAAAAGAAATCTACTTAGATCAAGCATAATCTCCATGAAACACCAAAAGAGCTCTCCAAGGTTCCAAAGCATATATTTTTACATCTCTGCAGGGTTGTAATTTAATGATGATCAATATACAAAGGAGGGAAAAAGGGCAAGTTCAAGTAGGTCCCCCTTGTTGAAAAGGTTTGCCATCAATGATCAGATGAAGAGATGTAAAGTGGAGAGCAACAAGTGTACGTGTTATAAATCTAAAGGCTTCCTGAAGAGCATAGATCATTCCTCATCAAATAAGCAAATGAAGTAAAATGAGATGCTGATCAACAGTGCTCCATGATATCCTCCAAAAGCAGTGCTGCATAATCTTTTCGAAGGGCGTCATCATGTAGGGCATAAGAAGACAACTGCTTCTTATGTTACCTTGAGCCTGGGTTTGAAAACTAGTCAAAGACAATCTCAATAAACCTCTGACAACGCAGTCAAGGGAAAAGACAGTTCAATGATATCTAGTAGCAAACACTCTCCAGGAATTCTTCAAACAAACATATAGAGCAAGATACAATGATTGAAGTAGATGGAGACCCTATGTTAAAGATAACCTCCTTCATGAAAAGCAGATGGTTAGAAAGAAATATGATAGAACCTCCTTCAAAAAGTAGAGGGTTAGGAAGACATTGTTATGGCCTCCTTCACAAACAAGCAGAGGGACAACATGTTCTTAAGTGACTTCAAAAGCTATTGTGCACCACCTCCTCCAAGGATGAACAAAAGATGCATAGCAAGGTCTAAAATTGTGTTTGAAAAAGGTTTTCTGTTGTTAAGACTAGTTGAGGAATAATGGTGGATAAAATTAAAGTTTATAGGTTGTAGGCCTGTGTTACATCATCAGCAAAGCAATGACATAATAGTGCTAAAAACCTCTGCTCTTATGTTTGTGAGAGCTTCCTTCAAAGTGTAATCCGAGGATGGAGTTTTTGACTAATAACTACCTCATCTGAATGGTATGGTGGTAAACCAAGCTAGGTTTAAATTGACCCCTGCAAACTCATATAAAGTAGACAATACACACAGATGTTTTATATAAGAATGATGTCTTTCATTTAGACTGGTCCATCCTAGTCTATCTAACTACTTCCTAAAGATAAACAGAGGGCTGATACTTGGGTTATAGCTACTATGAATTTTCTCATTCATAAGGATTAAAGGTGACCATCTTTGGTAAACAAAGAAGAAGATAAAATCATGTGATAAGACCTTATTTCACTCCATAAACAAATATATTTGCATATGCAGTTTCAAAAGGCTACAAGGGTAGTGTTTCATAAGCCTCTTTCAAATGGTATACAAGGTCATAGCTGTGGAGAAAACCTTCTTAAAAGATAGACAGGGAACCCTTTCATAAACAAAATCACATGTTTCTTTTCTGTGGTTTCAAAGTGACATAATAATGAGGAAGGCAAGTATCACAGGTAAAGCTTTAATGAAGAACAAAGAGACTGTTTGTAAGGAGATAATTCAAGAATGACAAGTGGAGAAAAAACACAGCTTACCCCTAAAAAGATTTATTCAAAGGGATAGAAGATATGCATACGATAATAATCCCATCACTTCATAAAACAATGAATTGGCATTTTGGTGATTGAGAGGCTGCAGTGGTGTTTTCATGATAAACTCCTCTGTAAATAAAAGGGGGCAAAGCACAGTTTTAAAATTCTTTCATGACAAGCGGGAGATTAAAAAAATCATCCAAGTTGAATATAGGTTTTGAAGAGGAAATTTGCAGTGGTTTTATAGCTGAAACATTAACCCTTTTTCAAAGGTTTTCTTTCAAATCAAAAGGAGAAAACCATTTTCAAAAACAAAATCAACAAAGTCACCTTGTTTTAAAAAAAAATGCAAAGGCAAACAAAAAGGTAAATTTGTTTTGGTTTTTTCAAACTTGATAAAGGGAAGAAGTATGCTTTTTTTTTTTTAAACTATAAAGGGCCACGAAACAAATATTCCGTTCATCATTGTGCCAAGAGCTTCACGGAGGAGAGAAAACTGATCTCCAACAAAGAATTTACACAACAACCTTGGCTTTTTGAACATGCGACACACTTGTATTCTCGCGTGGCGCGCCTATAGGAATCATCAGAAGGGACTAACACATAGGCGCGACACACCTGTATCATTGCGTGAAACGCCTGTGCCAGCGTTCAACGGGCACCCAGGGCCGACCCGACCAGCTTGAACACGGTGTGTTTGCCTGTTCAGACCCGCCCGACCCAGCAACCATCTTTGAACGCGTTTTCTGCCCACCTGGACCCATATTCAAAGGAACCCTCAAAGGCGCCAAGGTCAGGTTTTCAATCAAGAAGTCACCTAAAAATTACATCAAGAGAATTTTAAGAAAGTATTTATGTCTCTTGGCCCGGACTTTGTTTAAATTTAATGGAAAATTTTGTATCAAAGTGTCAAAGAAACATTGATAAAGCAGCAAAGGCCTTTTGGTAGTTTTAAAGAAGATTGGTTATTTTAAGTTTGTAAAGGGATAATCACAGTTTTACAGAGCCAAAATTTGTGTGATAAAAGGGGAAAAGGAAACCGCTCTTCATTAAATAGTTTATCTGCTAGCCTAGAAAAAAAAAGGATAACAGTGATTTCAAAGAGAGGAACCTAGTTGTTTTCAAGAAAACCATCTTTGCCAAAAATCACAGAGAATCACTGTTTAAAAACTAGTTCCTTGTGAAAGTTTTAAATTGGTTTTTCAAGAACATAAAGGATAACACAATATATAAAGAGAAGACAGATTTTGTGGTAAAGGTTTCTTATTTAGTAACAGGGAGACTATTTTGTTTTAGAGAAACAATGATCATCAAAGAGGGACAGTTTGTTCAAAGGGAGAGCATAGTGTTTTTCAAAGAGTGTATTCTTTGCTTTGAGAGAAAAGAAAATAGTGATTGGGTGAAACAACTTGTTATCAGTTTACAAGGAGTTTTCTTAGTCTCTTAAAAACAGTGATTTCAAAAGGACAGTGATTAAAGGATAAATATTTGTTGTCAGTATTTAAAGGAGGTCTTCTTACTGTGAATAGCAAAGGATAGAAATAGTGAATAGGAAGGAAGAGTTTTAGTGTCAAAAACAAAAGGGATCTTGTCTTCATAAACCTCAAATAGATTTTATTAAAAGCCTTTTGCTCACAACACAGTTCATAAGAAGGGAGTTTTCTTTCACTTATCAAAAACTTGTTTGCCAACTAGGGACAAACTCAATATTGCAAGGAGGAAAGGGTGTTTTGATTGAGGGCCTTTTTCAGTGATCATTTGAACATTTGTTTTGGTAAGTCAGTGAAGGGTATCAAAAGAAAAAATGCCTCCAAATAAGGACAGTAGGAGTGGGTATCACAATAGGTATGAGCCTATTACAACTCAGGAAGTGAATGAATCTCCTTCAGTACTCTTCAATTTTCATGAAGTAGGGTGCTTAGATTTTTTCCAAAAATTCCAAGAAGTAAAAAGTCACCTTCCTTTGACACATTTTTTTTCATTGAGGTTGCAAGGAAAGCATGTCCATCTAGCAGTTCTGGATTTCAAACTCTCTCCTAGGGCTATTTCCAAAGCTACTAAGATCCCCTATATAGGAGAAAAGTGGTTCAAACAAACATACCTAGATCTGAATCACTACAAACCCTTTCTAAAACCAGACCATCAGGATGCTTTCCAAGCTATTTTCCCTTTTTCTCACTTATTAAGCACTATGCCCCCCTCATGAAATTCATCATGAAGTATTTCACATGTGAAGGGAGGTTTTCCTGGGTTTATGCCTATCACATCAGGCTTCTTATGCATTTCACAAGAACTCAGTTGTTGAACCTACCTTTCTTCCTCTACAAAATCATTGACAAGATGGCCTTTACTATCCAAAAGAAGCCCTCCACTCAATGACAAGCTTGTTTATTTCATCATTCCCTTATCAAGATTATCATCCTCCATCAACTTGAGAAAAAAGGAGTTTCTTGGGACTCTTTCATCTCCCATCCCGATTTTTCCATTGTCTCTTCATCTCATGCGCCTTCCTCACCATCCACTCATCATGTTTCTCCTCCTTCTAGTAAATCCACTCCTACAAGACCAAAATCCCCTATGATTGAGAGTGAAGAAGAGAAGAGGAAAACTAGTAATGAAGAAGGGCAAAGTGACAAGAGGAAAACTAGTAATGATGAGGGACAAAGTGAAGACTCTAAGCATGACAGTGGGGAAGAATGAAATAATGATGAGCATGAACAAATTGATGGTGAGCACAACATTCATGAAGAGGAACATGATGGCAGCCAACATAGCAGTAATCATGATGGTGATGAGGGACAAAACTATGAAGGAAAAGAACACAAAAGTCATGAAGAAAGCAGGGACAGAGATGAGCATAGCAGTCCTCAAGATGACAAACAAAGTGGCAGCCAAAACAGTGATGATGAGGGTCATGAAAATCCTCAAAAAGACACTTATGATGAGAAACAAGACAGCCCTAAAGCAAGCAATGATGATGGAAATAAAACACCAAATAGTGAGCATTCCGAAGGGGGTAGCATGGAGCAAAAAGACCAAATCAGTGAACATGAGCATAGAAGTGGCGAAGACAAAAAAGAATCTTCAAGCAGAAGAAAATAGTGACAAAGAAGAAGCTGGAGCAGATGATGATGGAGGAAGAAAGGTAAAAGACCAAGTTGAGCAAGTGCAAGTAGATAAAACTCCTCTTTATTCTCCTCAACATAGCCAAGAGCATGTGCTAGCTGCCTCTCCTAGGAAAAGGGCCATGACTCTTCCTCCAAAAGTGGTGAAGCCTAGGAAAAATAGATCAGCAAAGAAGAAGATCATGCCAGAAGTGACTAGAAATGTCACAAGAGCGCTAAGAAGTAGAGGCAAGCTGCCTAAGAAGAGCATTGTTGAATTTCCAAAGAGGAAGAGGACTAAGAAGCCTATCCAAGGCAAGGGGAAAGAGAAAGAGGAGAGTAGTCATGAAAAGGAAAGGGAGTTTGACATCATCCAGATAGACAGTGATGCTGAAGATGATGAAAGTAGGATTCTTGAGGCTATTTTTCAAAACAGAGAAGCCCAATTCATGACCTACAAGCTGATCTAGAAAGGTCAAAGGACATCATACATGTTCTACAGACACAAAACAAACAAATGAGTGGTCAAATGGCAGTTTAAGAGGCCCGAGCTTTAAAATACCAAAGGGAAGCCTACAAAGCACAAATTGATCTTGAAGAGCTTATAGGCGAATTTGATGATACTGAAGAAGAAGAGCAGCCAATGAGAAAGAGGCCTAGGACTATGGGTCTCAAGAAAGCTTTGGAGAAAAAGAAGGAAGAAGAGGCAGCCCTTGTTCGATCTTATCGTCTTACTCAATTGCTCGCCCAAGAAATAGAAAATAATAGAGAACCATGGCTTGAAAGGGCCAACAAGCATTTGGAGGATAATTTAGAGAAAGCTAACAGAGACTTGAGTCTACAAAAGAAGATGACTGGGCACTACAAGAAGTTGAACCAATTTGCCCGAAGAAAGCTCAAACTTGCTCAAGAAAGGCTCAGGTCTGCCCGAAAGAGGCGCCTGGTAGAAAAAGTGGAGAAATGCACATCAAGGACTAAAATTTTGGCCTCAATTTCCTTACATTCTTCTAAAAACCCATAAGGGGCTTGCTCGCCAAAATTGAGAAAATTTTGACATGATTTTGTTTTTTGTGTTTTTTGGCCATGATTGCACATTTTTCAAGGCGTTGCCACGGGTGCTAGGAGCATCCTCAGCTCATGAAAATAATTTTTTTGGATGTACTAAATTCAGGGGTAGCTATTCACAAATTTTCATATCCAAAGGAGGTGTTTTGGTCCCCCAAGGAGGTGAAAAATAATGATTTTTTGACTTTCTACCATACATATCAGCAAGGGCTAATTTTTGGTTTTATCCACTCAGTTCAGTTTTTGACATACTTCTAGGGATCAGTTTTGGAAAAATAAAATATTTATAGAAGCTAAACATCTAGGTCTTTCCAACGAGCCATCACGAGCCTCGTTTAGACATCGGGAGGTCCCTCAAAAGTGGTCTACAAGACATAGAATTTTCTGCTGCTATGTTCTTGTAGCATTTTGGCAAAAAAAGCAGTTTTCTGAAGTGGCTTATCCAAATGTGCGTTAAGCCTTTTTTGGCCATTTTCAGTTAGGAAAAGTAAATTTTGTTTCCTTTTTTAGCATTTTAAGATAGTTTTAAAGATATTTTGTGCCTTGGGCTTTGCAAAGCCTCAAGGACAAAATCAGATATTTGTAATAGGCCAATGGCCTTCTAGTTACTCTTGGATAGTTTATTTCTCTTTAGCCTATATATTCCAAGAGATTTCATTGTATCAAGAGGTTGAACTTGATGTTATAGAGAAATACATTGTTATAAAATCTTGGAAGAAATACTTTGTCTCATGACGTGGATGATTTCTTGTTTGTCTTGGATGGTGGAAGAGGATTGTTTGTTAGATTCCTTGGCTTGGTAAAATGGTATAGTTTTGCTTCTCTGTTATGTTTCCTTAGTTATCATACATGTTTTCATGTTTCTTTCTTGTTGTAGGACAGTAAAGAATAGATTTGAGACATGCCCATGGAGGCACCTCAAGTTTCCTAATTCATTACAGCTTCTATGTTTTGTCTTCTTTCTTAGTTATGTCAAAAGAATTCTTAAATGCTCTTTGATACCCTAATAACTTGTTATCAATTTCATTAATGGTTATTATGAATGCTATCTAGTATGATTCACGGTAAGCCTTTTTTACTCGTAGCTAACCAAAACCCCATTACTGAAACCTTTCTCTGAATGTTTGATTGTCCTAGTTGAACCAAAGAGGTCTTGTGTCAATCTTGCCCTTTTCCTATGCTCTGTAATCTTAGTTCAAAGTTCTTGATAGCTCAATATATGATGTCTAGGAGTTCCCTCTTCGTAGATTGAGTTATTTTTTTTGTCTTGTTTGTTTTCCCCAAAGTCTGAAAGTGATTTTCCCAAAGTTAGAGGGTCTTATACTTCTATGTATCGCCTGAATGTTTATTTTATTCATATATCAGTTTGAACTTTCATGTATCGTGATTAATGGTTAGCCCTACCACATGGATTTCTACTGTAAAACTATTTATGCTTAAACCTCTTTGTCCTTTCACAAATTTAGTGTCCATCCAATTTCATTCCACCTAAAAGAATCCATTTTACCTCGACCAAATTGGCCCTGCAATATACCTTGTCCACCCCTTTGAGGCAGTCTCGACCTTATCGACCGTATAGCCCATTTTATCTGAAAATATTTTTATCTATCTATCCTTGATCAGTTCTTCCCTAAAAAAACCTAAAACAAACTAAAAACACACTTAACAACTAGCCTAAAATAATAATAAAACATAAGAAGAAAACAGATCTATATCCATTGCACAAATAGAGAAAGCCCTCTCTGAGTCCAGGAAGGCTAGGTGCTTGGGCTCCAAAGTTGGTTTGATGTTACCTTGTCATTTGGCTTGCCAATCTACCAAATCACGGGACCCTAACACTTCCTAACTGATAGGTGTCATTATATTGTGAATAAAGGGAAGTATTTCAGCTTATGGTTATAAGATAATCCATGTATAATTTTTCAAGTAGATTAATAAAATATATTGAGAATTGCAACAACAATAATGGTTTTGGACCAAGGAGGAGGGTTTTCCACCATAAATATTTTTGTTTCTTGTGTTAAATGCTTGTATGGCTCTACTTATGTTTGATTCTCAAATCCTTAATTATTTGTTTAGTTTTATGCATGGTTTAAAGAATATTAAATTGGAGAAAAAGTGCAAAATTTTATATGTTCCTTCACTACTAATTCAGTGCCACCCCTCCCCCCCCCCTCCCCCCCACCCTCCATAGTAGTGATCTAGTTTCCAACTGTAATATTCCCAAATGGGAAAAGTAGGAAAAATATTACATAAAACTGAAAATGTGCATAAATTTAATAGATCAAAGCATGAGAAAATAGTGGATCAATTCCATTATGACTATAACAGCAAAAGAGGTACAAACTCTTGAGGAAAATATCACTCAAGTTGGCCAAATAAGCCTCTCATGAAATCATACACCTAGATCTAAAATGTTGTTAATACATGAAATACATGAAACCAGAAAACTATGTTGTCTAAGAGAGATTAGCAATTGAAATATATAAAAATATATTTTTTCTGATATAATGCTCCAAAAATGCCAATACTAGAGATCCATGCTCCAAAAAAATATTCTAGGACAACCCAGAAAAGGTTTCCAGAAATATACACTATACTAAATATAGTAGATTTGGCCCTAAGGCTGAATAATATTAGCAAAAAAATCACTGATAGGAGATGGTTGATCTGATATACAATATGTTTGATCCTCCTTCAACATATCTCCTAAATTTAGGGTTGATCCGCACACAGGAAACCCAAACACTCCAAATAGGGAAACAAACCCACTACTACAGCTTCTCTCCAAGATAATGTAGTCCTTATAGGAAACTGCGTTGTAGCTGATGACTGCTACTTGGCCTTGTGCCAAAATATGTATTGAAGCCCTGAAGTCTTCATCACAAGCCTCCGGATGGAAGGAAGATCCCTCCTATGGAAAACTAGCTGAGAAATTGGAGATTTCTCTCCTCCACTGGTACACCCCTACAACACAACCCAAATCTAAACAAAACTATGTCGCACATGAGACTGAAGGTTGTCCAAATTCTTGATTGTGGAAGTATAGTGCAAACTCCTCCAATAGCTCCTCAATGGGAGAGGTGGGATTCCCAATCAGGAACACCCTGTGCTAAACAACACATGCAATCTTAGTTAAACAGCTGAAGGAAGCTATATGTCTAAACATACCATATATCAAAATATAAAATATACTAAGATGAATAATATGATTTCCCTCCTCTTCCTTTTATAAGATATGAGCTTCCAAACCCTAAGCCCCATCCATTAATGACACTACTTCCTTACAATGTGTCTCCATATAAAAATGCACTAATCCTTCATTAATGTCCACTTGTCCAATGGATTTGTCTCCTCCCAAGAGTAAAAGTTTGATTTTTGTGGATAAGCCAAATAGCTTTCATCATGAAAAGTGGGAGATATATGGAAAGTGTTATATACTATCCATTGGTCTCATTAAGGCATGGGAGATGGTAAAATTTTAGTGCCTCAGTCCCCATGAGAAACTCCATTCTCCATGCTATCATCCAAGCAAAGTGAGACATCCTTGGTAGCTCATAGAAACAATCACCAATCCCCTACTTATGCAATGTGTAGGGGCTGCATCGCTAAAAGTGAGAGATAAGATTGTTCAACTTACGTTGTCTCTCTCTCCATCTATGATAAATTTGGAGCTGCTGATCTTGGGCTGCAATAATATAGTCCTCATGAAGCCAAAATATACTTGGAATCTCATGATCCCACTCATTGGTTCTAGGAAGCCTTCTTGCCCACTCCTTCATGCATATAGTGAATATAGTTTCATCACCATATGGGCTCCAAAAGAAACATGGACTAAGTGTCATATGACATCTTGGATGGTGACAATAGTCCCTCAGTTGAGACCAGAGTTATTCTTCTTCTTGTTGTCTCAAAACATGATATGATAAGTGGCCATCCAACCACCTTATTGCTGTCATAAGCTTCAAAAAATCTTGAAAATAGTAGAGGACATTAGGTGTTGGCTGAATATGATCCAAGAAAAACACATCTTGCCCAAATTCCTCCATAACGTGGTCATTCCCATCACTGAATATAGTCCCGAAAGGACCATGAAATCCATAAAGAGGTTTGCTCTCTTATGGAGAAATGTGTTGAAAATGCATGGTAAAGGAATGTACATACATTATTAGTTCATAAATAAGCATCAAAACATAATATTTACCATATGCTGTAGACAAGTTGGTGAAGAGGTCCATAGATGAGCCTTCCCATCTCTCCATCAATAGGGAAAGTGATTGAAAAAACCTTGCAAGTTGGTTGCTTCCCTCCTCATACATCAAACAAGATACAAATATCCTGATATGTTGGTGCACATCTTCTTTGAGATCCTCCCAATAGAATCCCTCCATGATGGTGTGATAAGACTCAATTCTATCTACATGTCTTGAAGAGAGTGCCTCATATGCTACATGTAGAATCTCCTTATTGAGCTTGGAGTCTCTAGTCAAGTATATCTGATCATGGAAATAAATGACTCCATCAACCACTCTATACTTCCCATCTATCACTTGCCCATCAAGAAACTTACATGTGAATAGGTTCTTGGAATATTCCACCAATAGTTGGGACTCCCAACATAGATCTGAGTTTCCCAACAATGACAGCGTTGTAGAAATCTGAAATGAAGCTCCTGTCACATCATAAATCTCCTCTTTGACATGCTCAATTCCAAAGACACATGTTGGAGTATTGTTACCCCACCTTTGCTGCCTCCCTTGCAATTGATCTTTCCAAAGACAAGATTGAAGTACATGGAGGTCAACCTCCTTTTGGAAGGCATTTCCCATCCAAAACTTCCATATTTTTTCTAATGCATGCAAGAGTGTTAATATCCTCTTGTCATATTTAGAAATATTCCTCATGTCTGGAAGTATCATTTGCTACTCCAAGGATATGGAGTGGCCATTTGACACCATGCTCATGTCATCATAGATTTCTTAATCATCTTTCAACACAAATAGCTGAGTGGGAGATAGCAATGTCCATATCAAAAAATTGCTAACTCCTCCTTTGAACCCATCAAAGGTTCTCTGCGTTGTGCTAGCCCCCCCCCAAGGCTCATTCCCTAGCCAAATATAGCAATGCTACACCATGTTGAGAGAACTCTTTATTCATCTTCCAATCAGGGGGTCTCCCTGGTGGAATGCCTCCATGTAATGAAACATCAAGGCCTAGAGCAAGATGTATATGTGAGTGGACTGATTTGTCTTTGTCCTCACTACACAAATCCTCATGTCTCTTCTGTGCCTCAACCTTCTGAAATAGAGAGGGGTGTGTGCTCCTCATCATATTATTCTTTTCCTCCCCTTTATTTCCTTCTATCTTCAAGATCTCACAATTTTTCAATGATGGCACATGCTGCACATGGATTGTGCCCTGGTCTCCATATGTGAGATTCTTTGGAACTCCTTGCAAGAGTGCAAGAGTTTCTCTCTTTGGAGAAAATTCTCCATATTACTCTTCATGAGGTACTAGATTTGCTATTGTAGTGACAACGTTGTTACCTCTTTTCTTCCCTTCCCCTTCATTATGAATGGAGAGTTCCTCATCATCATTAAGAGGTTCTTTGTTTAGTTCCTCCATGTATTCCCTTTGAGAAGAGGGCTCTTTCTGAAATGGGGATCTTGCCTCTAGCAACGTATTATGCAAGTTTTTAATCCCCTCAATATTTTTCTGAAATGGATTTGGATTTATAGATCCTTCCAACTCATGCAAAGGTTTTTTTTTGTGTATGCTTGGCTAGCACAACCAAGGAGGTTTCAGAATGTTTTTCATCAAATATCTTTACTATGTTCCTAGTGAACCTTGCATAAGTAAACATATTTGCATCTTTTAGTGAAGAAGATTCATAAAAACACCAAGAATAAGCCTTACATTCCAGGCGCAGAGCTGCTACTCTAATGGCTTCATTTTTCAAAACTTGGTGTTGCTGCAAATAGGTGTCTAGCTCCTTCACCCAAGCCCTAGCTGAACATTTAGGTGATCCATCAAAAGTAGATAGAAAGAATATACCCACATCATGCTACTTGTACCTTGTTCTTCTATCATGGTTGTTAGATCTTCTATCCTCCTTGATCTGACAAAACCCTTGGAAGTTTATATGATCTCTAAATCTCTGAGTTTGAGATTCATACTCTTGAAGATAGTCACCAAGAGTCTCATCCTTTGGTACATCTCCTTCCTCCATCTCTCTTTCCATGACCCTAGGCATGGTGCCACATTATAGATATGATGGTGTAGCTAAATGCTCACACCCATAATGTGAAAATCTGGAGCTTTCTTCATATACAATCCCTCTTGGAGAATCTCTACATCTCTCCATTCTCATCTTTTTGATGTCTCTGCTAATGCGCTACATAGTTTGAAGAAGAATTTTTGAGAATTCCTCCCCTCCTGAAAATGAGGTTTTGACTTCATTTCTTCTACATATCTTCTCCTTCCTATGAGAAGCCTCCTTATATGATATAATGGATGAAGCACACAGGCTGAGCCAAGATTATGCTCTGATACTACTGTAATTCCCAAATGGGAAAAGTAGGAATACAGTACATAAAACAGGAAATTTGTAGAAATGTAATAGATCAAAGAATGAGACAATAGTGGATCCATTCCATTATTATTATAACAACAAAATAGGTAAAAAATCTTGAGGAAAAGATCACTCAAAGTTGGCCAAATAAGCCTCTCATCAAAGCATACATCTAGATCTAAAATGTTGTTAATACATGAAATACATGAACCCAGAAAAATGTGTTGTCTAAGAGAGAATAGTAGCTGAAAGATATAAAAATAGATTGTTGCTGATATAATGCTCCAAAAATGCCAAGGCTAGAGATCCATGCTCCAAAACAGGATTCCAAGACGACCCAAAAAAGGTTTTTGGAAGTATACACTATACTAAATAATGCAGATTTGGCCCTAGGGTTGAATAATCTCTTCAAATAAATCACTGATGGGAGATTGTGGATATGATATGCAAGATGGCTCATCCTCCTCCATTTAGATCTCCAAAATGAAGGGTTGATCCCCACATAGGAAACCCAAGCACTCCAAATAGGGAAATAAACCCACTGTTGTTGCTACTCTCCAAAATAACATAGTCCCTGCAAGAAAATGCACTGTAGCTGATGACTGCTACTATGTATTGAAGCCATGAAGTCTTCCTCACAAGCCTCCGGATGGAAGGAAGATCCCTCCTATGGAAAACTAGCTCATAAATTGGAGATATCTCTCCTCCACTGCTACACCCCTGCAACACAACCCAACTCTAAATAGAACCGCATTGTACATGAGACTAAAGCTTGGCCAAATGCCTGATTGTGGAAGTATAGTGCAAACTCCTCCAAGAGCTCCTCAATGGAAGAGGTGGGATTCCCGATCAGGAACACCCTATGCTAAACAACACATGCAATCTTAGCTAAACAACTAAATAAATCTATATGTATAAATAAACCATATATAAAAATATAAAATATACCAAGATGAATAATATGGTTGCCATCCTCTTCCTTTTATAAGATATGAGCTTCCAAACCCTAAGCCCCATCCATTAATGACACTACCTCCTTAAAATGTGTCTCCATCTAAAACTGCGTTGATCCTTCATTAATGTCCACTTCTCCATGACAACGCTATTGATTTGGTCAAAGTAGACGCAGTCCACATGTTTTAGTCCCTGTTCACACCTTAGGGTGCTTTATTAAGCTGAAAATATGATCCAATTTCACATGAGAAGTGATTTTATTCTTCATAAAAAGATTTATGGGTGTCCCTACCCAGTTTTTCACCTATCTAAGTGAAAAAAAAAAACTTTAATATTCCAATTATCTGCAAGCTAATTTAGGAATATTACACCAACAATTGGTATTAGAGTGGGGCTCTAAGTTGTAGCTTTATCATTAGAGAGTATACCTTGGAATTTTGGCATAATTTTGCAACATTTTTGAAATAGATCAACAAGAAGTTCCATTAATTCATGAAGGTAAATTTGCAACTTGGATGATGAAATTAGATTCATATTTTCTATCCCTTGATGAAAATAATTTTCTATCAGTTGAATATGGAATTAAAGATGAATTTAATGATTTGTCTAAAAATATTATCTTTCATGGGATTTCAAGATATGATCATTTTTATGTTAAAAATTGTGAGACTGAAAAAGAGATGTTGGGCAGGTTGTAAATTTTGTATCTTGGAAGAAAATTGCAAATTTCAGAGATGGAGAAAAATACAAAGGATTCAATGCATATTGCAGTGGTATATCAAGCATGCTCACAAGAATAATATGGAAGTACAAATCACTCACAAGATGAAGGTGAAATCCCTAGTAATAGCAGTGATGGATCAAGCATCGATCTAGAGGGACAACAAGTTGAGATCATTAGCAATGATAATGAGAAATAAAAGATAATGGCTCTATAAGTGGATATCAAGAGACTTGTAGCTGAAAATAAAGATCAATGAATGATATTGTATATTTTTTATGAAAGGGAGTTTGGCTTCAAGGAAGAAATTTTAGATCTAAAATCTCAGTTGGAAGAAGGAAGAAAAATTGAAAATGGAATGTGGAAGCAGTATTAGGAGTTGGAGGATGAGTGCCAAATATTGAAGGCTGAATAAATTTTTGTAAGAAAATAATTAGAGGGTTTCAAAAATAGTGCTCAAGCATCTAAAATAAAATTATAAATCATTGGAGTAGCTAGTAGCAATGAGGAAAATAACAATTAACAACCATGAAAGAAGACAAAGAACAAGTGAAGAAGGCCAAAGAAGAAGAATAGAATTGGGGGATGTTATAGTTGTTGAATACATGGACATATAGCAAAAATTTTCAATAATGAAGAGATCATTCCTACTCGTCAAAATTAGTAGAAAAAGGAGACACAACCTCAAGCATGCATGCAATTAAAACCTCCATCCATCAGGGATAATATTCCTTTTTATGGGTATGTTTCTCATGCAATGATTTTTCAATGGGGTTATTCACTACATGGCACATACAATGAATAAAAATAAGATCAATAGAATATATCAAGCTTTTCCTTATTTCCTTTGTCATATAAGATGTTTTGTATGTAACAATGTTGAGTAGAAGGCCACATATTTCAAGTTTCCCATGTGTTGCAGGAGATCCAATCAAAGAGAGAAGAGCATGGAAGGCCAACCTGCACAAGAAAAAGGAGGATCAACATATGAAATTTTGGAGGAGAAAAGAGAATCAAGGAAATTCCATAAAAATCTGAGTCTTGCATGGTCTCAAAGGGAGCATATGGCCACATTTTCAGTTACATGCAGATCCTTAATTGTGCATCCATGTCGAAAAGTGTTAATGAAGACAACTATGCATTTTTATAGATGCATATGTTTAGGGGGATTTCATGAGGTTTGAAGAGTTAATTTATTTATGTTTTTTTCTCATTTTCATCTTGTCATTATTCATATCAGCCACATATATGTTGTAGTTAGTCTTGGAGTAGTTGTACATTAGTTTGCTATTGATATTTTTTATCATGTGGAAACCATATAGTTGTTCTTATGTGCATTTTCTAGGTGTGATGGAGGATCACAACTTTTGGGGGAGAATTTTTGTTTCCTAATGGATTTGTATATTGTTGGCATTGTATTCTCTATGGAGGAGCATGTTTTTCATATAATTTACATTGATTTGATGCAGGTTGATTTTTTTGGTTGCTACCGCATGTTGTTAGTATGTTTGCATGGAAAATATGGCATGTTGTCATTGTTCACATTGATAGAACATGATTATGTCAAGTATTGTCGTTTTGTAGATCAGCTGATGGTACATTGGCATTATCACATCTAGATTTTGGATATTGATTATTTAACCTTATGTATCTAGAGGTATGATGCATGCTGTTGTTGATATGTTTTTCATATGGATGGCTAAGTTGTGATGAGTTATGCACTTGTGAGAGTTGGATTAGAGATATATTGCTTCTATTACATGGAGAGAGAGAGTATGTATGCTTTCATGATGTTTTGCTTTGATATTTTGAAATGCTATTGTTGATTGAGGACTATGGATCTTTATATATGTGGAGAGAGTGTATTGACTTTGATAGTATGAGGTCAAGAAGACAATTAAGTTATGTGTTATTGTGTGAAGCATACAACATTTCTCATTGATGCCATGTACTCATCATTATTTCATATTTTTGGAATGCATATATGAGAGAACACTTATGAGTAGATGTAAAATCCATGTACCTTTATTTTTATATCTTGCTAGCATATTTCTCATGGAGAGACCCATCGTGTCTAGCATGTTTTGTTAAATCAACCATGTATGGGTTGATGGAAGTCCAAGTCATGTCCTATTTTGTATGTCATTGATGTAGCCCTATTGGGTGGATGATGTAATATTGGGCCACTAGAGTCATTGGTTGGTGATATGTTTGTTATAATGGAGTCATATGTTAATCCTATGTACTTGTCACAACCATGTATTTTATCCATAATGCATTGTATCTGAATGGCACTTCATTGTGTATCATTGTCCAAAGTCAGTTGGAGTCTGGTTCTTGAAGAGCCATCTCTTGCCCTTGGAAAGGAGGCTTATTTCATTAGGCATATGTGTTACTACAAAAAAAGAGAGTGTGATTTCAACTTCATTACATGGTTAGGGGAGAATTTTCAGTTTTCAGATCTTCCATGGCATTGGCTAGAGACTTGTTGATAGGTTGTTTCCTTGTTTTACATGCTTGTCTTATAGGAGAGACTTCGTTGGTTTGCATTGAAATGGTTTTGGGTATGACAGGTGGAGTACTTCTCTCATCCGACACATTATTAGCATTAGTATTCATTGTTGGTATGGCCATTCACCATTGATTTCAAAGGGGAAAATATTTTGGATTGTGGAGAATAGCTTTGTAATTGTAGATTGAGAGTCGGAGTGTGTATGGATATTAACCTGAGATGTTGGAGATCAGGTTGAGGTTGACATCAATGTAAAAGAGGTATACTTTTGGCTTTGTAGTGATGGAATTGATGTCAAAAAGGTCATAGTACTATTCATCATATGCCTTATGTCAACCTGATGATGTTAGTAGTCCTCTTGAAATGTGATGAGTGTTTGGCTTATTGGTATTGTTGGTTAGCATTGATGTCAATATGGTTATGACATGACCTATTGCAGGAACTAGTGCAAGAATGGGGGGTTGAGTAGATATGGCTTCAGGAAATTTTGTGTTCATTTCTTACAAGTGATGTTGCTACTACTTGTGTTGGAGGAATTTGGATGACTTAATGTTGTTGTTGTAGGTGTTGGAGATGTTTCTATAGGTGTTGAAGGTGTTTAGACATGTTGTTATTGATGCTTGAGGAGCTGGAGGTCTTAGTCTTGATGAGGAGTTTGGAAGAATAGGGTCAGCGTGCCATTAACTTTTTGTAGAGGTTCTTGGCCTATTTCATTAGTCACAAACTTGTCAAAAATATTTTGAGGTATGTTTT
Source organism: Pinus albicaulis (assembly GCA_034641835.2). NCBI lineage: Eukaryota > Viridiplantae > Streptophyta > Pinopsida > Pinales > Pinaceae > Pinus > Pinus albicaulis. The sequence continues at coordinate 1,090,853,828 of CM076578.1, forward strand.
AGAGTTGATGAAGGTGTCCCTAAAGTTTGGCATAGCTCTGAGTTTATTTGATTGGATTTCGCCCGTCCTTTACCGCAACCGAATGGAGCTAAGCCTTTGCATGCAGTTGAAAGGATCCAAGTGCATGGAGACAAGCCTGCGACATGCGGTTGCAACTAGGATCAACTAGTTTTGTGGATGTGGTTCAAAATATAGCTATAATTTCTACATATTCCTCGTGCATCTCAGGTAGATTAAGTGTTTTGGTCATGTTTTGTGTTTGGAAATTTTATGCAAATGGTCAAGAAGCCTTCGCCATGTTATAGAAAGTGATTAAAAATGAAAATATTCTTTATTAAGTGGAGTTAGTGGCTTGATCAATTCAATGAGATGAATCCAAATCAAATCAAGAATATGAACAAAGTTTGTGGAGCTCAGTAGTTCTTGGTAATTATTGAGTTGAGCACCTCAGTTCATCCATATATTGGAGGAAGCTCAATGACAGTATGGTTGGTTGTTTTGATGTGTTGAGTGAGTGTGAGAGTGGAGAAGAGTGTGTAGTCTATGTGAGGGTTGTGTTTCATATTTTATAAATAAATTTGCAGTTGTAGAAATAGATAGTAGGAATGTGTTCCAGCCAACATTTTATGCAGTGAGTGAGAAGATGAATTTTGGATTGCTAGAAGGTGTTTTTGTTGTGTGATTTTAGATGTATTTGGAAATTTATTTATCCTATTATATTCTCCAGCTTATTGTTTGAGTGAAATATTTAGTTGTGAGTAGTTTATTTGTTGTAGACAGGGTTTTAAATGATGTATTGATTGGATTATTTTATGAAGTATTTCGTGAGATTTTGATGTAGTTTTTGATGTAGTTTTGATTTTTATCTTGTGATTTGTTTGTTACCATTTTCACCTCAAAATGTGGTTGTTACCTTTGATCTCAATGGAAATATCAGGAATTAATTTCATCCAATCAAGAAAAATAGGGCACACAAGTCCCAAATCAATGACATGTATTGAAATTCACGAAGATGAGCCAACCGTGTTAGATAGGTATAAAGAGTGGATTGTAGATGTTTATAATTAATTTCCACATTAATTTTATAATTTTATTGCACATAATAATGAAATTAATAGCTACAGGAAAAAAAACAACCACTTTTTTCCCCAAGAAAAGTAATGTGTAATATTCCCATATGGGAAATGCAGGAATATAATGCAAAATGCTGGAATAGCAGTGTAAAAAATCATATAAAAACATGAGGCCAATATGGAGACCTTATAAACATCATAAAAACAACAAAACATGTATAATAAATGGGCCATAAAGCATTGAACAATTTATAACAAGCCTCTAATGAAGAAATCCCTCTATAATAGGTGCTGCTACTATATCAAAATGCTAGAGACACTACTACAATGCAATCATTAAAATCAATTCTAATAAAAATGAGTACAAAAAAGATATGGGGCTGATATATTCCACAATAGATACAAAAATGAAGATCTGGGCTCTATACAACCTCTAGAAAAGAACCTGAAAGGGTCTCCGAGAAAAACACCCAATAATACAATATGAGCTGTAGCCCTATGGCTGAAAGTTATGCTGCAAAAAATGACTAAAGAGAAAATGGATGAAGCTGATATAAGAATAAATTTTCTCTCCTCCAATGGATCCTATGGATGAAACACTGACCCCTTCACTAAAGAAATCACCCTCCAAATCAACTACTGCAGAAACCCCTGCAACTCCTCCCTAAAATAACACAAATCCAGACTGATACTACACTGTAGGGGATAAAAACACTATGGCCTGATTTGAAATGTATCAATGATGCTCTAGGGCCTTCTTTACTAGCCTCCAAAGAGAAAGGAACCTCCCTCAAATGAGATCTAGCTCAGAAATATCCCAAATCAACCTCCACAACTTCTGCCCTACAACACAACACAAAATGCTTAACAGGAACTGCGTTGTACATTAAGAATGAAGCCTTGGACAAATTCCTGATAGTGGAATGTAGTTCAAAGCTCTTCCAAGAGGTATCTCAAGGAAAGAGGTGGGATTCCCGATCAGGAACACCCTATGCTAAACAACACTTGAAATATTAGCTAAACAACCAAAGAAAGCTACATGTATAAACATACCATATATCAAAACATAAACATATATCAACCTAATGAATATGGCTTCCATCCTCTTCCTTATATAAGAAATGAGCTTTCTAACCCTAAGCTCCATTCATTTATGACACTACTTCCATGCAAATAGTCTCCATCTAAAAATGCATTGTCCCTCATTGAATGCCACTACTCCATGACAATGTTGTTGACTTGGTCAAATTTGAACCAATCAAGGTGTTCCATCCCCTTTTCACACCTAAGGGTGCCCAATTAAGCTACCAAGATGTCTTATTTTCACATTGGCATTGATTTTATTCATATTAAGGAGATTTATGGATATCCATTATCCTCTTATTCATTAAACATGAAAGCAAAAACAAAATTTAATATTCCAACTAGCTCATGGCTAATTGGGAATATTACAGTCCTCCCTTCCCAAATGTTGCTTGTCCTCAAGAAACTAAAAAGGTGAGTGCTGCAACCCTTCTCCTCCACCATTGGTGACACTTCCATGTGATAAGCCTCCCTCATAAGCTAAGTGTCTCCCAATCCATCCCTCCATGAAATTCTCCTCCCATGTTCTCATGAGATGCAAATGATTCATCCCACAAGGAAGCAATAGATCCAATGAAACGATCATGGTTTTCCCAATGTCCTCCCTGAAACATGTAGCATAATTAACATGGAGAATATATCTCCCAAAGGGCACATCCAATCCTCCCATCCTCCCTCCAATCATCCCTATAAAAAGAGTAAGTACATCATCAATGTATGGGATTAAAACCAAGTACATATAAACAGAAATATGCAAAAATGGAAGTGGGTCGTAGTCACACATGTGAAGCCAGTGTAGTATATCTCCTGACTGGATCAGATAATTATATGGTAAGTGGTTTCCCCACCACTTATTTTTTGCCCAAGTTTTCTCACAAGTTATGAAAAGGTGAGAAATTTTTGGTGCCTTTTGAGTGCATCCAGAGTGGTAAATCATCTCCCTATATCCTCCAAGGGAGTGGCCATGTTCAACGATGTTTATGGCCCAAATTTGGCCATGAATTTTATATGAAAGAATGCTCCTCATTAAACCAATTTCCTTCATATACATGGTAAAGGAATGAAAATAATCATCAAGTGAAACATCATGCACATATTTATGTTCCTTACCATAACCTCTGCTCATACAAATGGAGTGGTCCATAGATAAATCCCCTCTCATTGCAAAAGAGGAAATAGGTGGTTGTGATAACTCCTTCATATATTTATGTATCTCTCCCATATCCACATGATCCATGAATCTCCTCAAATGTTGATATACCTCCTCTTCAAATCCTTCCCGAGTATATCCCTGCATGATGGTGTTGTAGGCTCTCATGGAATAAGTATGGTTGAAGATAAAATATTCATGAGCTCTTTGTAGTAACTTTTCCTTGAGCTTGGAAGCTCTAGATAAGAATATCCTACCATGATAATAGATGACTTCATCTTGGACTGAACATCCCTCCTCTTGAAGCTGGTCATCAAGTATCATGCATGTAAAAATATCCTTGGAATATAGGGATATATCCTCCATAGTGAAAATGATGATGATCTATCACAAAGAACATCTGTCATATGGCTGCCCTTCTCTTTAACATCTCCCATGCCAAAGGTACATGTTGGAAGGCTTCTATCCTCCCCATGCTACTTCTTCCTCAACGCAGAATCTGAAATGAGAGTGGGTAATGATTATGTTGGGAGAATGTCTCCCTCCTCCTTGAGTCTACCCAAGACTCTCAGCGTTGTACCATGACCTCCAAATGCCCCCATTCCTCTTGGATCAATGAATGGTGCATCATAATGTGAGACATGCCTCACCAAATCTGGATCAGGTGGCCTCCCAAGTGGTTTGCCACAAAACAATAATGTCCCATGGGCCAAAGTCTTGTGCATAATAGATGGGACTATTAGGTCCTTGCTTCCATTATGCAAATCCATCTCTATTTTATGTGTGGAATTTGTATGTGAGGGATATGTGTGCATTACCCTAATCGTTTGAGTTTTACCACTCTTTCTATCCACCCATTCCATTTGCAAAGTCTCCCAATATGTGGTGACCTTCCCCAAAGTAATCAATCAATGTACACCCAATTTCACATTGGTGTCATGTATGTCAAACAAAAAGAAGTGATCAGTTAATGTATATGTCCCCATGGTGACAGATAAGGATGGAACATAATGCATGCATTACATAGTTCTATCTCCTAGGACCAAAATAGAAAATCCCTCAAAATAATCAGTGGAAATTTCCCTCCTCTGCACTAGTTGGGCATCAATAAAATTGTGGGTAGCCCCACTGTCAATCAAAAAATAAACCATCTGATCTAATATGGAACCTCGAACCCTCAAGGTCAAGTACTTGGGTACTCCCCTCAATGATGCAAGATCCACTCCAATTGGAGAAATTTCCCCATTCCCATCTCCTGATGGTGATGGGTAATCTCCTATTGTGCCAGCATTGTGACCTCTTTCTGGTTCCTCTTCTTCTTCCTCCTCATCATCTAAGAAGACCTCTATGTAGTGTGCCTTTCCAGCTGCACACCTATGTCCAGGTGCCCAAGATTCTTGGCATGTGAAGCAAAGCTTCCTCCTCCTCAAGTCTCTTCGGACATCATCACTAAGAGGTTTTTTACTTTGGTTCTCCTTTGAGAAAGGTGCCTTCTCAAATTTTCCCTTTGATGGAAAAGAGGGATTTTGCTGAAAATTTGCCTTTGCTTTTGGCAAGGCATCTTTTAGATCTCAAGCCCTCTCAATGGCATATTGAAGGGTAGTGGGCTTGGTAGAATTAACCAACCCATGAAGAGGTTCTTATAAACCATCAAAAAAAATATAGACCCTTCTTGCTGTAGATAAATGAGGAACCATAACAGAAAGTTTAAGAAATTCAGAAATATAAGTTTCTGGATTACCTGATTGTTTGAGCTTTTCTAGCCCCATGAATGGTGCCTCAAGATATATTCTATCAAACCTCTCCACCAACCTACTTGTTAACTCCGAATATGCAGTCACATTGGCATGACCCAATGTATACAAGCCATGGAACCAACAATCATGTGCTTCATCCTCAAGGTGCAGCACTGCTATCTTAATGGCCCCCATCTCTCGTACTTTGTTCAGTTGGAAGTATATGTCAAGCTTCTCTACCCATGATTTGGAAGTGCATTTATACTACCAATCAAATTTGAGTAAGAAAAATCTTCCCATAGTGCGGTGTAGATCATGATTCTGAATGAATCCTCCACTTCTATTATGATGCCCAGGTCTCCTATTGTCCTTGATATGAAAAAATTATTGAAAAATCAAGTGGTCCTTTAATCTGTGAGATTGAGACTCATACTCCATGAAATAGTCTTCAATAGCTTCTTGTTCTTGAAACCCTTCATTTCCCACTACTAAGAATGTAGGCATTGTAGAGCGTTGGGAATCTTGTTTCTGCTTCACTGGTTGATCACTCCAGTGATGAGAAATGCTAAAGCCTTCACCATGTATAAATGATTTAGGGATTCCTTGTATCGATCCATCCTCATCTTGTTTATTTGTCTAGCAATGTCTTGCATGGTTCTAAGAAGTAGCTTGGGATAATCCTTCTCTTCATCTTCTCTTGATAAAGGGGTTTTACCCTTATCTTCTTTATCATATGTATAGTCAAAATTCTAGTGTCTTCTTCTGAGATTCCTCTTCTCTCTATCTATGAGAGGATCTCCTTCTTCTGATGATATATTGAATTTTCAAGATGCACAGGCTGTGCCAATATTATGCTCTGATACCACTGTAATATTCCCAAATGGGAAAAGCAGGAATATAGTGCAAAATTTTGGAATAGTAGTGTAAAAAATCATATAAAAACATGAGGCCAATATGGAGACCTTATAAAAATCATAAAAACAACAAAATATGTATAATAAATGGGCCATAAAGCATAGAACAAGTTATAACAAGCCTCCAATGAAGAATTCCCTCCATAAGAGGTGCTGATACTATATAAAAATGTCAGAGACACTGCTACAATGAGGTTTTAAAAGAACTGCTATAGAAAATTAGTAGAAAAAATATATGGGGCTGATATATGCCACAATAGATACAAAAATGAAGATTTGGGCTCTATACAACCTCCAGAAAAGAACCCAAAAGGGTCTTCGGGAAAAACACCCAATAATACAATATGAGCTACAGCCCTATGGCTGAAAGTATGCTACAATAAATGACTGAAGATAAAATGGCTAAAGATGATATAATAATGAATGTGCTCTCATCAAATGGATCCTCGGGATGAAAGGCTGGCCTCTTCACTGAAGAAATCACCCTCCAAATCAACTACTGCAGAAACTCTTGCAACTCCTCCCTAAAATAAAGTAGATACAGACTGATACTACATTGTAGGGGATAAAACAATATGTCTTGATTCCAAATGCATTAATGATTCTCTAGGGCCTTCTTTACTAGCCTCCAAAGAGAAAGGAACCTCCCTCCAATGAGATATAGCTCATAAATCTCCCAAATAAACCTCCACAACTTTTTCCCTCCAACACAACACAAAATCCTCAACAAGAACTATATTGTACATTAATACTAAAGCCTTGGCCAAATGCCTGATAGTGGAATGTAGTGCGAAGCTCTTTGAAGAGGCCTCTCAAGCAAAGAGGTGGGATTCTTGATCAGGAACACCTTGTGCTAAACAACAATTTCAATCTTAGCTAAATAGCCAAACAAAGCTATATGTCTAAATAGACCATATATCAAAAAATAAACATATATCAACCTAATGAATATGGCTTCCATCCTCTTCCTTATATAAGAAATGATCTTTCTAACCCTAAGCCCCATTCATTTATGACACTACTTTCATGCAAAGAGTCTCCATATAAAACTACATTGTCCCTCATTTAATGCCACTACTCCATGATAGTGTTGTTGATTTGGTCAAATTTGGCCCAATCAAGGTGTTCCAGCCCCTTTTCACACCTAAGGCTACTCAGTTAACCTGCCAAGATGTCTTCTTTTCACATTGGCATTGATTTTATTCATATTAAGTAGATTTATGGATCTCCATTATCCTCTTATTCATTAAACATGAAAGCAAAAACAAAATTTAATATTCCAACTAGCTCATGGCTAATTGGGAATATTACAAAATGGCATCATTGCCCCATCTTTGTGTTATTCAAATACAAGTTGAAAAAATGTTTTATTTTTGTTTTTATTTTTTTTAATATTTTTACTTTTTTAATGCAAATATAATGAATCATCCCTCATGGTTGAAATCATCAACTTGAATCCTATTGGTTCTTATAAATTTTATTTTGGTTGTACATTTTTTAAGGCCCATTTTAGACCTCAAATTTACTCTAATGTTATCATGCATTTTGATTGTAAATTCAAAATTAATAGTAATCAGTTTGGTTCACTGTACAAAGGGCTTCCATTTCCTTTTAGGGTATCCTATGCTAATAGGAGTGCTCTCTAATATCTAGTAATTTAAAAAAAATTGAACTTAATATTAAAAAAATGCATTAACATTTAAAATTCGGTGTCACGTGGAGTTGAAAGATAAATTTCCTAATAAAACAAGAACAAAAACCTTTACATGTTTTTGCATTTAATATAGGTGGAATTTTGGCTTGATTTTGTCTCCATTTGTGATATAGCCACCCTATGTTGCATTCGAATTTGATTTTATAACCATTTATGAGTTGGTCATAGTGGGATATTAATTAATAAATAACCTTACTCCATACACTTGTTCTTCCACATAGACAAAACTTCAAGTAGCTGAGTGGAACAAAGGATGTATAGAATAGGGATATGTGCTGAAGAAATGATGTGTTCCTTGCTTTGTACACCATTTCTCCCACACATACCTCATCTTCTGACGATTAATTTGTAACTGAGTTAGAGTGGTTCACTTTATTTTAAATTAAATTGTCTATGTCATGGCCTTAGGGAAACATTTTAATTGTTTTCCGTTTCTTAAACCTAATTGAAAAGAAATTATCATTTTAATCCTCAAGTAATTCCTCAACAAAGTTTCTCACTTCTCTATGAATATCTCCATCACATCTCTGCTAATCTCTCCCTCACTACTTGTCCTCTATTCCCATAAATAAATAGACGTTGGCCTAAGAGACCAATACATTAATTAGATGGCTATGGGTTTGAAATGTGTGTTTTTTCCAACAAGGGAAGTGTGACTATTGAAATTTTAGGATGATGCCTTACTATATCCCTTTCTCATTTTTTTAGGGGTTTTACATTTAATGTAATCAATACATTACAGGCTATAGGGAAAAAAGGATCTATATTCGACACTCTTAAGATTACTGTGGTAGAGTGACCTACCCACTTAGAGATTACACTGTTAGATAAACTAGAATGCATTTAAAAGGAGAGGGTGTTTATCAATAGTGATGTGTTTCTCCCAATAGAGGCTCGTTGGGGAGGGACATCATTTCAGGGAATATGGTGAGAGTGGCATACTAGGGCATGCATGGTCCTGACTCCTTATTTCCATAAAGCAGAAAATTGAGCATTCCGTAGGTACAATGCCCTCCATAGACATTTTGTGGAATCCATGCATTCATTAATATTACTTAATCATTTTACATGATTTTGATTTCAACCAAGTGCTAGAGGAGACTCGAGGCATTGAGAACCATAATTAGGTGAGAAAAAATGAGTACCTACAATGGGAAAGTGGTGGGTGCACAAGGAAAAAATAGAATACTTCAGTCACAAATCCACCAGCATCTATTCTAGGTAGAGACTAAATTTATGAAGTAGAACCATTTTATAGTGTTTAATGGGGACAAGATAAGACCATATCAAAGAAAATTTTGTAACCACCAATAAATGAGAAGTGTAGAACCACTTTTTGGTCGTTTCCCACACATCATATTTTAAAGTCTCTAGCACTTTGTACTTGGGTACAACTAACATGAACAATAATTCTCTATGCACACTATGATTTTAGAAACCATTATTATTGGAAAATGCGATCACTAAAAATGGAAAATCCCCAATCCATCGTAGCTCTAGCTACACTAAACCACTGCAATTCTATATCCTAGCAACAAAAAAATAGGCAGGGTTGCTTAATTGCAAATTCCGAAATCATATTTATCTCCACAAAGCCAAATTGAGCTAATTCTCCATAGAATGCAAATAATCCCAACCTGCAATTCATAATTCACTAATATTTGTTTTAATTTTAAGAATTTCATTGTGCATAGCTTATAATGAAAGACTTCATTGTGCAGATAAAGCTTCCTCGACGCCTCTGCACTCTGCAATCATTTAACTTAGCTTCAGATTGGTTTAACTCAAATAATATTGTAGCCTCATTGGTTTACCAGAATGTGGAGTGAAGAGGTGTAGAAGAAGCTTCCTCCGCATAGTGAAATATTTCATTGTAAGCTTCAGAAAATGAAAGCTTCGCATAAGGAAAGATTCACATAATGAAACATTGAATATTATATAGAAAAATTAATAAACGTTGGAATGTAAAATTATTTCATAAAGTAACCACCAATAGAAAAAGTGGAAGAAGTGGGGGTGTGGAGTGTGGAGGTGAAAATGAAGCATGTGTGTAGGTGGAATAACGATATATTTTGAAAATGATTTCGAAATGAGTATTCTTGAATAACGAAAAAATGTGAAATCTACACAAAGAGACAACTATCACTTATTTACTATGCTCTTGAATTGATATTACAATCTTGTAATGATATGACTTGTGAGTGTGTCTTTACAAATGCATTTCTCTTATGTTTATGGTGCCTCCACATATGACAATAATATTAATACATTTTGATGAGATTCCTTTTGGTGGTTTATCCCATAAGTTAAATATTTATTTCAACACAGAATACATAATTAAGAGATATCTAAGGAAAATGAGGAAATTTATATAAATCGCACCATAATTTACATATTCCAAACAAATAGGATGAATTGGCGTATGAATTGTCTACTAGATAAACCAACAAGTGAGTGGATACTAACCTAGAATGAATATGTGTGAATTATTATTAGGATTATGATGATGACATCCTCAAAATTTTTGAACATGTAATAGTTAACTCTATAAATATTGATATGAAATCATTCAACTTAAGCATATGCTGTACAAATACGACAGCAATATCGAGAGTTACAATTAAGTACTCTCCCCCCATAGTGGACTATCTCTATGTCATTACATTATGAACTTATGTTTATGGAAAATCTAGGAGAAATTTAGTAATCTAAGAGTCAGGAAAGGGGTCGGTCAATTATTTTTGTCAATTGTTTGACTTGTCCTTTGACCATAGGATTTAGACATATTCCCTTAAACTACATTCAACATAAGGATCCCATTCATGAAAATGACTCTAGATTTCATGAGAGTATTTTTCACTTCACAATTTATTATAGTAACTAAAGTTCCACCCCTATTCAACATTAACTAGTATTGGACAGGTACATTATTGAATGTTTCAATTTTATTTATGGTTATAATAGTTATTGTAGATTCTCTAGTAAAATCCCATTAAATTAATTTTCTACATTTTGTCAACATATACCACACAAACGTTAAATTTCATCGTACAAATATGCTATCAGGATCAAGTTATTTTGTGCTACTTCTATTCTAGAATTTAACCCATCAATTACTAAAAAGAGAGATATTTGTCGACGAGAATAACATACCCTTATTATTCAAATAAAAATATCATTAGATTTAATGATAAAGCAATATCTTGTATGAGTATACTTGACAATGCATGGGATCTTGTTGTAGCGGATACAACCACCCTATACAATTTTTCCCAAAATATTTCACTACTATCAAGTATTCATGCTTTGATTGAGACTTATCATTTTTATCTATGCTTGTGTTCACTTGTTTTCATACTTAACTGAACTTTGTAAGTAACAAGCTAACCTCTTGACTTGGTTGCACAATGGTTATGGGCTTGCCTCTATAAACTGCACAATGCTCGAGGGCAAGCAATGTTGATAATTAGAATTGCAAGTTTAGAATGACAGTCAGCCTTGAGCTCAAGAACTGCACAACCATGGATGGCATCCCAACACTGAGCCCAAAAATTGTTCATTCCCTCACTAAGCTTAGAAACTGCATAGTGCACTGAGCCAGACATTTGCCTAGTTCCTTGGAATTTCACAATATTTCCTGGCAGTGAGCATGGAAAATTTTTCTGGAAAAGAAAAAAATCAAAAACATAAAAGGAGAAAAATCATCCTAAAAAATAAGGATCTATTTTTAGTTTCCCTAAGGAGGCACATTTGTTATTTTTAGAAACTCCTGCAAAGTGTCTCTTTTTCCTATATTTTAGGCATGCACATCATAAACCATAATTTTCTCAAATATATTTAATTAACGCCTCTAGAGATCATTTTCACATTCAATATTGGATCCCTAGAATTTCCAAGGGGATCAAGGAACCTTCGATGCGGTCATCATCTCTTTTCTAGGTGAGTTTTTATTTTCTTGTCTTTATCGCCTTTTCTGTCACTTTTTTCATTTTTCTTGTGTGAGTGATGTTTTGATTATTTATCTTCATGCATGTTGGATTTTAATTTTTTTTTTACCTTGTATAATTTTTGTTTCAAGTTGTTTTTTCCTGTCACAAGTGTCACATCAATTTATTTATTTTTGCACCTATGGTCGTTGTTGCAGCGACTCTCCTTCCATATTTTATTTTCTTCCCATTTGTTCAATTTTTTCACTTAATATACATTGATTCATTCATACTTATTAAAATTTGCACTCAATTTCACGTCATCACTTAGATTTTATCGTTTTCCACACTTCCACCAAGCAGATCTACAATTTCATTAATTAGGTTTCACTTTTCCCAACAAGGAACTATGAAACAATAAGGCTCAAGCTAAGATATTTGCCTCTAGAACTACAGAATGCATAGTTTCAGATGGCCCAACTGCGCATTGCGCAGTTCCAGGGCTCAGTCTATTTCCTTGGCCTTCTATACTACACAATGTGCAGTCTCCCCCAGTCAAATGCCCAAGATAAACTGCACATTACGTAGTCTCAAGCCTAAGGGTTCACCCTTCACTACTGGGACTATGTAGTGCACAGTTCCCATAGTAAGCTAGTCTCCCTTATTGTTGAAAACTACACAATCATTCTCATCATTTTCCCTGTTTTCTACATGATCATGCTTTGAAGGCAAATTTGATAAATATTGATGTTTGCTTGCTATGAGTGTATTTTCTGTCCCATAGGTACCACAATTGTTGATTGCTTCACTGTAGCAGTCATTGTTACCATGGCACCAAAGAGAGTTTCCCCAAAAGACACCACTAAAAGCAATATTGGGGAAGTATTTGAGAAAGCGCTATTAAACTTCCGAGTATATGCAGACACTTAATTGTTTATAGAAAAATATTCAACACTAACATGGAAACAAGTTAATCAAGCTCTTTCAACAAAGAACCTCGAGGAATATCTAGAGGAATGACAGGTTTATCTTAGCATCTGACAGTCAAGACTATATAGGGTTTCATGTAGATATCTAGTTTTCCCAGTGTGAATATGTCATCAACTCGATTGTGTCACGCATTGATTCTAAGACCATGACATTGAGAAGTGCTAGCACACATATTTTTTCTACATTTCGAGCAAAATATTATTAGTGCATGTATCATTTTCCCAAGCCAAAAAATCTCATGGACGCATACTTCTATGCCACCAAAAACTATGCGAACAGAAGATATATTGTCAAAGGTTGAGTGAAAGAACCAATGGATTTTTTCTAGACACCCACCCATTCATGCAAGAAAATGTCCCTCAGGAAGGTCTACCAACTCTTGTTTATCTTAGCTTGCAGAATATATGGTCAACAGAGCATGGAGACCCTTCCTCAAGAGTGGGAAATATTATTCGAATAGGTGGTGAAATATGGGAAACCATTCAACTAGTCAGGTTTATTGGCTCATCAGTTGAAATCCGATGTACCACAAGACTGGGATCCTCCCAAGGGTGATAAATAAATGTTTTATATATCTACATAATTAATAGATGCAATCTATTCATAGAATCAATTTCCTGGCATGAACTAGACATGGGCACGACGAGAAACATTCATGCATATTTATTTTAAAACACTTTCAGATTGTAGTCATCAAGGAGTAATGGAACAACTAGCTAACCATTTCATCATCTTTCTCCACAAGATTATCTTTGAGGAAGAACCACCTTTCATGTCATGTGTTTTTTTCCTCACCAAGTGGCACCTTCATTAGAGTGGTTGGCAGAGAGAATTTTTTGCATGTATTTCCATGGTATGCCATTGACAAGCATGCAACAAGTTTCATATAATCTCGCCACAGGGTTTTCTCGTATAATCCGTATCATCCCCATAAAAAATTTTAAAACCATCGTGCGAGAATTTAGTTTCAAGGGTTCAATGAGACATTTAATTGGATAGGTGAGGATTCATGGAAAAATTGATACAATGCCTATAGACCCCATGATTCAACTAGTATATCAAGGACTTCATAGTCCACAAATGACAACAACTTCAGAAGAATCAGGAGGAGAAGGAAGAAACCCAGTACAAGATAAGGGAAAGAGAAAGGTTGTAGAAAACTAATAGGGAGAAAAAATATTCTATATGAAAGTGGATCCAATCCTCATGCAATAAGCTCTAATAAAAAAAGAGAAGAGGAAGTTGAGGAAATAGAGAGAAGAGAAAAGGAAGAGATAAAATCAGAGCATGTTGGAAGAAAAAATGAGGGCGTAGAAAGCAGAACAAGATATGAGGGAAGAACAAGAACAAAGGAGGAGAGAACATGAGGAGAAGTTGAATTAGGAATAAGAAGGAAGGAAAGGTGCCATAGTAGAAGAAACATCGCCAATATAGGTTGAATATCAAGAACCAATCCAACCAGCAGTAGAGGAAGAGGGTGAGTAGATGCAGGATCAGGAGCCTGCTTAGTAGATTTAAGAATTTATTGAAGTTGCAGAGATGGAGTTGGAACCAAAGAAAAAAGATGAAGACGTTGACCTAATTCCTAGTGCACTGAGGTTCATTGTTCATTCTCCAACATGTCCTTCCACAAAGTTAGCCCCAAGCAAGGAAGGGGATCTAGTTCCTCTTAATGATGATCTAGGAATGGATGTGTACAATCTATTATATGATGAACTCCAGAAGAGGATTGTACAAGCGTGGAGAAAGAAATTTCCAGGTGATCATGCATTAGCTTCATTAATTAGAGAGACGGTGATATTGGCAGACACTAGCAGGAATCCAAATTCCATTGCCAAAACTAACTTCGCCTTCACAGGTGTAGCGAGATAAAACATTTAGTATCTGATGGCCAATAATAGGAAATTAGTACAAATTTATAGGTTTCCCAGCAAGGGATATCATAGTTCCACATAGCAACACCAAACACAACTTCCACACAGGTCTACTTGGAGGAAATGAGAGCAACAATACTTGGTGAAGTATCAACACTTGGAGAGACCATGCATGAGATCGTGACCATAGATAAGGTACTTATCTTCTTGCATGTATTTCAATAAAAAAAGAAAATAATTTGTAAAAAATCTTAATAATGTGCAATCTGCCACCACCATGCAAAAATAGAAAATTGTGTACAAAGGGGAACTCCTAAACTTGGTAAGGAAGATGAAGTCGCACGAAGAGATGGAGAAATATAGAGTTAAAATGTTGATTCATAACAACAAGAAGCTCACCTCATTCATTGGGAATATTCAGGCCTCATATGTATTATTATACAATAGTTTGGATTTCATGGTGAGAACCCACAATATCCCATCAGTCGGCTCACTCACTGAAGCTAAACTCAAACATCAAGTCAGGCAGTAGATCGAAGAGTACTTAAATCAGCTGAAACAGATTTCCACCAAGGAGGATTTGGAGATGAACAAACATAACATGAAAAACTACATTAGTGGTCCTATCTAGATCAGAACAATGCTACTCCTGCTTGAGAAAGAATTTCAGACTGGTTCCAAATCATTGTGCCCAAATGCCATGGAGGCTAGCACTTGCTTCCAGCCAAACACCATCACATATTTTGGGGACGTCATCGCACAATACCAAGATTTGTATTCATATGTGACTGAGAAACATCAAGTAGAAGTTTTTTGGTTAGATTTTTACCAAAATCAAGATTCATAGTGTTGTGTCTTGTTAGGCTGCCAAATTGTCTCTACCCTATTTTGTATCATATGGGTATGCATGAAAAATGTGATGTTATTTGTAATTATTTATAAAAGTGAAATTATAAGGGTCCATATTGGAATGTGAAGAGTCAAAATCTAATGTAATGAGTCATTTTGTAAGGAATTTGAAGATTCATGAGGGGATTCCAAGAGTCTCAAAGGGGCATGTGAAGAGTCACCCCCCTTTGTTATAAATACATCCTCTTAAATCATATAAAATGATTTTTGGAGCTAATATTTTTTCTAGGATTAGGATTTATAATAGCTTTTGAGTTTTGTGAGAGACTTTGATGCTCCATAGCATAGAGGGAGTATACATCTTTGGAGGAGAAATTATTTTTACTTCACATTCCACTATTGGGGAAAGTGGTTCGTGAATGGTGTAAGTATGATTGGAACTATCACTTTTAATAAAACTCAAAGATGGCACGCTTTTATGCATATGTTGTGGATATAGTAGGGCTATTATTTTTTTTATTTTAAATATATGTTGTTTAACTTACACATACGCTTATGAAATATTTCGTTTTCATTTTTATGAATCTTGTTGGAAGCATGTTTATGTATTAATCCGTCACCTTAACTTGTGGACTCTTCTGCATGTTAATTCGTGCGACGTCATTATGCTCATATGTTCCTTCCAAGTTGCATACTATTACGAGCTTCTAAGGGATGCACT
Organism: Pinus albicaulis; assembly: GCA_034641835.2. Classification (NCBI taxonomy): domain Eukaryota; kingdom Viridiplantae; phylum Streptophyta; class Pinopsida; order Pinales; family Pinaceae; genus Pinus; species Pinus albicaulis. The sequence continues at coordinate 1,090,869,858 of CM076578.1, forward strand.
TAATTTCCCTTTTATGTGTTGGAACCTTCATGCATCACACTTGACTCTCCACAGGGTCACACACTTGTTCTCGTGAAAGACACCATGCACCACTCTATGCGTATTTGCAATGAAGGAAGATCATTAAAACCCCACTATTGAGACTCCTAATCTAAATGGTTTGATGTCTAGTTGGGACTTCATAATGGGGGGATCCCTTGAATTTTGGTGGGTCTAACACCATCAACATTTCTAGCGCTGGAAGGAGGGTCAGATGATAAGCTCAACCCTTGAAGTATATTTTTAATTTCCGAACTCATCTAACAACTTCTTGCCGAATCATAACCCCAACATGATTTTCCAAAAATTCAAATCTCAAAGCGCTAACACAAATTATTGATGACTTTTCAAATGTCAAATTTAATGGCAAGGGTGAAACAACCTTCTTTGAGCGCACTACTCATTTTCTTGATTTCTGCACAAAACAAAACATCCACTATCAGGATTTTGGTTATAAGTTGTTCATTCTCACATTCAAAAGGTGTGTAAGGGAATCGTGTGAGACATTTATTGATGCCTCCATACACTCTTTCGATCATCTTATGGACTATTATACATGTTATTTTGTGTGATGTCATTGTGCTCGCATGTTCCTTCGAAGGTGCATACGATTATAGGCTTCTAATGGATGCACTTCCTTTCCCTTTCGTGTGTTGGAACGTTCATGAATCACACTTGACTCTCCATAGGGTCACACACTTGTTCTCGCTAAAGACATCATGCACCACTATATGCGTATTGTCAACCAAGGAATATCATTAACACCCCACTGTTGGGACTCCTACTCCAAACTATTTGAGGTCTATTTGGGACTTATTATCGAGGGGATCCCCTGAATGTTGGTGGGTCTAACACCATCAACATTTTTTGTATTATAAGGAGGGCTAGATGTCAATCTCAACCCTTGAAATCTATTTTTTAATTTCCACACTCATCTAATGAATTCTCCCTGAATCATAACCCTGACATTCTTTTCCAAAAATGCAAATCTGAAAGTGTTGACACAAATTATTGATGACTTGTCAAATCTCAAATTCAATGGCAAGGGTGAAAAAACCTTATTTGAGCATACTGCTCATTTTCTTGATTTCTACACAAAACACAACATCCTCTATGAGGATTTTGGTTGTAAGTTGTTCATTCTCACGTTCAAGGGGTGCATAAGGGAATGGTGTAACACACTTATTGATGCCTCCATACACTCATTCAAGCATCTTGTCACATAACTATTTCACGCTTTTTATATGTATGATCGTAAACTTATTTGCAAGAAAATTTTGAAATTGTAAAAGGCACCTAATGAATCACTTGAGTATTTTCACAATCATTTTATTCAATTTTTTTTGAATTTCCTAAATATGAAACTAATTGGCCTTTATTTTTATGGATATTTCAATATCTTGTTCAAATTTCAGAAAATCTACATGAACTTAATTCTTTTGAATTACTCCCAACATACCTAAATATTAGAGCTTATAAATGTGTGATGGAAAAGTTTGATGTTACAAGTGACCCTCTGTCTCCTTATCATCAAACAAATCTAGTTCCATAGGTTGAGGTGGTAGAGATTGAGAAGTCATTTTCTGATCTACCACCATATCTTCCCACCCCACATACTCAAAATTTCATTGTAGGTCTGGAATACTAATCTAATGGTTGTGATGAAGTCTTGTCTCCTTGTACTACATCCTTTGGTCCCTAGGATCCTCTAGATTGTGAGTTTTTGAGTTCTATTGTTTTGAATCTTTCTCTTGATGTTCATGAGGATCAAGTGTTGGATGGAGGTAGTGTTGAGCAACCAACTTGTGATATCATTTATGATTAATATGTCTGGGGGCCCATAAATAAGAAATAATCTTTGATGAAGGATGAATTTCCTCCTTTTACACCTCTCCTTCATCATTTTGACATTTTCCATGATTTTTTAATTCCTATCAAATCTTGTGAAAATTTATTGTTTTATGATGTTACTACTTTTGATCATTCCTAGAACATGTGGGATGTTGGCTTCAGGGGCCCTGACCCAGGTTCAGAGTTAATTTTTTCCAACAAACCCCTATACTACTATCCCTTTCGACAGTGACCTACTTTTGCAGGCCAAGGTCTCACCCGAAGTAGTATGGGAGGGTGATGGAACCAGGTTTCTCCACCTTGAGAGAGAGTAGGTAATTAAGGCAGATCTTCATTGAATCTATCAGGTTTGCATAGAAACAAGCCTATTATCGAGCTTTTAACAATATAATCAGCATGTAGCCATAAAAAAAACTATTAGTATTAACATATCTGATCAATACATTTGCATCCACGTGTGCATCAACAATTATCACCACAGAACATTACAATCACGGCTAATTCATAGATCAAAAATACATTCGCAACTTAAATAAATAACACAGAGGCACTTCGGTAATACACACAATCAGTCCAGATATCATAAAGATACTTCAAATAGATTCTTCATTCCTTAGTATCCAAAAACCCAAGACATAGCCCGCGCACACAGCCAGCAGGAGTCCTTACCCAAAATAACCCAAGATAGATCTTAACAGTTCATTCACAACATCAATCTTACCTTCTTCTCCTTTACTAGACCCAAATATCTTATCTATTTATATCATTATAGCCTTTGCTATCCTATGGTCCACAAACCATGGTTTGCGGACCCTAGGTCTACCCTTTGACCCATTACAAAACATTGGGGGCTTTGACTCACCCCAAAACCCCTACATGAGACTAACTATTACAAAATTATATCTAAAACGTAGCTTAGGGAACCCCGTTCCGACAGGCCCCCAACACAATCTTATGATTCGTCCCGAGTCACAGCAGTCGTGGGGTTTGCATCTTCGCCTAAAGCTTCTTGATTGCATCGATTAGAGGGGGTAACACTCCTTTTATCTCTGTGGAAATATTCTGTGCAATATCAACCAACTTCTTCAGTAGCAGTAGTGACACTTTCCAGGGTTTGGTTCAGTTGTTTGACTGGAACATCCATAAATGAGATAGCTTGAGGGCTTCATCGGCCCACGGCTTGAAGTGGTCACTTAGAACCTTATCCTTGTGGGGTAGCTCTTCCAGGTCATCTTTGAGCACATGGTTGGCTCGCAGACGTGCTAGACATTGAGCGGGTATCAAAGTGGGCATAGTAGCTTCCAGTTGCTCAAACTCTTCTTCCTTCTCACGTAATTCTTCAGTAAATTCATGCATGAGATGATCGCGATGCACCTTATACCATAGCTGCATAGCTATCTCAAAAACTTATCTGCCCTGAGCGATCTAAGTTGTAATGGAATTTGTGGCTTCAGTGACCAGCGTAGCGCGCTGGGATCGTACCTCAGGTGGAGTTTTTGGCTTTAATTTGGATGCAACGCAGCAATATGCTACTCCATCTCTGTATTTAAGAAGTGAATGATATCAGAAAAGTGTGCATCAACCACCTTAATAGCAAATAGTTGCACATTAGGCAGTCCTTCTTTTTGGTTGGTCAGTTCTTCACCACTCTCGATTCGAGACAAGTGGTCTGGCCCAATATTTAGCTTCCCCGGCTTCACGATGATCTCAAAATCATATTCTTGAAATAACAGTAGCCATCAGAAAATATTCCCCCCCAACACAGGCTTATTCACTAGGTACTTCAAAGATGAGTGGTCTGTGAACATCTTGAAGTGCCCCCCCAACAGATAATTCCAGTATTTCTGTAGGGCATATACCATGGTCAGTCCCTCGCGCCCATTAGTGAAGTAGTTACATTTCGCACTAGAGAGTTTTCTACTAGAAAATGCAACCAAGTGGTCATTGCCCCCTTCCCTGGGCTGCATAAGGACAGCTCCCAGGGTGATCCTTGAAGCATCTACATGGACATGGAAAACCTTCGCCCAGTCAGGAAATATGAGGATAGGTAAAGAGACCATCTTTTCCTTGAACAACTTAAAGCTCTTATGACACTCTCCGTCCCAAAAAAATGAAACGTCCTTCTTTAGAAAATTCTCCATGGGTGCCATGATCAGTGCGTACCCTTGAATGAACTTCTTGTAGCAGCCCGTGTGCCCAAGGATGGAGCGTAACTATTTCTCCATTGTAGGGACTACCAGTTTGATGATAACTACTACCTTGGTGGGGTCAACCATCAGTCCCTACCGACAGACTATGTGGCCCAACAAGATCCCAAAAGTTACAAAAAATATGAATTTCTTAATATTCAGGGAAATTTGGTGCTTTCTACAGGCATCCAACATCATGCGCAGGTTCGAGACATGCTTCTTTACCAAGCCAAATATTTTCCAATCATCAAAATATACCTTCAAAAACTTGTGGATGAACTCCTTGAATACTGTGACCACTACCTGTGAAAATATGGCAGGGGCATTCTTAAGCCCAAATGGCATGACAGTGTACTAGAAGGATCCCCATCCAGTGGTGAACATAGTTTTGCTGCGATCTTCAGGTGCGATATTGATATGATGGTAGCCCAAAAACCTGTCAATGAATGAGTATGCTTCCTGCCCTCCCACACTATCAAGGATTTCATCAGAGAATGGCGTAGGGAAGGGATCATGTACACAGGAATCATTTAGTTTACGCAGGTCAACACAGACCCTTATCTCTCCTTTAGTCTTTTTATCTTGGACCACCATAAGGCTCACCCAATTGGACCATTCTACCTGTTCGATGATACCTGCGGCTATCATTTTGTCAATTTCTTCCCTGATTTTCTACTTATACTTGGGGTTCAATCGGCAAGGTTGCTGCTTAATAGGGCGCACATCTAGTTTTAAAGTGATGGGAATGATCTAGGTCACAATACCTTTGAGTTTTTGTGAAAATTTTAAATGGAAAACAGGTTGTTAGGTCCTATATTTTATTATGTATTCATGTTATTTGTTAAGTGTAACCCCCTTATTGTTATTATTGTCCCCACAACCCCCATATTGTTATTATTGTGTCCTTAAATTATTATTGTTAGGTCGGCTAGGATTACATTGTGGCCCCATGGACTCCTATATATAGAAAGAAGGTTTTGTAATTTGGATAATCCAAGAATTGTTCATTCATGTAATGTATTGGAGGTTTCCCCCTCGAAGTGGCTTATTTCTAAGGCGTTGATATCTCTTTTCTTCTATTTTTGGAGCTAGTTACACAACATTTGGTATCAGAGCTTTGAGATTTTAGGGTTTCGCTGCTCCAAATAGGTCAGCGTGGAATTTTCGCCATAATTTTTTTTCTACGAAGGTTAAGAATCTGAAATTTTTAGAGTGTGAAGAAAAAATCCTAAAGAACATCGTCAAAAAATTTTAGAGCTTGGTTTGCAATATTTTCGGAGATATGATCTGTGCAAGTTAGGTCATTTTGTGGGCTCCTGAATTTAACTAAACAAGTCATCTTAAAGTATTTTCATAATAACTTTGTTTCAAAAAGTTTCAAAAGCTGAAATTTTTTTAGGTGCGCAAATGAAATCCTAAGGAACATAGTGGAAAAATTTAAAGATATTGGTTCATAATAATTTCAGAGATATGATCTGTAATTTGTGGGTCTTTTTAAAGACTTGAATTTAATCTCAAGGTGACTAAGTAGAAAGTATTCATAGCTCTCTCTCTGAGCATCGGATTTGAATGTTATAAAAAGTGGCCATAATTACACGGACTGTAGTTTTCATTCTATCAATTTCAGAGCCAAAGGAGGAAACAGTGACACATGGCAATTCGTACAAATTCACTCTACTGAACCAGTCCAAAATTGGGTCATTGTGGGAGATTGGACATAACGTTTCCTTGAAGAATCCAAATCAGATCAGACTGTGGCATTTGGCATAGGAAAGAAGCTTCAGAGATATACTACAGGGCTGAATTTCAGATATCGAAGATTTTCAACTATAGAGATAATTCAATTTCAATATCGAGCTCCTAAAAGCTAGTAAAAGGTGTGTATGTTTTTTTCCGAATTGCATAAGTCTTGTTTGAAGAATCAAGTTGAATTGATTCCAAGGGCATATTGTAGAATAGATATCAATATTGGATTCTAGAATGGCCCCTAAAAAGAATTCAACACCCATTAAGCGTTTAGAAAACTCTACTATGACTCATGAAGATGAATAATGACAACATGACGTATCAAAATTACAAGAGAAAGTGCAACAAATTTCACTCTCGCAAAGAGCAACAAAAAATGACATGGAAGTTTTGAAGAAAGGTGTGGAAACTAAGATGGATGGTTTAAAGAAAAGAATTGGAAGCTAATATATGAATGGTTTGTAAGCTAAGATGGATGGCATGGAAGTGGGCATAGAGCTAAGATCAATGAAAAAATGAAAGACAACATGGAAAACATGAAGAAGGATCTAAAAGTAGACATCGAAGGTTTGGCAAAGTTGATACAAGAAATGTTTCCTAATGGTGAAAAGATAGTAGAGGAAACTCATGATGAGAACAAAATAAATATTAATCGTGATTTCATAAACTCTACTATTGGAGGGAAGAACCACCATATTCCAAAAATGGATATGAGGAAGTTTGATGGAAAGGATCCTGTAACATGGATACTACAGATGGAGCAATATTTTGATCTCCATAATGTGCAAAACACACAAAAGGTACGCATTGCAACTTTATATTTAGAACAAAATACATTTGTATGGTATCGATGGCTTTCTCCCGTAAAAAAATTGTCACTTGGTCGATTTTTACGGATGAAATGATAGCACATTATGAGGATACAAAGAGCAACACCTTCTTTAGCCAATTGATAAATCTCAAACAAAAGGGTTCAGTGGGGGAGAACATTGAGGACTTCAAAAAATTGAATATAAGGGTAACTGATATTTAAGAGGAACACAGGATTGATCTCTTCATAGGTACTTTAAAGGATAACATCCAACATGAAGTTCGCGTTTTGGAACCTGATTCATTGGAGAAGGCATTCAGGTTGGCTAGAAAAATTGAATGTAAAATTATGGCGACAAGGAAGCCTACCACTCACTTCTATAAAGAGGGAAGTGTTGCTACTCCTAGATTTCCACAACCTACAAGGTTGACACCACAACAATTGGAAGAAAAAAGAGCAAAAGGGCTTTGCTACAGTTGTGATAGAAAATACACTAAAGGTGATAAGTGTGCTGAGAAGAAATTATTTTACATAGATTGTGAAGAGGAAGAAGAAAATGAACAAGAAGAGGATATACACCAGGAACCAGCCCTAGAAGAGGAAGAAATGAATCCGACCATATCGTGTAATGCACTGGCAGGAATTACCACTCCTCAAACTCTCAAGATAGTAGGACAAATCAAGAAGAATAAGGTAATAGTGTTGATTGATTCAGGTAGCACCCATAATTTTATTCATTGTAAGGTAGCCAAGGAATTAAATTGTTTCCTATACCCAGCACCAGAATGTCAAGTGATGGTTGCAAATGGAGGAACTATAAATTGCTCTGGAAAATGCCATAATATCAAGCTAACCATGGGGGAATATGTATTGATTAGTCCAATGCTTTCCATTCCTATGGGAGGTGTTGATGTTGTACTAGGAGTACAATGGTTACAATCTTTGGGGACGGTAGCTTTTAATTTTCAAGAACTTTTCTTGAAATTTTTTTCAGAAGGAAAGGAAGTAGAATTACGGGGTATTGCGGGGAAGCCAGGAAGGATAATAAGCTCTAATGTCATGACAAAGCTTCTAAAGAAAGAACAACGAGGCGTAATTTCACAATTATGATCACTAGAAGTTCCAACACCAAAATCATCTATTTCTGTAGATCTCCAACAAGTCTTGGACAATCATTCCAAGGTGTTTGAAACTCCCAAAGGACTCCCACCTATTCGCGATCATGATCATGCTATCCATTTGATTCGAGGAAGTGTTCCTCCAAACATCAGGCCTTATAGATATCCTTACTTCCAAAAGAGCGAAATTGAACGTATGATTGCAGAAATGTTAGAGGCGGGTATAATTCAACCCAGTCAAAGTTCTTTCTCTGCTCATGTAGTATTGGTACACAAGAAGGATGGATCATGGCGAATGTGTCCAGATTATAGGGAGCTCAATAAGCTCACCATTAAAGACAAATTTCCCATTCCTGTGATTGATGAATTATTGGATGAATTACACGAAGCAATTTATTTTACCAAGTTGGATCTTCGTTCAGGATATCATCAAATTAGAATGAAGACTGAAGATATTCCAAAAATAGCATTTCGAACTCATGAGGGTCATTATGAATTTTTGGTCATGCCTTTTGGCCTTACCAATGCAGCTTCTACATTTCAAGGGTTGATGAATTCCATTTTCAAACCCTTCCTTAGAAAATTTGTGCTAGTATTTTTTGATGATATACTAATCTATAGCAGGTCTTGGAAGGATCATGTTGAACATGTTGACAGGGTGCTCAAACTATTGCAGGAGAAACAATTATATGCAAAAACATCCAAATGTTTCTTTGGAGTACAAGAGGTGGAATGTCTGGGTCATATTGTATCTCACGAGGGTGTTAAAGTAGACCCTAACAAAATTAAAGCCATTAAGGAATGGAAAGTCCCCACAACCATAAAGCAGTTGCGAGGATTTCTTGGGTTAACAGAGTATTATCGCAAGTTTGTTAAGAATTATGGGAGAATAGCAGCACCTCTAACAACATTATTGAAGAAAGATGCATTTTCATGGACTCTTGAAACAACTAAGGCCTTTGAACATCTTAAAGAGGCAATGTGCCTAGCACCGGTCTTAGCTACGCCAGACTTCACAAAAACCTTTATTGTGGAATGTGATGCCTCAGGAAATGGAATTGGTGTTGTTTTAATGCAAGAAGGAAGAACCATTGCTTTTGAAAGTCATCCAATCAAAGGAAAGTATTTACAGAAACCTATTTATGAGAAGGAAATGTTAGCAATACTGCATGCACTAAGGAAATGGCGAACTTACCTAATGGGAAGACACTTCAAGGTAAAAATTGATCATGATAGTCTTAAACACTTTTTGGAACAAAGACTATCTTCAGAAGAGCAGCAAAAATGGGTCACAAAGATGTTGGGTTATGACTTTGAAATAATCTACAAAAAAGGAAAGCTTAATGTTGTTGCAGGTGCACTCTCAAGAAAGAATGAAGAGGTGGAAGCATTGCTTTGTGCCATTTCTATTATCCAACCAGATTGGATAACCGAAGCAAGAGATGAATGGAAGAAGAATGAAGAAGTGTGGACACTCATTCAAAAGTTGCAGCAAGATCCTAGTACATCTGATACATTTAGTTGGAAAAATGATTCCTTATGGTACAAAGATCACTTATATCTTTGTAAGAATTCCCAACTAAAACAAAATATTCTTTTAGAATTGCACACTTCTCCTTTAGGAGGACACTCAGGATTTTTAAAAACTTACCACAAGGTGAAGAAAGAATTTTTTTGGGATGGCCTTAAATGTGATATTCAAAAGTTTGTGGTGGAATTTTTGGTTTTCCAGCAGAATAAAGTTGAGACAATTAAGACCCCGGGACTTCTACAACCTTTATCCATTCCAAGTCAATGTTGGGAGGAGATTTCAATGGATTTTATCACAGGTTTACCTAATTCCAAAGGAAAGAGTGTCATCATGGTGGTAGTTGATAGACTTACCAAGTATGCACACTTTTGTGCATTATCTTATCCATTTAAAGCAAGTACAGTTGCTACTACATTTATGGACACAATTCAAAAGCTACATGGAAACCCAATGGTTATTGTGAGTGACAAAGATCCCATTTTTACTAGAAATTTTTAGATGGAGTTATTTTCTTGTTTGGGTACTCAATTAGCTCATAGCTCTTCTTATCATCCTCAATCTGATGGTCAAAATGAGATAGTGAATAAATTTTTGGAAGGATATATTCGCTGTTTTGTATCTGATAAACAAACAAAATGGGTCAAGTGGTTACCTCTCGCTGAATGGTGGTATAACACTTCCTTTCATATTGCAGCAAAAATGACCCCATTTATGGCACTTTATGGATATCATCCACCGTCCATCACATCATCTTTAAGAGAAAATTCGAAGGTTCAAGCAGTGGAAGATCACATTGAGCATCAAAAATAAGTTCTCCAACTCTTAAAGGATAACCTGAATTTGGAACAAAATTGAATGAAACAACAGGAAGATCAAGATTGCAGCAAGAGAAGTTTTGATGTAGGAGACTAACTATTTTTATGGCTACAACCATACAAATAAATGTCCCTCAAGCAAGCTAAGAAGGATAATAAATTATCGCCAAATTATTGTGGTCCTTACAAGGCGTTGCAAAATATTGGTACTATGGCATACAAATTGGAGCTTCCTGCATCTTCACGAGTGCATCCAGTTTTCCATGTTTCATGCTTAAAGAAGGTTATAGGTGAAAATATTCCTGTTCAAAAAATATTTCCAAAACTTGATGAGGAAGGAAAAATCATATTGGAACCTGAAGCGGTCATGGAAACAAGAACTCGACGGCTACGAAATTGATCAATTTCAAAGTATGTCATCAAGTGGAAGAACTTGCCTACTAAAGATTCTACATGGGAGGATGAGAATTTTATACAGAAGAACCCAGAGCTACTCAAGCGTTGAGGATGACACTTTTTTGGACGAGAGGGGCATATTAGGTCCCTATATTACTAGTATAGTCCCTTATTGTTGTTAGTGTAACCCGCTTATTGTTATTATTGTACCCCTGTAACCCCCATAATGTTATTATTGTGCCCTTAAATTATTATTGTTAGGTCAGCTAGGATTACATTGTGGCCCCACTAGGATTACGATGTGGCCCCATGGACTCCTATATATAGAAAGGAGGTTTTGTAATTTGTATCATCCAAGAATTTTTTATTAATGTAATGTATTGCAGGTTGCCCCCTCGAAGTGGCTTATTTCTGAGGTGTTGATATCTCTTTTCTTCTATTTTTGGAGTTGGTTTCACAACACAGGTCTTGGTACTCCATGAGAAGCTTCGTGACTTTTCCAATAGTATCATCATCCCAGTAGTCCCCAATTTTAGCTAGCTTAGGTTTTTCTTCTATTACAATGTTGACTTCTCTTAGCTTAGGAGGCTTGGTCAATTCAATGGTCTACTATGGGGGTCCAATAACTATGCATTCTCCCTCTAATTCCATGATAGTGATATTTCGCGGGTCTTCATCAGATTCCTCCATTGATAGATTGTGATAGTTAACAATATCCTCCATCTATGTATCCCAAGCTGGTGCCTCGTACTCCACACGAGGGTGTGATTCATCAAATACTATGGCATCTATATCCTGCAAGGCCTTGTCTAATGCCTCAATTCTACCTATCAACTCGAAAATCCCCACAAAATTGTCCTTCATGGTCTCCGAGTGGCAGGTACGTTGATGTAGTTCTGCATCCAGATACCATGCAGTGGGAATTGGCCCCGAGGCATGAATAAATAGATGAACCCATTTTTTCATGGTCCTCTCACACCATGCCTCCATCCATGCATCCATGTGCTTGCACGGGTCTCCTTGGCCAAGGAAAGTCTTCATGCGTAGGTGAACCGAGGGTTCGAACCATAGGATCATCATCTCCATTAGGGGAATTTGAGCTCTAAAATGGGCTTCCTAAGAAAAATGTACAACCAAAATAAACTTTATAATAACCAATAGGATTCAAGATGATGATGTCAACCATGGGGGATGATTCACCATTTTTTAAGTAAAAGGGTAAAAATATTAAAAAATAATAAAATATTAAAACTACTTTTTCAACTCGTATTTTCAACTTACCTCCCAAATTTTTACTCAAATTTCAAGTGGGATTAATTTTTGGATGAAAAATTTAATTCCTCATCCAAGGATTACCCATGTTGCATACTTTTGTTCGGCCCTACTATGCGAAAAATGAGAAATACAGGAAAAAATGTGATTGCAATCACGTTTTTCATGTATTTCTCATTTTTCGTGTAGCAGGGCTGGTCAAAAGTATATAACATGGGTACTCCTTGGATGAGGAATTAAATTTTTCATCCAATGATTACTCCCATTCGAAATTTGAGTAAACACTTTGGGAGATAAGTTGAGAATACGAGTTGAAAAAGTAGTTTTTTCATTTTTCCCTCTAAAATTTGATGATGTCATAAAATATTACTTTATTATCTCCACTATTATTTTACAATTTCCTTAGGAGACCCATTTAAGACCTCAAAATTTCCCTAATGGCATCATTCATCTCAATCCTAGATCATCCCCTTATGAGTTTCCCACCACCCCGTAGCGGTTGCGCGCATGGCTAGGTTAAGCACCCACATTCTTTGCTCTCTTGGAACTTCTGCTTCATGGAAAAGTTCTAAAAATATTCCTAATACTACCAGAACCATCAAAGTAGGGAAATTATCTTATTTTTGAGGAGATACAACAGAATCTCTTCGTGATCCTAAGACATCGTAGCGCAAATACATCATGTAACCGATTCTACCAATTTTCGATCTCCCCGTCGGAGTTAGAGAGGCATTCACTGTATTTATCCCAGAAAATCACACCATCAACTATAGGATTAATCCAATCCTCATCTTGGGTGGTTAGTTTATAAATATGATCCACGTCATCTTCTTCACGCACAGGTTTTGTACACCACTCTCCTTCCGCGGGGTCTAGAGGGACTATCACTCTCGTACCCTCATTCTCAAAAACCATTCTCCTTTTCTTCAAGTTGATAATGCCTCCCATTTATATTTCCCAATATATTCCCAAAAGTGCGTGATAAGGGTCCGTGTCATCCACAATCTGAATTACTTCAAAATCTGCGTGTACCTTAACCCCTGTGATATCTACCATAATCTTTGATAGTCTCCCCAATGGTATGATCTTCTGTTGGTTAGCCATGCGCAGCTGTATAGTAGACCATTCCAGCTTAGGTTCTCCCATCCTCTTCCATGTCTGCTTGGGTGGGACGTTCACATCAGATCCTAGATCCAGGATGACTTGATCCATTTCATAATCGCTTATTTGCGCTGTTAGCCACATTTCCCAACCAGTGCATTTATTACGCTTGTACAGTTTGTGAACATCTTAAATTTGGTGGGAGGGTCAATTCTCTCTGCGCAACTATCTATCAGAGCTTGAATATTTTCTACTTCCTTCTAGTTGCGTAGCAGCTTCATACATGCTTGCAAGAATGGTTTAACTTCATCGTCAGCTCTTAGGTTTGGTGGAGCCTTGGAAGTAGATGCCTCATCCTTGGTAAAGTCATTGCGAGCTTCGATGAAGGTTTCTTTCTCCTTCTGTAGGTCTAAGCTTTCCTATTTGATAGTAGCTTTCTAGATAAGGGGTTTAGCCATAGCCCTTTCCTCAGATCCTCTAGTAGCCATGCCACTATGTGTTATGACATTAATACTTGGTCCCTCATCACACAGTTCTGCCTTAACCCTTTGCACATTCTGCGTTGGTGTCTGTTGTTGTTCCTAAATTTTCGCTATCAGTACTAGAAAATATTTTATCACATGATTTAGTTATCTACAATATTGGCAAGACTGTCATCCAGGGTTCAGACAGTCCCTTGCGAAGTGTCCTACTTCTTCATAATTATAACAGATCAATTTTCCTCTTCCCCAACCTGTGCTTCCACCTCTTCCCCCTCCCCTGCCTCTGGCTGGGGAGCCTCCTCTGCCTGAGGGAGATAGTGGTGAAGAAGGGTCAGCCTATACTCTGTATAGGTTTCTATGGTCTATTATTAATTCACATGTGCGACAGTTATGTTCGTCATGTCCCACAGATGAGCAGAATCGGCACCATTGTTGCTTCAACTCTGCAACATAAGCACCAAGACGGGGGAAGTAGTTGGTATCATGTAGTTCAGCTACGCAATAGTCAGCACACCATAACATCGGACCGCTTGGTCCCAAAGCCTATTTAGGATGTAATGGGCTAGGCCCCCCAGCCTGCATGTAGTCTTCAATAAAAGGGCACTGATCCAATGCGTGGCCGAACACCTGCATATTATGCAACATATGTCTGGTCTAGCTTCTTTTCCTCACTCTTTCTACAGATTCTGGATTTCAAGGTGCGTTGCCTCCAGCTGTCCTTGGATCTGCTATACTCCAAAGTAGGCATCGTCTCTTGGTGCAGCCTCCAGCTTCATAGCAATATCCAAGGCTTTCTCTTGCATCTCAATTTCTTGTTGACCCATAAGTCCGCACAGGTGAGGTAATAACATGGCGACGAATGATTATTTGTGTTGTATATCATCATACTGGAATTCCCCATCCCTAATAACCTTCTTCAGCCACTGATCAGCCTCCCATACTGACTCAGTGTGTCCTTGTCTAAATACTTTAAAGTCAACCACTATTTGAGAGTAGGACTTAGGCTTTCTTAAGAATAGATGGATCCGCATGCTGGCCTATGTACCCCATGTAACAATCCAGGGCCCTTCCTTCAAAGGCAAGGGAAATTTTCACCCTCTTTACAGCATCACTAGCCACATTCTGCGCAGTCCATATTGATTCTGATACGAACCAAAATCGGTCCATATCTTCATCTCTGACACCCTTGAAGGTGGGTAGCTTCATGTGTGTGGCCATATCTTCTTCCGGTGGTGGCAGAGGTGTGGGGGAGTCCTTGCCCTTGTGTTGACTCGAAGGTTGTGTAGCTAGAGGACTACTCCCTGCCTGTGCAGCCGACTCTATTAATGGGATGTATATGGATCTATCCCCTTCTTGGTTGGTTCGGTAGTACTTACCACTTCATGTTGTACTCTCACTCTGATCAGAGGTCATTCATTCAATGTGGATACACAAAATTCCTTTTTCACACAGTAATATTTTAATTAGCAATGGCAATGATCACAAGAACTTACCCCATAATCCTTTGAAGAACCTCTACTCTGCCTCAGATTAGGACACGAACTGATCAACTTTGAATTTTGTTACAAACTCTCATAGCACACTATCCACCCAATGATCTACCGTACGGGTGATTGTGTTTTCAGTCTTCTCCAACTGTTGAATCAACTCCAGAGTCCACTATTTAATTTGATCGTTTTTCCAACACGTCTGGAATTCTATGAGCCTTTCTAACCACTATTGGAGCTCGTGTGCAAAAGTTACAAAGAAAATTTCATATACTTTGGTGAAAATGTATTTTTTCTTCCACTTCTCAGTTGTTAGGGTCGTGTCGCGATTCTCTTTTATAGAAAATTCCTGAATCTATCTTTCGAACCAGTCTTCGAGCTCCAATTTCTCAGGTCTCCAATGGCCTCATGGAATTACTTGATCTCTCCCACAAAATGCTCCCTATCCTGACAACGAAACCATTTGTTGGATTCAGGGGCCTTGAACTAGGTTGGGAGTTAAGGTTTTCCAACAAAACCCTATACTACTGGCCATTTCAGCAATGACCTACTTTCTTAGGCCAAGGTCTCACTCGAAGTAGTATGGGAGGGTTCTGGAACAAGGTTTCCGCACCTTGGGAGAGAGTAGGTAATTAAGGAAAATCTTCGTTGAATCTATAAGGTTCTCATAGAAAAAAACCTATTATTGATCTTTTAACAATATAATAAACATGTATCCATAAATAAAGTTACTAGTATTAACATATCTGATCAATACATTTGCATCCACGTGTGCATCAGAAATTATCACCACAGAACATTAAAATTGCAGCTAATTCATATATCACAGTTACATTCGCAGCTTAAATAAATAACACAGAGGCACTTTGGTAATACACACAATCAATCCAGATATCATAAAGATACTTCAAATATATTATGCATTCCTTAGTATCCAAAAACCCACTTACAAACCCAAAACACAGCTCGCGCACACAGCCAGTGGGGTCTACACACAGTAGGACTGAGGATCTCCATGCACACAGCTAGCAGGAGCCCTTACCCAAAAAAACCCAAGACAAAACTTAATAGTTCGTTCATAGCATCCATATTACCTTTTTATCCCTTACTAGACCTAGCTATCTTATCTATTATATCATTGTAGCCTTTTCTATCCTATGGACCCTAGGTCTTCGCTTTGACCCATTACAAAACATTGGGGGCTTTGACCCACCCCAAAACCCCTACGAAAGACTAAATATTAAAAAATTATATAAAAAACGCAGCTTAGGGAACTCTGATCCAACTTGGGATGTTAGTTTTTCATATAGATGTGGAGAGGAAGAATATTCTATTTCAGATCTTCCCAATCTCTCGTGTCATCTTTCCGAAAATATAGAGGGTGAAATTTCTTATTTTGTATATTTTTGATATATTTTTTATCATATACCCATGCACATCTCCCCCTCAAATCATATAGTATTGATCATGCAGAATTGATAATCATTACCTGCTCTCGATGAGGTCATGTACCTCACATCACTTCTGCAGTCACTATTAGAAGTATTCTTTTAAGAACAATGTACAACATTAGAGACCATCTTCCTTTATTATGAATATGAATAAGAATAACTATCACTCTCATTTATGCCTGATTCTTCTCTTTAAACACATATAATTTTTCAAAGTTTATATATCCTCTTGTTATGAAATTTCCAATTGCTTCATATATAACCTTTCATTTGGTTGATGTAAACAAAATTGTATTTCCTCTATCCGCCATTTTACCTACAATTAGAATATTTTTCTTTATCCATTGAACTAATAATGTATCAATTTCTCTTCTATACATATTAATTTTGGATCTACCTTTTTCCTAGAACTTTTGCTAGAGCACTATTTCCAAGAATAACCTTACCATCTTTTTTTTTCTTAAGAGACTTAGACTTGTTCTTATATCCAGTCATGTCATGAGAGCATTCATTTTCTATGTACCATTCATATTCATCTTCAAATGAGCAAAGAGAAATACCACACCTTATGTGTTCTTCTTTCTGATTATTATGAGAAGTGGTAGTGGATCCATAATTATTAGGTGTTTTGGTGACAATATTATTATTTGGTTTCTTTCCTTGTTGTTCATGGAGATTCATTGAATTGATCTTGCATTCTTTTGCTACATTCCCAAACTTGTTACAAGCATAACATCTTATATGGCCAGAAAAAGGGAGCAAAGGAATCATAATATTTTTGTTTCATATTATTGAAAACAATAGCTTTGTGACCAAATGTGTTGCAAAAAGAACAATATACCTTAAAGAAACTTGAATACTTGGGAGTTGATGATCTTCTTGCAAAGTGACTATTTGCTTGATATTGAAATAATATACCTTTACAATTGGCTACAACATCTCCATAATTATGACATATAAATAATTGTATGGTATTGATCGAAGGACAAAATCGGTTAATGTTTCTATTATTAGGATCAAATGATTTATTTTGAAAATTCAACTTCGTTGTATGTTGACCTGGTTGAATTCTTATCCCTTTAATAGGAATTTCAGATTTTATGTTGTTATCCTTCATGATTCTTGCACAATCCTGTGAACTAGATTATCCTTTTACAATTTCATGAAAACCAAGACCAGATTTAATGGAAGGAGACCTCTAACTACTAAGAATATTATGCAATCTTAGTATTATTTTGAAATCTATAGTGCTTATTATTTTCCTCTAATTTTCCATTTAGAATAGTGTTTATTCTTTGGTACTTCTCTCCCTTTTCTAGATATTTCTTCCTCATTCCTTCTTCAACCTTTCTTCCTTCTTTCAATTGCTCCTTTAATTAGATGATCTCTTTCTTCACCCCATTCTCTTGTTATTCAAATTCTTGAAGTATATTTTCATTTCACTTGTTTGAAATTTCAAGATCATCTTTTAGAGAGATGATATCAAATTCAATTCCTTCACAATATTGATTAGATACTATTGCCATAACATTTATTGATTTAACATGATATTTGTTATCATATGCCTACAACTTATCCTTAATAATTCTAATCCTTTTCAAGACAAAATAAAGTTTTCTTCTAAGATTAAGAACTTCCTCTATCTTATCTTCTTCTGAATCAATGAATCCATTTGACATAGAATACTCATTCTTTTATGCATCATTTTTTTCTTTAAAGACAAGATTACTTGTTGGTTCTTTTGATGAAAAATCTTCCTTTGTTTTTACTTCATGGGTTTCCTGTAGCTTAGCCCATACTTCCTTTGAAGTTGCATAATGCACAACCCTTTTTAATGTTCAATTAGGTATGCTATTAATGATGCCACTTATTTCCTTATTGTTATTTTTCACTTCTTTTCCTGAGGGGGGCGTTTTAGTGAATACATTGTGTTACCATGACAATTTGTCACGAGTCCCTACAATCCCCATCTACCCCTTACATTGGAGGGCTCATTCCATGACCTGTGGGCAGAGTTAAGACTTGAAAATACTTTCATTGCATCCCTCTGAAGATGAGCTTTAATTGCCCTGAAGACATCTCCCTGCAAAAAAACCTAAAAATAGCTCTTTTTCCATTGGCGCGGTTCCATAGTTCAGCCCTCGCGCCAAGAGGGAAATCCTCCAAAGAGGGCGCGCCAATTGGCGCTCTGTCATAGAGCCGTACCCGCGCCAACCATATTAAGAGGTGTTTTTTAAAAATAAAAGGCGGAAGTTTCATCCTAACAAATTACTGGGCTGATTTCTATCTTGATTTGGGAGGTTTGGCTACGGATTTCCATGGAGAGGAAGTGGTTTGCCACCTCTCATGGAAGCTTCCTTGATGATAGGGCCAATCCCATAATTATAGGGATCCCAACTCCCCTTCCTCCTTCTATAAAATCTTGCCCATTTCCATTTTCAAGCTAGTTCCAAAGAGTGGCAGAATTTCCAAGTTCCCAAGAGCTTTCATGCTGCAAAAGCCTTCTTGATTCCCTAAGGCCAAATCCAAGCAAGGAGACTATTGCCAAGTATCCGGAGAGAGAGGCTTGTCCCATCCCTGACAGGCTTTATCGAGACATGTTGTGTTGACGACCCGCTAAAGGAGAGTGCTACGTCGAAGCTATGGTTGTATTCTTCTTTTAACTCTTTAATGATAAGCGACTATCGGTTATGGTTCCACTCTTGTTCTTGATCATGTTCATGAGTTATATCCTCTTCGACTGATATATAGTTGTATGCACTAGATTTTATGCTTGCGTTTGTGTTGTTTCTTGCATGTGCAGGTGTCCGATCACGGAGATCGTGAGGATTGTGATCTGCCAGGGCAAAGGAACGGGAGCACCACCTCTTCTACAAACGATAGCGTTGGATTCCAGGTAAGCCTTCCTCGCAAGTCGGTTTATTTGCAATTAGGAACCTGCACTGTAGCGTGTTTGATTGTTGCTAGACCCGATCTGGGCTAGTAGGGATCGCCTGCGGCAATACGCGGAGGGGTTGCCTCCTCTCAACACATTGCATACTAAATACCAAACATTAGATCCAAGGTTCATTATATTAGAATTCATTTTTATTTCCATTCTTGATAATTATCATTACTTAGCACATGCATACCTTCATTGTCCATTTTTTATGACTTTCCTTTCTCTTCTGCTTCTAGGGCCATCATTTTTTATTTTGTTTTCTCTTTAGAATGTTTATTTTCCTTTTATCCATGAGAGTAATCTTATTTGATTCATAGTCATCTTCACTATCATCATTATTACATAAACAAGGAAATGGACCACAATAAGAACAAAATTGTACCTAATAATTATTTGATACTATCTTCTTCATTATTTATCAATAGAAAGTGGGGTGCTCTCAAATTTGAATATTTTCTGACATCTATTACAATCACTGCATACGATATATCACTATCACTACCATAATTTTCTGAATCCTTCCTATGATATATCTTCTTATTTCCCATCATCTCTCATCCACTCCAAGTGGATAAGCTCTAACTGAAGTGACCTTCTCTGATACCAATTTTTGGGAAAAATAATAAGAGGGGGGTGTGAATCAATATTTTTAACTCATTTAAACTTTTCATTTATTATTATGACTTATGTACGTTATTTTCATTCAGGAAACCAGCCTATGTACATGACTGTGATGAATAAAAACTACATATATCCAGTTAACTAAATCTTCATATATTTCATCATATGTTAATATTTAATTAGTGAATCATTAATTCATTATTCATTAATTAAACATTAACCATGATAGAAAGAACAAAATAAACCGTCACACATAACCAACACAAAAACACATGAGAACACAAATATTTTTAATTTGAAACCCAATGTGGGATAAAAATATTGTTTTCATTGTCTCTATATTCTTATTTTATTATAAAGGAACACATCTTACGATCTTGTACTGGTGAAAACTCATACTAGTACATAGGCACCCACGTGTAGAATGCTACAACCTTCCTTCATTCTGCATCACCCACTTGAAGGGAGCTCCTACCCCCTAAACATTTTTACTAGATACTACTAGAAGGAATCTTTGAATCCAACACTGAAGGCTCCAACCCTCAGCACCTTTTTGTATCATGTTTCATAATATTTCATACTAGATCCACTTGAATCAAAACATCAAAATTGTAGGCCACATATCATCATATTTTTATAATGGATCCACTTCCATAATTTAATCCCAATGTTAAATAACAGTTCTAAAACCAATAATTGAATCAACTCACCCAATCACTGAACTAATTGAATTAAAAAAATCAATCACTAAAGATTTATCAACCAATGAAACTAGACAAAAATAATACATATTAGATTAAATCAATGCACATCCATTCATAAGCATATCATACCATATATATTGTTCATCACAAAGCTCAAATTATGTCATTGCAAACTCTTATAAAACATATGTCAGAATGTATACATTAATTTTATGAATCATACCTGCATGTGTACATGCTTCACTGGAGAAGACCTACGTGCAGATCTCAGATCACTGGTACCTGAATCTGAATCACTACAACATTAAATCAATCACTAAATCATATATTGAATAAATCACAGATCACTGAACCAAATACACATCACCACATAGTAGTATCATCATTAATCAACTTTCCATTCCATAACCAATTCAACCAATTAAGTAATGTCAAACACAAATTATCATAAGAAATATATCATCAAAAAATAGCAGGAAACATAACATAACTGGTCAAATATCATCAATATCCCATACTAAAAAAACCTAGCATGTATACATGAATTTTACAAATCACATACGCATATGTATGCACTTATCATTCTTAACGCCCACATAGATATTCTGAATATACTGAAATCGCTTTGAAAAATATATATGTGATTACCAAGAGGAAAATATGCACATGTACATGACTAACTTGAGACAAACCAACATACAAATCTGAAATAAATAAATCATACCTTCACTCAAACTATACCACACACACTTTCCGAACCTCACTATCATATATTCATACGAGAGTATAATTATCACCACATATCTATCATTGATAGCTATAATGTAATGTCCCTAATGACAAATTTTCTGCTCCATCGGGAACATCTTAGATGTTCCATTTTTCCTTCTTCAGTGAGACACTGCAAGTCCATTTCAGAGATTGAATGATGGGGAATTTACAAGATATGACTCCTTCCAAAGAAGGGATAAATCCTGAGGCTAGTTGGCCCTTCTCAAACTCTGCCTATGGATATGCAATATTCCACCTCGGGAATTTCTGCCACAGGGTCCTTGAGGACACTGTATAAGGAAGTTGTTGCATAAATAAGGAAACCCACAACTGAGATGCCCTAGAAAATGTATAATATAACTCCCATGCAGAAAATTAGCCCAAAGAAATAACACTAGATGGGTTATTCAGATCTCCCCAATCTAAGTCTCTATAACAATGCTCAATGAAAGAGCTTACAACAATATACAAAACATAAATCTGGAACTCTGAAAATATGAATGTATCATGAGAGGGTAAATATTACAGCCATAATATTATTATTATATCAGCAATATTATACAGAAATATCATGAAGAACAAAGCCCTCAAGCATTAGAACCAATCTCCAATGAATAGACAATGTAATACCGGAGTAGCTGCAGCTACACAGAAATGTCAGAAAACCATAACTGCGCAATATATATGAGAGATGCAGCTGCTGAATACATAAAAAATTATGATAGAGATGAATGAATACAAATAAATGGCCCAAGAAAGGAAAATGGGCTCACAATGTGATTTCTAGCCAATCTCAAGGAGATTGCTAGAAATGCCGGACAAAATACAAAAGTGACAAAAAAATTGTCACTGCAGTTGGAAACAATGATCATGAGGCTGTGGTTGATATGAAATGTTGATTCCCTCCTCTGATTGAAGTCCTCAAGGGAAAAGGTCTGATCCCCTTTCACTCAAATCACTCCTCCTGATGAGCACAAGAACCCCTCACAACACTGCCCTCATGGAATAACGCAGTTTCTCCAAGTGACTGCATAGTGGGAGTTGGTGAATGAGTGGTCTGATGCCACAGATATGAAATATTCTCTAGGATCCTTCTCTATAGCTCCCCCAATGAATAAATCCATCCTCCACTCAAAAGGCAAGTAAGGAAGAACTCTATGAGTTCCTCTGCTGCTACCCCAACTACACAGCACCAACTTGCTACAGGAAAATGCTGCAACTGAAGGTGTAATCTTGGCCAAATTATGGAATGAGGAAATGAAGCTAAAATCCTCTCCTCCCATGAGGAAGATGTGGGGGATACCCACCGGGAACACCCCCAGTGCTGAAGAGCATTGCAATCCTGCTAAACAACCCGGATATGCAAGTCCTTGGCCTCACCACGAAATTTCTGAATCAAGGAATAATCCAAATGAGCCACTCCTTCTTTCTTATAAATAAAATGAACTCACTTTCACCATAGGCCCCACAATTAGGGTTTCCATTCAATTTTGAATGCTTTCCCTCCAAAAACTGCATTGTCTTCTCAAGCAAGCTAACCCTCTAAGGCAGCGTTGTTGACTTGGTCAAAATGGCCAACTCAAGGTGATCCTCATCATGTTCACACCATTAGGTGTTTATTTCAGCTACTTATTTATTTCTCCTTTCACACAAGGAGTGTTATTTTATATTAAAATGGGTTAAGGGGTCTCCTTACCCATTTTATTAAACAAAATAAAAATATGCCACTATAATGTTCCATTTTAGCTTGAGGCTAAAATTGGGAACATTACAGTCTTCCCCTCCCACATGTTGCTTGTCCTCAAGAAACTACATGGAGAGAAAAAAACTTCTCCCCCTTCTTCTCTTGTGGCCTCCTCATCAATAATCTCCATTGCTGCTCAAGATATACTGCAATAAAATTGTCCTCCAATGCCTCCTCCCAAGTATGCAAACCGGAATGGTGCACCTTACAGAAAGATAGAAGGTGTAGGTGGAAATATCCTTGCTGAACCATGGACCCCTCAATGTAGGAGTGATGACATGCATGGGAAAATATAATCCCATTAGTGATCTCCTCATCCATGCTACCATCAAATGGAAATCTTGCCCCTGATTTTGCAATCTAATGGGGCTGAATGGAGAGTTTTTCTGCTTCATCCCAATAAGCTCTTATCTCCCTCTGTAGAACATATGGGGTTGCCTCTATCCTTGGGCTGAGATGGTATGGCCTACAAGAGTGGCCCAAGCTACCCCATCAGAATATCCAGCCATGAAATGCCTCTGCAAATTCTCCTAGTGGTTTTCCCCACAAGAAGAGAAAAGTGATAGTATGGCAATCATGGTTTGCCCATGGTATCTCCTAAAAAATAGAACATGTGTAATGGGGAGAATAGTGCTCCCAATGGGTTTTCCCAATCATATAAGTCACTCTCCACATAGTGCTCCATGTGAAAAATAAGCATCATCAATACGAGGTAGCATAATACAATGAAAACAAGTTGCCATAAGACAACTACAGAGTGGGTCACTGCTTCTCTTATGGGACCAACACAATGCACCTCTTGTTTGCATAAAAAAAACAAGTGCTTTCCTAACCACTTGTTTTCTACCACACACACCTCAAAAGATATGAGCATGAAAATATAAATTGGTGCCAATGGTGCACACCAAAGAGCATGTGGCTCCCTCCACAAACCACCATAAGAATGGCCCATTCTTCTGCTTCAAAAGTTTACAAATACATCCTTGTACATCTTGAAAGAAGTAATAAACCCTCCTTGACTCATCATGCTACTCAAACAAGGAAGGAAAGTACAATATAGAATGTGAGATTATACCTTCTCCAATTTGTATTTGAGCTCTTGAGCTTGAAATGGCCCAACTGAAAATTTCCCTCTACCCTCAATGAGTAGGGAAGCGGCTGTGAGGTTCTCTCCACCATAATCAAGTGGCCTATGCATCTCTCCCCATGTTGATAGGTGCCATGATGAATTCCCTCCAAATGAACTCCTATAGCCAATCAAAGTATGCATCCAAGTGCATAGCTAGGAAGCCCTCATATGTTGCATGTAAATAATTTCTCCTTGAGACTAGAAACTCTAGCCAAGAAGAGTCTGCTATAACAATAGATGACCATATCATCAACCATGTATCTATCATCATCCTCCTGGTCATCAAGAATCATGCATGCATCAAGATCCTGGGACCTCTCAACCAAAGCTGAGTCCTCCAACATGGATCAGTCCTCCACATAGACAGCGCTGGTAATATGGAATAAAGTGCTCCCATCATGTTGTTGCCTGTTACCTTGACATCCCCTCATGCCAAAGTCATCCTACAAGGTTGCTTCCATGCCATCTTGCAGCTTCTCATGCTCAAATATAAATAAGGATCGCTAAAAGTGAGCCTCCCATGAGAGACTGTCACCTCCAAAGAATCTCCCGATCCTGGGCAATGTAAGCATGAATGACCTCCATCTACTCCAATGCATGAAAGAGTTCTCCCCCAAAGAAAGTAATCCCTTTTCACCAAATCCATGGAGTAGCTATTCTGCATCATAAATATGATATCCTCCATCCATGCAGAAACTCTATAGGTGCAGTCAAACTAATGAGAATGGGTGGTATTGAAAATGAGAGTGTACCCCTCCTCCTTGTGCTCATTCCCCAAACTCACTATGTTGTGTTGGACTCCTCAAATGTCTCCACCCCTCCAGAATCCAAAGAGTGGTGAACCCAAAAACATGATGCCTCTCATCATCACTAGATCATGTGGCCTCCCAAGTGGAAAACCACCAAAAAGTGAGACATCAAGATCTGAAAATAGACTGCATGTATGAGTGGACTGATTTGTCTCTCTCTCATCTACGCAGTGCAGTCTCTTTTCTTTGTGCAGAAAATTTCTGAAATAGATAAGGGAGAATGCTCTTCATCCATCCATGCTGATCCTTATGCTTTTCTTTATCCATCTCAAAATCCCCAACCAATGCTCCATATGACTCCAGAATTGTGTCTTGGTACCCACATGCAAAATATTCGAAACTCCTTGCAAAGACACAAGGACTCCCCTAATGGAAGAAATGGCTCCCCTTTCACCTCCATGTGGTGATGGATCTCCTCATAATGTGACAGCACTGTTGGTTCTTTCCAGTGTATGAAAATTGTTTGTGTTTATGACACAATGAGTTTCACCAAGTTTTTCCATCAAACCCTTAGTGAATGTATCACAAGTTTTTGCATTTGCATGTCAAAAAATGAAACCCTCAAACCAACAATCATGAGCCATACCTTGAGTTGCAGTGCTGCTCCTCCCAAGGCCTCATTTCTTCCTCTAATCCCTTACAATGCAAGTGAACAAAGTACTGTGTTGTGGATCTGCATGTGTGGCTGAGTGAACACACCCTTCATGAAAATAGATGGGATTTGTTTCATCCACAAACCCTTCTTAGAAAACTTCCTCAAATTTCTGTTTTATCAATATCTTCAATAACCTCCTGGAAAAGAAGAAGGGAAACCTCATCTTCCTTCATTCCTCTTTCCTTGTCTCCTATGTCAATCTCCTCTCCTTGGAGAGAATCTCCTCAACTAATGAAATTAGATCTTGGGCATAGGCTGAGCCAAGATCATGCTCTGATACCACTATAATGTCCAAAATGAGGGATTTTCTGCTCCATCGGGAACATCTTAGATGTTCCATTCTTCCTTCTTTAGTGAGACACTGCAAGTCCATTTCAGAGATTGAATGATGGGGAATTTATAGGATATGACTCCTTCCAAAGAAGGGAGAAATCCTGAGGCTAGTTGGCCCTTCTCAGACTCTACCTATGGATATCTAATATTCCACCTCGGGAATTTATGCCAGAGGGTCCTTGAGGATGATGTATAAGGAAGCTGTTTTATAAATAAGGAAAACCACCACTGAGATGCCATAGAACATCTATAATATAACTCCCCTGCAGAAAATTAACCCAAAGAAATAACACTAGATGGGTTATTCAGATCTCCCCAATCTAGGTCTCTATAACAATGCTCAATGAAAGAGCTTACAGCAATATACAAAACATAAATCTGCAAATCTGCAAATCGAAATGTATCATGAGAGGGTAAATATCATAGCCATAATATTATTATTATATCAAAAATATTATACAAAAATATCATGAGGAACAAAGCCCTCAAGAATTAGAACCAATCTCCAATGAATAGACAATGTAATGTCGGAGTAGCTGCAGCTACACAGAAATGCCGAAAAACCATAACTGTGCAATATCTATGAGAGATGCAGCTGCTGAATACATAAAAAATGATGATAGAGCTGAAGGAATACAAACAAATGGCCCAAGAAAGGAAAATGGGCTCACAATGTGATTTCTAGCTAATATCAAGGAGATTGCTAGAAATGCCGGAAAAAATACAAAAGTGACAAACAAATTGTCACTGCAGCTGGAACCAATGATCATGAGGTTTTGGCTGATCTAAAATTCTGATGCCCTTCTCTGATTAAAGTCCTCAAGGGAAAAGGTTTGATCCCCTTTCACTCAAAGCACTCCTCCTGATGAGCACAAGAACCCCTCAGAACACTGCCCTCATGGAATAATGCAGTTTCTCCAAGTGATTGCACAGTGGGAGTTGGTGAATGAGTGGCCTGATGCCACATATCTGAAATATGCTCCAAGAGGCTTCTCTGCAGCTCCCCCAATGACGAAATACATCCGTTATATCTGCGCCAATTTATTAGCAAGATTGGCAGAGTCCAATTACAGAAACAACATCGTTTCAACCAACTTTGGGATTCTAGGATCTAGCCCTCCTGAATCCGGAGAGGGATCTCTCCAATATGTACAAAGATGGATATTGTCTTTGAAAGCTTAAGGTAATGATATTAGGCTAGTTATGAAGGCCAACGGTTTTGTTTTGTTTTGGATGGTTGAGCAAAATACATCCTCCACTAAAAAGGAAAGTAAGGAAGAACTCTATGAGTTCCTCTGCTGCTACCCCAGCTACACAGCACCAACCTGCTACAGGAAAATGCTGCAACTGAAGGAGTAAGCTTGGCCAAATGCTGGAATAAGGAAATGCAGCTCAAATCCTCTCCTCCCATGAGGAAGAGTTGGGGGATCCCCACTAGGAATACCCCCAGTGTTCAAGAGCACTGCAATTCTGCTAAGCAGCCTGGATATGCAAGTCCTTGGCCTCACCACGAAATTTCTGAATCAAGGAATAATACAAATGAGTTGCTCCTTCTTTCTTATAAAGAAAATGAACTCACTTTCACCATAGGCCCCACAATTAGGGTTTCCAGTTACTTTTGAATGCTTTCCCTCCAAAAACTGCGTTGTCTTCTCAAGCAAGCTAACACCTTAAGGCAGTGTTGTTGACTTGGTCAAAATGGCCAACTCAAGGTGATCCTCATCATGTTCACACCATTAGGCGTTTATGTCAGCTGCTTATTTATTTATCCTTTTACAGAAGGAGTGTTATTTTCTATTAAAAGGGGTTAAGGGGTCTCCTTACCCATTTTATTGAACAAAATAAAAATATGCCACTATAATGTTCCATTTTAGCTTAAGGCTAAAATTGGGAACATTACATATAATCATAAACATATCAAGAAACCATGTTCATTAGTCTTCATTATACTTTCAGATCTACTAGATCTGAGCCTCCTTAATGATCCTTGGTGCGCACATGTTTTAGATCAAATTACACATCAATAACCTATAACATGCACAATTAAAACTTTTATCACCATCACCTTATATAGCTTTACCCTTAGCCAATACCTTAGGTCAATCCCTTAGTAATGTCATTAGTATTCTAACTATTGTCACACTCATTAATATGGTCCAATACCATGGTAAAGACCCCTTGTATTAAAATTAAAATGGTGCAGATTATGTATGTGACTTATCTTCATCATATTTGTGTATGTACGCGACCTTTCTTCACAGGACCTATGTATACTTTCTGAAACTTCACCTCTATCATTCTTCTATCTTTGAACTTGATATTCCTTTTTTCATCATCTCTATCACATATGTATCATCCTACATAATAATATTGTTACCATAATGTGAACATGTTTATCAGTAGGTTTCCATCAAGGACAACACATTAGACACAATGCCAACATAGCAATAATTCCCATTAAATATTTGAATTGATGCAGAAAAAATAA
Source organism: Pinus albicaulis (assembly GCA_034641835.2). Taxonomy (NCBI): domain Eukaryota; kingdom Viridiplantae; phylum Streptophyta; class Pinopsida; order Pinales; family Pinaceae; genus Pinus; species Pinus albicaulis. The sequence goes on from CM076578.1 coordinate 1,090,898,342, forward strand.
AAATATATCACCTATAAATACGAAAAATGACCGTTCCACTTGAAAAACCATTTCCCTAACATATATTGACAAATAAAATAAAAGGAAAAAGAAAAAAAATTCTTTAAAAACAATAAATTTTTATTTCTTCTCCAAAATCTCATACTAAGGGTGATCGAGTGTCTTCCTTTTATAGAGTAATGAGGCCTCTAACCTATCAATTATAATTCCGTGGGAAAACCAATTACCATGGGAGAATACATGAGGTGAATAAAGTTTGTCCACTTTTGATGTGGTCAAAAATTAAATAATAATAAAAGATTTCCCCTTTTGCTAGAATATTAATTTAAATAATAAATGGGTTAAAGCACTTTTGAAACTTCTAGAAAAATAGAACTAGTCATCTTAATTTGACCAACTAATTCTTTTATATCAAAATTTCCTTCCCCTCCATTTTTTTAGCACATGGATAATTAAAATTTCCCATGTATTTGTTATAAAATCTCTATACATTAGAAATAATGCTCTAAATAATGTCAGTGCAGAGCATTGAAAATTATTTAACATCATGTAGTTACTCGCGTTATTTGATAAAATGGACAATGCCTAACTCCACACCTTCAGCAACACATCCAACATCAACTAGCAGTTAGACAACAACATAAATAAGATAAGTTAATCACAAGTAACTTAGTCAATGTTAAAAATTTACACAAGAAAATAACCAAGGGGAAAACCTTACCTTCATTAGCATGTCTTTGGGCTAAAACATAAATTATTTCTCAAGTCCTCATAGTTTGAGTAGGTGGATGAAATTAGTATTTTTTATGAAGGGATGCATAAGGTTAACACATAGGTCAAATTCTGAATTCATAAAAAGTGTTGAGGGTATGATTATGGTCCGAATAGCCAATTAAAATATATTTAGGGATCTTCTTTATTTTAAGAGAATTATGAGAGGAATATTTTACTAATTTTAAATACCCACACTTCTCCTTCCTTTATTTTTTATTTTTTATTTTCATTTGGTTCTTCTAAGTCCTCTTTCATTGGATAGGAATTATTCTCTTGGGAATTAATAGAAGCTTCTTTATAATTTTTAGATGGAGGATCCTTATATTAAGTATATTCTTCTCTTGGGATCCTCCATCGAAGTTTCATTTAAAATGTGGCTAGGGGACTTATATATTTACAAAACCTTGAGAGAGGGAGATTTTTCTACTTCGACTGTTAAGTCCCTATATTACTAGTATAGTCCCTTATTGTTGTTAGTGTAACCCCCTTATTGTTATTATTGTACCCTTGTAACCCCCATATTTTTATTATTGTGCCCTTAAATTATTATTGTTAGGTTGGATAGGATTACATTGTGGCCCACTAGGATTACATTATGGCCCCATGGACTCCTATATATAGAAAGGAGGTTTTGTAAATTGTATCATCTAAGAATTTTTCATTTATGTAATGTATTGGAGGTTTCTCCCTAGAAGTGTCTTATTCCTAAGGCATTGATATCTCTTTTCTTCTATTTTTGGAGCTGGTTACACAAAATTTGGTATCAAAGCTTTGGATTCTAGGGTTTCGCTACTCTAAACAGGTCATCGTGGAATTTTCGCTATAACGTTTTTCTATGAAGGTTCAGAATCTGAAATTTTTATGGTGTGAAGCAGAAATCCTGAGGAAACTCCTCAAAAAGTTTCAGAGCTTGGTTCACAATATTTTCGGAGATATGATCTGTGGAAGGTAGTGCTTTTTCAGGCTCCCGAATTTCATCTCAAAGAGGTGATCGTGGGAAAATATTCATAACTCTCTCTCTGAGCATCGGATTCGAGTGCCGTAAAAATTGGTCGCAATTACACGGAATTTAGTTTCTTGGCTATAAATTTTAGAGCTGAAGGATGAAACAGTGACATGTGGAAATCTGTACAAGTTCGCTCTACTGAACCAGTCCAAAATTGGGTCATTGTGGGAGATTGGACATAACTTTGTCTTGAGGAATCCAAATTAGATCAGACTTGTGGCATTTGAAAGAAGCTTCAGAGGGCTACTACAGCACTAAATTTCAGATATTTAAGATCCCCAATTACATATATAACTCAATTTCAATATCGAGCTCCTCAAAAGCAAGTAAAAGGTGTGTATTTTGTTTTCCGAATTGCATAAGTCTTGTTTGAAAAATCAAGTTGAATTGATTCCAAGGGCATATTGTAGAATAGATATCAGTATTGGATTCTAAAATGGCCCCTAAAAATAATTCAACACCCATTAAGCCTTTAGAAGGCTCTACTATGACTCAAGAAGGCGAAGAATGGCACCATGACATATCAAATTACAAGAGAAAGTGCAACAAATTTCGCTCTCGCAAAGAACAACAAAAAATGAAATGGAAGTTTTGAAGAAAGGCATGGAAGCTAAGATGAATGGTTTAGAAGATAAGATGGATGGCATGGAATTGGGCATGGAAGCTAAGATGGATGACATGGAAGCTAAGATCGATGAAAAAATGAAAGACAACATGGAAAACATGAAGAAGGATCTAAAAGTAGACATCGAAGGTTTGGCAAAGTTGATACAAGAAATTTTTCCTAATGGTGAAAAGATAGTAGAGGAAACTCATGATGAGAACAAAATAAATGTTAATCGTGATCTCATAAACTCTACTGTTGGAGGGAAGAACCACCATATTCCAAAAATGGATATGAGGAAGTTTGATGGAAAGGATCCTGTAACATGGATGCTACAGATGGAGCAATATTTTGATCTCCATAATGTGCAAAACACACAAAAGGTACGCATTGCAACTTTACATTTAGAACCAAATACATTTGTATGGTATCGATGGCTTTGCTCCCGTAAAAAAATTGTCACTTGGTCAATTTTTACGGAGGAAATGATAGCACATTATGAGGATACAAAGAGCAACACCTTCTTTAGCCAATCGATAAATCTCAAACAAAAGGGTTTAGTGGGGGAGCACATTGAGGACTTCCAAAAATTGAATATAAGGGTAACTGATATTCCAGAGGAACATAGGATTGATCTCTTCATAGGTACTTTAAAGGATAACATCCAACATGAAGTTCGCGTTTTAGAACCTGATTCATTGGAGAAGGCATTCAGGTTGGCAAGAAAAATTAAATGTAAAATTATGGTGACAAGGAAGCCTACCACTCACTTCCATAAAGAGGGAAGTGTTGCTACTCCTAGATTTCCACAACCTACAAGGTTGACACCACAACAATTGGAAGAAAAAAGAGCAAAAGGGCTTTGCTACAGTTGTGATAGAAAATACACTAAAGGTCATAAGTGTGCTGAGAAGAAATTATTTTACATAGATTGTGAAGATGAAGAAGAAAATGAAAAAGAAGAGGAAATACACCAAGAACCAACCCAAGAAGCGGAAGAAATGAGTCCGACCATATCGTGTAATGCATTGGCAGGAATTACCACTCCTCAAACTCTCAAGATAGAAGGACATATCAAGAAGAAAAGGGTAATAGTGTTGATTGATTCAGGTAGTACCCATAATTTTATTCATTGTAAGGTGGCCAAGGAATTGAATTGTTTCCTATACCCAGCACTAGAATGTCAAGTGATGGTTGCAAATGGAGGAACTATAAATTTCTCTGGAAAATGCCATAATATCAAGCTAACCATGGGGGAATATGTATTGAATATTCAAATGCTTTCCATTCCTATGGGAGGTGCTGATGTTGTACTAGGAGTACAATGGTTACAATCTTTGGGGACGGTAGCTTTTAATTTTCAAGAACTTTTCTTGAAAAATTTTTCAGAAGGAAAGGAAGTCGAATTACGGGGTATTGAAGGGAAGCCGGGAAGGATAATAAGCTTTAATGTCATGACAAAGCTTCTAAAGAAAGAACAACGAGGCGTAATTGCACAATTATGCTCACTAGAAGTTCCGACATCAAAATCATCTATTTCTGCAGATCTCCAACAAGTCTTGGACAATCATTCCAAGGTGTTCGAAACTCCCAAAGGACTCCCACCTATTCGTGATCATGATCATGCTATTCATTTGATTCCAGGAAGTGTTCCTCCAAACATCAGGCCTTATAGATATCCTTATGTCCAAAAGAGCGAAATTTAATGTATGATTGCAGAAATGTTAGAGGCTGGTATAATTCAACGTAGTCAAAGGTATTTCTCTGCTCTAATAGTATTGGTGCACAAGAAGGATGGATCACGGCGCATGTGTCCAGATTATAGGGAGCTCAATAAGCTCACCATTAAAGATAAATTTCCCATTCCTGCAATTGATGAATTATTGGAAGAAAATGAACTGAGAAAAGAGTGGGGACCCTCACAAGGTAATCATGGCTAGAAATGAGAGACAAAGAGAGGCATGAGGCTCAATTATGAGATGTTGGATTGTAATAGATCCCTGAACCATTGAATAAACATAGCATGGGCACTAAAACAACAATTGGGCGCTTATAGGGAACCCATGAAAGGTAGGATCTATAACACAAGTTACTATATGCAAAAATACATGGATAATTCCACAACATGGTGGGGTTGGTCCCTAAATAATAATGAAATGGTTTTGAAAAGTTAAATAATCGAGTGACAATATTGATGAATCCTATATGTTAGTTTTAGCTATATAACTCAAGGTAGAAACAATTGTTTTTGAGATTTCTTATGTTTTTTTTGGAATGGATTATATACATATATAAGGCACCATGCCTAAGAATTATAGACATAATACCTTTTCAAGTAGATATTTTTGTGGGGCTCCATAATCATATTCCCATCATATTTAAAGAGCATATATTCCCCCTTCTTTGTCACATTTTTAACAATGTATGGATCAATCCAAAGGGGTTCTAACTTTCCCACACCAAGTTGATCATGTCAATGGTCGTAGACCCAGATTAAATTTCCTTCAAAAAATTTGATGCCAAATATATTTTTTGTATTGAAGTTTGCAACATTTTTGGTGGCCTCATTTGCTAAAAGAGCATTATGACATTGTTAGTGTTCATATAGATGATCCAACTATATGACAAATTATTCCTCAACCCAAGTGTTGGGGGAAGTTCAAACACAAGTTTTAATGAGTCAATCTTGCATTCTATAATACAAATTTCTCCCACGCCATAAACCAGTTGGAAATGTGTGAATCTCGTGGAGGTATTATCTGAGGTTTGATAATCCTAAAGAGCTTAAAATAGAATTACGTTTCCATTCCATTTGTGGTTCCCCACCATATGGTAAATCATACTTCTTAGGATGCGATTGATGGTCTTGACTTGACCATTATATTTAGGATAGTAGGGAGTATATTTATCCTAGTGGAACCCCAACTTGGCTGCAAAGTCAATCATCATTTGATTGTGAAAGTGAGAGTCGTGATTAGTCACAATCTATTTAGGAACATCAAACCGAGTAATGATGTGATTGAAGAGGAAAAGAGATATGGTGGTGTCATCGATGAAGAATTTAGGCATAGCTTCACCCCATTTGGAGAAGTAATCTACAACCATAATGATGTAATTATAACCATAAGACAAGGAAGGCTTACATTACATAAAATTGATACCACATTTAGAAAATGGATCAGTAGCATCCATGTATTGTAGGTGAGAAGGATGAGCACACATTTTCTGAGTAAATAATTGATAAAGATGACACCTTTGTACTTTATTCATGAAATGATTGAATATTGATGGCCAAAAGTACCCAGTGCACAAGATTTTCTAAGAATTGGCTAAACCAAGGGCCAGAATTTTTGAGTATGGAGATAGAGAAAGATATCCCCATAATAAGGATTAGATGTACTAATGAGGAACAAATATTTTTTAGGAAAGGAATCAGTAACCTATTGTAGCTACTAAAACCCCCTTCCAAAATTTTACTCTTGCTTTCATTTTGGAGCCTCCCTTCAACAATAAGAACTTTTGTTTTAACATGTGTCAATTTTTATTCTTGATTTACTAAGTTTCAGAATGAATCATTTTCTCATGTTACTCTTTTGATGTATTAGTTGTGATTTCTTTATAGCAACTATTGAGCACTCCTTGATGACAGTTAGTCTTTATTTATGGTATCTACGCAACTTTTGAAGATAGTAATAGCACTTCTTGTAAACAGAAGCTAATTCTTGCCTCTATAGACATTGATTTCTTTCATTTCTTTGAGAAATTGTGCAATCCTCAGTCACAATGAACTGCACAACCCCTTGTTGGAGTGAAATCTGAAATCCATTGAGTCAGGAAAATGCGTAATCAATTGTGAAAGAAAATTGTGCAACTTTATATGGCAGTAAATTGTGCAATCCAATGAGAGAGAAAATCGTGCAACTCCTTTTCTCAGTGAATTGTGCAGTCCCTTGAGCCAGTGAACTACGCATTTCCAAAAGTTAAATTATATACACCCCTAGAGAATACAAATTGCACACCTCTAATTCTTAGTGTTACACATGTTTCTAATTTCATTATCTGACACATGTCAGTTAACTAGCAGTTGCTGCTTGATTTTAGGCATGTATGTCTAAAACCCTAACCCTAATATTGTGATTTCTCACCAATATAAGAAAGGGACCATAGAGCTCATTATCAAACTCATATTTGGAGCTCTATTAATTCTCATTCTCATGCTCATATTTGGAGCTTTGGATTCCATTCATGCTTCTTTTCTGGGTAAGTTTCTCAAATGTCACCTTTTGTCACTTTTTCTTTCACTTTTGTTGCCTTTTCTTTTACAAGTGTCATTTTGCATTATTTTTCTTATAAAAAGAATAATTTTTGTTATTATTAGCTTTTATAAGTGACATTTCAGTCTTTTGAGCTTCTTTTCAAGTGTCACATCAAATTCCTTGTCCTTTTTCCTACCAATAATTATTGTTGTTGGGTGTATTTATGCATGAATGTACTTTTCCTTTCATTATCTTACTTCCTCAGTGTGAGTAACATATTTATATGAATCTTAGTTCAATCCACAACCTCCCTCTCTTCATTCAGTAGATATGGATCCTAACCTTCTACTGAAGAAATTGCGAAATTTCCAGAGCCTTTTACCCTCCTCAACTATGCATTGCACAATTGCTTCTAGCAATAGCTCCCTCTTTCCATCTACAAATAAGCACTATATAATAGCTAGGTACCCATCCATTCATTCTGTAGTAAGAGTTAATAGGAAAGCCTCATTTTCCTCTAAAACTATGCATTGTGCATTCCAAGCCCCTCTCTCCAAAATAAATTATGCATTACACATATCCAATCCTCAGTTAGCCTCCCTTGCAACTAGAATCTATGCAACCTCATAAAAATATGTGTAGTGCACATTTTTTTTGACCATTCATAGGTCATTCTGCCTCACTTGTGCTCCAAATTTTCATAATCCCTTTTCTTAGTGACTGTCCTATGCTTGTGAATTGTTAGACTAGATTAGCTCTTGCGAAAATAACTTGTATTTCCAACGAGTGCATCTTTTTCACCAGGTACTACAGATCTAGGAAACATCAATATTTCATCAGCTAATAGAACCATTCCTACAAATAAAGTGTTGTGGAACCAGCTCCAAAAATATAAGAAAAGAGATATCAACGCCTTAGAAATAAGCCACTTCGAGGGGGCAACCTCCAATACATTACATGAATGAAAAATTCTTGGATGATAAAAATGAAAAAACCTCCTTTCTATATATAGAAGCCCATGGGGCCAAAATTTAATCCTAGTGGGGCCATAATGTAACCCTAGCCGACCTAACAATAATAATTTAAGGGCACAATAATAACAATATGGGGGTTACATGGGTACAAAAATAATAATAAGGGGGGCTACACTAACATAATAAGGGACTACACTATTAATATATGGACTTAACATGCCCCTCTCCTTTAAAAAAGTGTTGTCCTCAACGCTTGAGTAGTTTTGGGTGCTTCTGTATAAAATTCTCATCCTCTAATGTAGAGTGTTCTGTGGGTAAGCTCTTCCACTTGATGAGATACTCTAAAATTGATCAATTTTGTAGCTGTCGAGTTCTTGTTTCTGGGACTACTTCAGGTTCCAATATGATTTTTCCTTCCTCGTCAAGTTCTGGCAATATTTTTTGAACTAGAATATTTTCACCTATAACCTTCTTTAAGTATGAAACATGGCAAAATGGATGCACTCGTGAAGAAGAAGGAAGCTCCAATTTGTATTCCATAGTATTAATCTTTTGCAACACCTTGTAAGGACCATAGTACTTTGGCAATAATTTATTATCCTTCTTAGCTTGCTTGAGGGACATTTGTTTGTATGGTTGTAGCTGTAAAAATAACCAGTCTCCTACATCAAAACTTCTCTTGTTGTGATGTTGATCTTCCTGTTGTTTCATTCGATTTTGTGCCAAATTCAAGTTATCCTTTAAGAGTTGAGGAACTTATTGTTGATGCTCGATGTGATCTTCCACTACTTGAACCTTCGATTTTTTTCTTAGATATGATGTGATGGATGGTGGATGATATCCATAAAGTGCCATAAATGGGGTAATTTTTGCTGCAGTATGGAAGGAAGTGTTATACCACCATTCAGTGATAGGTAACCACTTGACCCATTGTGTCTGTTTATCAGATACAAAACAACAAATATATCCTTCCAAACATTTATTTACTATGTCATTTTGACCATCGAATTGAGGATTATAAGGTGAGCTATGAGCTAATTGAGTCCCAAACAAGAAAATAACTCTGTCCAAAAATTTCCAGTAAAAATGGGATCTATGTCACTCACAATAACCCTTGAGTTTCCATGTAGTTTTTGAATTGTGTCCATAAATTTTGTAGCAATTGTACTTGCTTTAAATGGATGAGATAATGTGCAAAAGTGTGCATACTTGGTAAGTCTATCAACTACCACCATGCTTACACTCTTTCCTTCGGACTTAGGTAAACCTGTGATAAAATCCATTGAAATCTCCTCCCAACGTTGACTTGGAATGGATAAAGGTTGTAGAAGACTTGGGGTCTTAATTGTATCCACTTTATTTTGCTGGAAAACCAAAAATTCTGCCACAAAATTTTGAATGTTAGATTTAAGGCCATCCCAAAAAAAATCTTTCTTCACCCTGTGGTAAGTTTTTAAAAATCATGAGTGTCCTCCTAAAGGATAAGTGTGCAATTCCAAAAGAATATTTTGTTTTAGTTGGGAATTCTTACAAAGATATAAGCGATCTTTGTACCATAAGGAATCATTTTTCCAACTAAATGTATCAGATGTACTAGGATCTTGCTGCAAATTTTGAATGAGTGTCCACACTTATTCGTCCTTCTTCCATTCATCCCTTGCTTCGGTTATCCAATTTGGTGGGATAATAGATATGGCACAAAGCAATTCTTCCACCTCTTCATTCTTTCTTGAGACTACATCTGTAACAACATTTATCTTCCTTTTTTTGTAGATTATTTCGAAGTCATAACCCAACATCTTTGTGACCCATTTTTGCTACTCTTTTGAAGATATTCTTTGTTCCAAAAAGTGTTTAAGGCTATCATGATCAGTTTTTACCTTGAAGTGTCTTCCCATTAGCTAAGGTCGCCATTTCTTTAGTGCATGCAGTATTGCCAACATTTCCTTCTCATAAATATCTTTCTGTAAATACTTTCCTTTGATTGGAAGACTTTCAAAAGTAATGGTTCTTCCTTCTTGCATTAAAACAACACCAATTCCATTTCTTGAGGCATCACATTCCACAATAAAGGTTTTTGTGAAGTCTCGTGTAGCTAAGACCAGTGCTAGGCACATTTCCTCTTTAAGATGTTCAAAGGCCTTAGTTGCTTCAGGAGTACATGAAAATGCATCTTTCTTCAATAATGTTGTTAGAGGTGCTACTTTTCTCCCATAATTCTTAACAAACTTTCGATAATACCCTGTTAACCTGAGAAATCCTCATAACTGCTTTATGGTTGTGGGGACTTTCCATTCCTTAATGGCTTTAACTTTTTTAGGGTCTACCTTAACACCCTCGTGAGATACAATATGACCCAGATATTCCACCTCTTGTACTCCAAAGAAACATTTGGATGCCTTTTCATATAATTTTTTCTCCTGCAATAGTTTGAGCACCCTGTCAACATGTTGAACATGATACTTCCAAGACCTACTGTAGATTAGTATATCATCAAAAAATACTAGCACAAATTTTCTAAGGGAAGGTTTGAAAATGGAATTCATCAACCCTTGAAATGTGGAAGGTGCATTTGTAAGGCCAAAATGAATGACCAAAAATTCATAATGACCCTCATGAGTTTGAAATGTTTTTTTCGGAATATCTTCAGTCTTCATTCTAATTTGATGATATCCTGAACGGAGATCCAACTTGGTAAAATAAGTTGCTCCATGTAATTCATCAATCATAGGAATGGGAAATTTATCTTTAATGGTGATCTTATTGAGATCCCTATAATCCAGACACATGTGATATGATCCATCCTTCTTGTGTACCAATACTACAGGAGCAAAGAAATAACTTTGACTAGGTTGAATTATACCAGCCTCTAACATTTCTAAAATCATACATTCAATTTCGCTCTTTTGGACATAAGGATATCTATAAACCCTGATGTTTTGAGGAACACTTCCTGGAATAAAATGAATAGGATGATCATGATCACAAATATGTGGGATTCCTTTGGGAGTTTCAAACACCCTGGAATGATTGTCCAAGAATTTTTGGAGATCTGCATAAATAGATGATTTTGATGTTGGAACTTCTAGTGAGCATAATTGTGCAATTACGCCTCCTTGTTATTTATTTAGAATATTTTTCATGACATTAGAGCTCATTATCTTTCCCATCTTCCCTACAATACCCCATAAATCGACTTCCTTTCCTTCTGAAAATTTTTCAAGAAAAGTTCTTGAAAATTAAAAGCTATCGTCCCCAAATATTGTAACCATTGTACTCCTAATACAACATCAGAACCTCCCATAGTAATTGAAAGCATTGGACTATTCAATAAATATTACCCCATGGTTATCTTGATATTATGACATTTTCCAGAGTAATTTATAGTTCCTCCATTTGCAACCATCACTTGACATTCTGGTGCTAGGTATAGGAAACAATTAAATTCCTTGGCTACCTTACAATGAATAAAATTATGGGTACTACCTGAATCAATAACCACTATTACCTTTTTCTTCTTGATATGTCCTTCTATATTGAGAGTTTGAGGAGTGGTAATTATTTCCAATGCATTACACGATATGGTCAGACTCATTTCTTCCTCTTCTAGAGCTGGTTCCTGGTGTATATCCTCTTCTTGTTCATTTTCTTCTTCCTCTTCACAATCTATGTAAAATAATTTCTTCTCAGCACACTTATGACCTTTAGTGTATTTGCTATCACAATTGTAGAAAAGCCCTTTTGCTCTTTTTTCTTCCAATTTTTGTGGTGTCAACCTTGTAGGTTGTGGAAATCTAGGCGTAGCAACACTTCCTTCTTTATAGAATTGAGTGGTAGGCTTCCTTGTCGCCATTATTTTACATTCAACTTTTCTTGCCAACTCGAATGCCTTCTCCAATGAATCCGGTTCCAAAACGCGAACTTCGTGTTGGATGTTATTCTTTAAAGTGCCTATGAAGAGATCGATCCTGTGTCATAGTAGATCCGTCTAAAGGCTTAATGGATGTTGAATTATTTTTAGGGGCCATGTTAGAATCCAATACTGATATCTATTCTACAATATTCCCTTGGAATCAATTCAACTTGATTCTTCAAACAAGACTTATGCAATTCGAGAAAAAAAAAATACACACCTTTTACTTGGTTTTGAGGAGCTCGATATTGAAATTGACTTATATCTATACTTGCAGATCCTCAATATCTGATATTAGGCCTTGTAGTAGTCCTCTGAAGCTTCTTTCAAATGCCATAGTTCTGACTCGATTTTGATTCTTCAAGGCAAATTTATGTCCAATCGCCCACAATGACCTAATTATGGACTGGTTCAGTAGAGAGAACTTGTACGACTTGCCACGTGTCATTGTTTTCTCCTTTGGCTCTGAAATTTATAGACATGAAACTACATTCTATGTACTTCCAGTCACTTTTTATATAATTCCAATCTGATTCTCACACAGAGAGTTATGAAGATTTTCCCACGATCACCTCTTTGGGATGAGATTCAAGATCCTGAAAAATACCTAACTTCCACAGATCATATCTCCAAAAATATTGTGAACCAAGCTCTAAATTTTTTCTATGATGTTCCTCAGGATTTAATCTTCATGCTCTAAGAATTTCAGCTTCTAAACCTTCGTAGGAAAAACATTATAGAAAAAATTCCGCGATGACCTTTTTAAGTGAAATTCAGGAGCCTGCAAAAATCCATAACTTCCATAGATCCTATCTCAGAAAATATTACGAACCAAGATCTGAAATTTTGCAATGATGTTCCTCAGGATTTCATCTTTGCACTCTAAAAATTTCAGCTTCTGAACCTTCGTAGATAAATCATTATAGTGAAATTTCCACGATGACATGTTTGGAGCAGCAAAACCAGAGAATTCAAACCTATGATACCAAATGTTGTGGAACAAGCTCCAAAAATAGAAGAAAAGAGATATCAATGCCTTATAAATAAGCCACTTCGAGGGGGAAACCTCCAATACATTACATGAATGAACAATTCTTGGATGATACAGTTGAAAAAACCTCATTTCTATATATAGGAGTCCATGGGGCCAAAATGTAATCCTAGTGGGGCCACAATGTAACCCTAGCCGACCTAACAATAATAATGTAAGGTCACAATAATAAAAATATGGGGGTTACAATGGTACAACAATAATAGTAAGGGGGGATACACTAACATAATAAGGGACTACATTATTAATATAGGTACTTAATAGAAAGGATCATCAAAGGAGGTCACAAAAAGTAGTATTGAAGATTCCATTGATAGTAGCTTGATAGGATTTCCTATATTGTTAGACACAATGCTTTATCAAAAAAGAATCTCATATCGTATGACTCACTATCAAATATGTATTCAATTCAAAGGAATTTTTAGAAGATCTATAATATAGGGAAGTCTATGAGAATATCAAGCAATCAAGGTTTCATAAAGTTTCCTGTAGGTATCCAATGCTTATTTATGTCGATGTTATCAAGTGGATATTGCAGAGTTTAGACACTAATAACATGGTGCTCAAAAGTGTTAGTGGGAAAAACCTTGTATCATACTAGCCACATGACTATCAGTTATATTACAACTTTACCAAGCTTGATAAACACATGGATTCATTATTTTATGCAAATTGAAGTTATCTAGACACTAGAGAAGTGATAAAATCATGGTGGCGGGAACCCGCTAAGTTTCAATAGAAGCCTTATAGTAATTAAAATACTAAGTATCTCATAATAGTATACCAGTACTTGATTTCTATGTGTTATGGGATCTGTGGATGGAAGGATATTAAATCCTTTGTTGAAGTGTGGATCTTCATGTTGTATTTTCTTGCCACATAAGGAAAAGTATTGAATTGGGCACATATGCTATCCCAAAAAATGAGAGTTAAATTGATCAAGATGAAAGAACCACCTAAGGAAAATAAACCATAGTTTTACATGGTCACCTAATTATTTTCTTGTATTTGTGCTTGTCATGAATTGTCAATACAAGACTGGAGGTGGACCTCGAGGGAGATCCTTATAAATATGTATTGAAAAATATTTTTGGAGTATAGTTATAGAGGGATATATCAGAAATTTTTTTATCACTTATTCATGTTTCTATATTAGATGATATTTGAGGAATAATCTCCTTAAATGTCACACAAGGCTATGAAATAAGTGGAAAAGATAGTAGATTGGTTTTCCTCACCTCAGGGAACATACATCAGAGTGTTCAATTCTCAGAAGCTTCCACATATTTTGTTGAGTTGTGTGACTGATAAGGTTTTCATGCGGGATGTTACTTATCATATTAGCACATGTCTATCTCATCTAATAAAAATAAGAATAAGGCACCATGGCATTCCATCCCTCTACAAGTGGGATCCTATGAGCTCAAGATCTTAAAGGTTGCAGAATCGGAAATTGAAGAAATTATCTACCTTAAGTACAATGAGATGATATTTCACATGCATGATCCTAGGGGAGTACATAAATATACTATTCCAAGTTACATTTTTCCTAGTCTTATGAGTCTTATTGTCAAAAAGAGGAAGATAAGATATATAATTGTTACAATGCTTCCTCACTACATGCACAAAGAAGTGAGGTAGGCCCTTCAAGTGCAGTTCATGAGAAAAATATTATTCAAGAAGGGAATCAACATGAATTTCCCACTCCAGTAACCATTACTACGTACAAGAGGAAAATTTTTCATAATCCTATAACATAGTGGAACCAAAAGTTCAAACATACCTTGTTATTCTGATAGCAGCCATTGCAACAAAGAATAGGAGAAAATAATCCAAATAATTAAAGAAGAAGAAAAAGGAAGAAGAAAGGATATAGGAGGAGGAATGGTTACAAAAAGAGGAGAAGAAAAGAAAAGAAAAATAAGGCATGCAAGAACAATAATAATTGAGAAAAAATAAATAGGAAGAATCAAGAAATAAATAGTCTGAGGAAGAATAGGAAAAACATTTGATCAATGAAGAAATTAGGAAAAAACAAGATGAATAATTTGTATAGGAAATAGAGGAGAAATTATAGGCCCAAGACATGGAGCTTGAATGGGAGGAGGAAAACCAAGAGGCTAAAATTATTCCCATTTCAAAACAAGCCAGTAGCCAGCCTTCACATCCTCTTACTAGTGGCCACATACCATTCACTAATATGGGAATATCTCCTCTACATGATGACATGGTCATGGATATTTCCAACCTTAAATTTGAACAACTAAATACTATAATAACACAGGAAAGGTAGAAATATTTTCGTAACTAACTCATTCATCTTATTTCCATTGATATAGAAAAGGTAATTGTGTCAAATAACAAGAAAATATGAAGACAAACATAGCAAAAATCTTAGCCTTTGTACAAGATTCATTTTGTTCAAGAATTTGCAGAAAAAAGGGTATAAATGATGTCAAGAAGTAAACTAAAGAATTCTTGAGCAATATAAGGAAGGTAGCTACAAAAGAAGACTTTCATATCATAAGGTGTAACATTCAACAATTTTAGGTCTGACCTTCGAAGTTAAACATGAAGTTGTTCTTATTATGGAATAATGTTCAAACTAGTTCCAAAACTATTTATCCTGATGCAATGGATGCAAGAGTTAGATATAATTTATATCTCCCACCAAATATTGAGGACATATCAGCACAATACAAGGCTTGATACCATTATGTTACATCAAAGCTACAAGTGGAAGTTGTTGAGCTAGAGTTTTCCCAAGATCAAGCATAATGTGTATAGTCTTTTCTTATTAGGTTCTAGTCACATTTTTTTCCTATGTTATTTTATATCTATAAGATAATGAAAATGAAAATGTAAGTGGAAATCCAAGAGTAAAATATGGAATATGAAGAGTCATTAGATATAATAGAGACAAATGAGCCTCAAGAGTCATAAGGGAACTCAAAGGTCACAAGAGAAGGTGAAAGGTCACCTCATATGTTATAAATAAGCCATCATAACTAAAAAAAATTGCTTGGAACTTGAGATTGGTAGCCTTGGATTCTCTAGTCTAGCATATGAGTGAGTATCATTCTTTGGAGAGGAAAGAATTAACTTCATGTTCCACTATTGGGGCTAGTGTAATATCATTGTATTTCATACTTGGAACTTTCACTTAATCATTAGAACCTCTCAGAGCCAACACACTTTCATTCATGTATCATGGATGTTTGAAGACAATTCTTTACATGTTTATGGAATATGTTATTTCATTCATGCTAATGTCAAAGAACTATTTTTTTAACTTTAGTATGTTTCTTATTGGGTGTGTGTTGTATTTGATTTCATGATCATTATTACCTTGTGAACTATTTTGCAGACTAAATAGCGATTCTTTCATATGTGTGTGCATCCCTTTTAGAATAGTACTCTTACATTTCTTCTAGAGGTTCACTTTCCTCTTTCCTTGTGTGAAAGAACCTCTTATTTAATACAATCGAAATTATACAAATTTTACTTACTTGTTGTCACCAAATATATGTGTATCAATTCTTATGTGTTAATTTCAACCAAGGCACATCATTAAGATCATAGTTATGGAAACTGACTGTATTTCTGTTTGGTTCTCCTATTCCAAATGGTGTGAGGTCTAATTGGGACTTCATATCTGGGAGATCCCCTTGCTTGATATATTTCCAGCACCATCAACATAACCATTGTTCCATCAGAAGAAGGTGGAAAGTCAGATAACATTTTCGTGAAGACAAAATATTTCTTAGAATTAACGACTACAAATTCCAAATCAAATCCATGCAAGATGACTATCCATTTAGAGTACTTTCCCCCATTCACTTGTCAACTACAATAATGGTGCATGGGGTTGTATTGAATGAATACAATGATCTTACGCAATATAATTTAATTTCTAAGTTTATTCATAGTGAAGAAAGTAAGACAAGCCGACTCTACAATGTATGGATATTGAATTTTCACCCCTTCTAATGATTGCTAAGGTAGTAGATGAAACGCTCATGGGAGAACTCATCCTCTTGGACAAGAATAATTTTGAGGGTGCAATTAGAGGTGGATACATATAAGATGAATTCCCTATTATATCCAGGAGGGCTTAATAGCAAGGCTAACATCAGGTCCTATTTCAAGGCATCAAAATATCATTATGCTTGGTCATCCCATACAAATGGTTCATCATTTTTGCGAAGGTGCATAAAACCCTTGGTGATCTTAGAATAGTTAGCAATGAATCAATTTAACAAGTTTGTTTTACCTTAAAAACTATGAAGTTGATTAAAAATGCATGGAGGATGCACATTAACAATATCCTCGAACTTAAAAGGATCAACCATGATCCCATACTTGGACACGTTGAAGCCTAGAAATCATCCAGAAATAATGAAAAAGATGCATTTATGGGGATACAAACCAATATTATAGTTGCAACTAATATCACAGTTTTAGATTCTATATTAAAGCTTCATGAACTTAAAATAGTTGTTTAAATTTTTTCTTTAAAGAAATTTTAAAAGTGATAACAATTAATTTTCAGTGATGGTTCAAAAAATAAATAAAGTGAATCATTAAAAAATAAAATGATAGTGATATGGTCCATATGCTAAAACGAAGGTGCTGACAAATTAATTATTAACACATCCTATTATCCAATTACAATTGACACTAACAAAAAAAATGTCATTAACATGATTCAGTGATTGGTATGAGGTATTGGGCTGACAGTTGATATGATCTTCTTCTAAGCCACAACACCTAGTCATCATGAACTCATTACAAGTGAGTGACGAATGTGATGATTAATGCATAAGGTAGAAATTTATTTTTCATTCCATTAGAAAAACTAATAAATCAGGTTCATCCCAGCACCAAAGGTTCATTCACTTTTTTTCTTTCCAAAGACCAGTGCCACTATTTTAACATTATGCACAAATTTTTTGGCCTATTGTTAGCATTCATGGGGAAATGCAGTCATTTTCACAGACAAGAGCTGAAAGGACCTCAGATCCTTGAAGCCATCCCAGAACTCCAAGAACAATTTCGAAGAGTAGGCTGGGAATATTTTTGTTTCAAATGCGATGTTTACCATTATGGAGTGGGTATATATTTTGCAGAGGGGTTCAATGGATAAGATGTTAACATCACTAAAATTTCCTTATCGGTGAGAGAGAAAATAATTTCAGAGGCTACAATCCTCTCGATCGATGGACACTGATGGTTTAAGCGCTGAACTTTGGCAGGTATTGATATTCTATTTTTTCTCAAAGATGGGCACAAAGATAAACCCTAGAGATTAGGTGTTCAGGGGTTCTGGCTTTAAAAATACTAGCACGTGATCGTGAATGTTATTCAGATAAATTTCACCTACGAAGGGCGTTACCACAAAATTGGTATATACCATTTTAAGTTTATCGTGCACATTTATGGGATAGTGCGGAGGAATATGCTATATTTTTTATTAAGCAGATTGAGAAATACCTTTTCTCAGATCCTTCCCACTCTATTTTCCATGAAGCCTTGATCCAAATTTTGGTTGTTGATCATTTGAAGAAGATAAATTAAACATGAGAATTTTTTTTTCCTAGGAAGGTTTTGTAGAGTCGATATCTCCAAGCCTAAAACCAATAGTAATAAAAGAAAACAAAAGAGGCATGTTGATAACCCTGAGATCCCAGGAACCTTTTAGGTACAAAAAAAAATGAAGATCTCTTTGACTCCATTTCCTGAATTAAAAATGGTTTTGACAAGAAAGGGAAAGCAAGTTGTGGAAGAGAAAACCCAATCACCTCCTCAAGAGCCATCTCCTCTAGAAGAACATATACAGGCTACAAATAAACAATCTAGTGGAATATGCTAGGGTTAGTATAGAACAAGGGATAGGGATCCCTCTCTAGATGAAATTTATGGGGTCAGAAAATGTTGTTGAAGTAAATCCCCTCTGCGGACAGAGGCGATCCCTACTAGCCTAGATCGGGTCTAGCAACAATCGTAACACGCTACAACGCAAGTTCCTAATTGCAATAAACCAAATCATGAAGAAGGCCTACCTCAAGTCCAACATTGTCGTTTGTAGAAGAGAATCTCCCATTTCCTTGCCCCAGCAGATCAAAATCCTCTCGCTCGCTGCGATCGAACACCTGCACACACAAGAAACATGACAAACACAAGCGTAAAACCCGATATATGCAATTATGTATCAGTTAGAGAATACACAACTCATGATCATAATGAAAAATATGAGTGGAACCATAACCAATAGTTTCTTATCATTAATTCATACAAAGGAAAGTACAACCTGGCTCTGACGCTGAACCTTCCTTCGGCGGGTCGTTAGCGGAATACATCTCAGTAAAGCTTGTCGGGAATGGGGACAAGCCTCTCTCTTCGATCGTCAATCTCCTTGCTATGGATTTGGCACTATGAGGACTATCAAAGCTCTTGCAACATTGTTTAGGCTATGAAGGCTTTTGGAGATTCTTGGAGACTCTACCATTCAACCATTCAGCTATTCAGCCCCTTCATCAATGGATGAAGGATATATTTATAGAGGAGAGGAAGAGGTTGGGATCCCTACAATAGTGGAAGGGAGACCTTATCCCTTGGGAGGTTTCCCATAAGGTGGAAACAAGAGGCCAAAGGAGGAAGGCTAAGGTTATTCAGTCGAAACCACTCCTGATGACTCATCCACGAAGTTGTTGTAATCGAAAATTCGCCTCCTTTTTTAAAAAACTTTCCTTAAGAAGATTGGCATGGGTGCTTAACTGGGACAGAGCGCCAATTGGCGCAGGCTCAGTGTTAATTTTCCCCATTGGCGCGAGGACATAATGGGCTACCAGCGCCAAGGCAAAAACAGGTGTTTTTAGGGGTCTGCTCAAGAAATGATCAACATAAGGAAAGTCGTCCTCATGGAAAGGGATGAAATGATGGTATTTGCAAGGCATGACACTACTTATTGGTCACAGAAATGACCCTCCAATGGGCGAGATGGAGATTGCAGGGATGGTGAAAAATTACTGTGTAACAGATGCCCCCTAAAGCATGAGGCCCAAAAGAGAGAGAGGGGTGAAATTCTTTACGAGAACGTGTCCAACTGAAAACACCACCGTCGAAAAACCTGCATAGAGATGTACAACTGATATCTCAAATACATGATATGTGTATTTTCTTTCATTTTTAGACAAGCTTGAAACAAAGATAAACTATGCTTGAAACCAGTTTCATTTTTACACAAGCTTGAAACGGAAACAAACCATGCTTGAAAATTTTAAGCATGCCCCCAGCATGGTGACTCAATTCGAGGTACATGCCCCCCAAGCTTTAGTCCATATGAAAGGCAGATGGAGTGAAGGTTCAAGTTACGAGATCAAGAGAAAGACTCGACTGGGATTTTACGAGAACTTATCAAAGACTCGAATTGAACAGGAAAGTGTTTCATTGTTTTAACGAGGTTGACACATTAAAAGAACTATCCTCAGATGACCTTGTTTCATTTTTTAAGGAGCTTGATGCAAGAAAATGAACTCTGCTCTGACCAGCTTGTTTCATTTTTTAAGGAGCTTGACACAAGAAAACAAACTCTACTCCGAAGACCTTGTTTCATTTTTTAAGGAGCTTGACACAAGACAAGGAACTATGCTCCGACTGACCTCAGCATAATGAACAAGAATTCATCGCTTCCAAGAGTTCCATTCCCGATGGAAGGAAAACATCCTGGAATTCAGGACCCAATGCCCCCAGCACTTGATGCACAACAGCACTATCACTGAGTACAGGCACGGGGTAGGTAGCCACATAGTTGACCTGCGGTGGGGCAGATACAACAGGTGGATAAAAAACAGGAAGGGATGATGGCGGGCCAGCTGCCACATCAGGACCAAAGAATGAAAGCTGATCAATGGTCACGATCCATCCTTCATGTGGAAAACAGACCACACAAAAAAGGGAGGAGACAAGTGCTCCCATGACATAGGTGTAATCGCGCCCCAAGAGCAGATTGAAATCCAAGGGGCCTGGAACAACCATCATGTCCATATGAACGGTTTTACCTCCCAAAGTAATAGGTAACCTTGGAAGGATCCCCAATGGTTGACTCATTCTTTTGTTAAATGCCAACAGATTCTGCGTAACAGACGCAAGCGGCGGTGAGCCAAAAGCTTGCCAAGTATTTGAGGATAGAACACTAACAGACGCGCCTTCGTCTATAATGGTGCTGGGTACAACCAGACAAAAATCCTGTACTGTGATCTCGAAAGTCACATAAGATGGAAGGCGGTATCCTGTAAATTCGATTCCAATCAAAGTAAGTGACCAAACTACTCAGAGGGGTTACCATTGAATCGAGATGGTCTTCCCCTGGTGTTACAGAAGAAGAAGGAGCATCCTCCACGACCTTCATCCCAAAGGCAGGAGGAGTATCCTCCAGGACCTCCATCACGGGAGGCAGAGGAACAACTTCTTGAGGTATGGGGACAGGAGAATACTTCTCCAAGTCCGAGGAATCTGAAGAAACAAGAAGAACCTGAGGGGTGTGAGGGCCACTCTCAACGAAAAAGACCTGGTGCACCATAGACGGGGCCAGCTCGACCGATCCCATGACCAATGGTTGGTAAGGGATGGATTCCTGAATTTGAATTTCTGAGGGAGCGGGATCGACCAAGGATGACTCTTAACCAATCGTAGGATCAACTGGTGGAGGACTCAAAGAAATCCGATTATAACCAGCTGGAAGGTATGGTGTAGAACCGGTTAAGTTTTCCAAAACTCGTTTGGCTTCATCCATATATGGACAAAGGTGAATGGCATGGTGCCCCCCACACAACTTACAGGGATTGGTAATCTTACCCTGCTTCTTAGGATTTTTACCAGCACCAGTTGAAGATGTGCTCCCAACCTGACTCCCAGAAGCCAAAGGCAACAGTGGACGTCTGTTGGACCATACTTCGAGCACCTTGGGAATGCCAGGGAAATCTCGAAGAATATCGTTTCCCGTGCACAACATGCAAGGGAACTTGAATTTTCGTGGAGGGTTGGGATGTTGATCAAGAGGAGGTGTTTCAGAAGCAGTAGTTTTAACCTTAGCCTCTCGCTTATCAGACTTATTCTTCTTCTTAGCCACCTGGTTACTCGAATCTAGACTTTCACCAAGCAAAGTGGAAGAGGATGACGCAGAAATAGGCGAAGAAGGGGAGAGGTCCACCTTGGAATCAACATGATGTTGTTCAGGTGGAGGAACTAATTGACCATTAGCTGAGACATTCGGGACCACAGAGGTTGAAAAAAACCAAACAGGCAACCCAACAGTTAACCCAGGAAGGGACAATGTTGCCATATAAGGAGCACCAACATTCCCAAAAGGAGGAAAATGACCAGGATTCCCATCGGAGGGGATTCCTTGGTTGGTGAACTCTGGAAAAGTTGCCATCAGAAACGATCTTGAAAAAAACACCCTAAGGAAACTAACTCTAACCAGGAATATTTCGTGGGCAGTTAATTTTTAAAACATTGAAACAAAACTCTACCGTTTCATCTTTTAAGAGTCGAGAAACAGAAAAAGGTGACTCTATCACTTTCATATTGGAAACAAGCGTGAAAGGACAAGTGCTTGATGACATTTTCAAATTTAAAGAGTCAGAAAAGATCGAAATGACTACTCAGGAATTCTAGGCAAAGGGTGTACCAAATAATCGTGATCTGCAATCTACACCTTGGTTTCAAAATGAAAGAGAAATCAACCAAGGACTTAACGTACGTGCAGGAAATCTCCCCGAATGCTGTGTCCGGTGTATCATGGGTATAGGGCAGCAAACTCGGCTTCCTATGGATAAATTATAGAAACCTAGTGGGGTCTCCCTTTATATACGTGACAGTACGGGGAGCACAAGTCCATACTAGTGCTGTCTAAAGCCAAGAGGCGAATGATAGCTACTAGGTTTAAAGACGCCGGAACACGTCTCTAACCTAGACCTCAAAATATTTCGTTAATTTTTCAATGCTTCCTTAGGTTGATTGAATAAATTTTATGGTTGGTCTTCAATTATGTCTCGGTTTCAAGGCCCTACCGCATGTCATATGACAATCTCCTATATGCAGCTATATGGGAAAAGAAAACTTTTCAATTCGATGAATGTTATATATTTAAGGGACGAGCTTCAAGCAATGATGCAACAAACAACAATACTGAATATGAAAATTTTTCCAAACTAGATGACTTTCACTATCCAAAAGTAATTCCAAACATTCAACGATGCGAATAGTGCAATGTAATCTATGCAAAATCCTATTTTTCGAAAACTATGCAATTGTAATCTATGCACAATTTCCTTTTCAAATAATAAGAATGCACTCAATGCATTTTTCGATGAAATGAGAATCTACTTAATGCATACTTTTAATGAAGGATAATGCACTCAAAGCGAATTTTAGCTTTCAATCATTAAACAATGTGATCTAAGTCCAATGATAAATCTCAAAAAATACTTTTCGATGCAATGTGATCTAATGCATTTAAACGAAAATCAAACTATGAGACGAAAACTAAAAGAACACAAATCTCCTTAATGAAGGATGAATGCAAAAGAGATGTAAACAAACACTAAGAATACAATCATTGTTTCAAACACTTTGTCATGAAATCCCTCAAAAGGCGATAAGACATATGAGGTCAAACACAAATAGGACTTCTAAAGCAAGAGATCAAAAAAAGGCATTCATTCCCTTTTACATCAAAAAATAATGGAAATAAGACATTTCAAACAATGAGCAATGTAATATATGCTCATACAGTGAAAATACCAGAAGGGAAAGACACACTGGTGAAGGATTTAGGGAAAAAATCTCAATTTTCACACACCCTGAAATTGGCACGACTTTATCATTGACAACTAGCGCCAACTGGCGCGACTTTATCACTGAAAACTAGCGCCAATGGCTAATTGGCGTGGGTGGCTAACTGACAACAAGTGCCAATGCCTGAAAATGAAAAAACAAATAATTTCTCCCAGCCAAGACCAGACTCACCACTTCAAGCAGAATCTCCAAGACTCAAATGAGCCATGTAATCTAGGCTCAAAGCGAGACAAAGTGGAATTCGAATGAAGAAGAAGCCAATCACTCAAATAACGCAATAAAATGATAGACAACCACAAAACGAATGCAGAGAAGAAATCACAAAGTTGAATGAATAGATAGAAACCAAAAACTCCCACGGAGGCTCGACACACTATAGAACCTAGATGCCCTAGGGCTAAAATGTAAAATCGATAGAAATGGGAAAACAACCAAAGGATGAAGGTCACAGTCAGTCAAAAAAGGCTCTAGAACACTCAGGAAGTCAAAGAAATGAAACCAAAATCACAGATCAAGCTCAGAAAGCCCAGAACAGAGAAAACCCTAGCACCTTCAGGATTGGCGTGACTGTCAAGCTGAAACTAGCACCATAATAGGATTGGCACGGGTACTAAACTGGCAACTAGCACTAATTGGCACGACTGTGAGGCTGCTAAGCGCGCCAATCAAGTTTGCTATGTAAAAAATAAAAATAAGCAATCTAAGAAGCAGACCAATGATGTTGGAGCTCAAACCAAAAACCAAACTCATGACAAGAGCCAGCCAAAAGAGCTGATCAAGCAAGCAAAGTCAAGAATCGACTGAAAAACAAGACAATAATCCAAGTGTTTAGTTCATAAACTAGACCAGAGATTGACTGAAGCAGCATTCATCTACTTTTTCTAATGCAGAGCAAGAGCGTTTTGAAGGCTATCTGGCTAACTTCAGGCTCCGTATCTAGTTTATAAATCAAACAACAAGCTAAATCCCCAGTGGAGTTGCCAATTTGTTGTGGAGGTAAATCCCCTCTGTGGACAGAGGCGATCCCTACTAGCCTAGATCGGGTCTAGCAATAATCGTAACATGCTACAGCGCAAGTTCCTAATTGCAATAAACCAAATCGCGAAGAAGGCCTACCTCAAGTCCAACGATGTCATTTGTAGAAGAGATGATGCTCCCATTTCCTTGCCCCAGTAGATCACAATCCTCTCGCTCAGGGCGATCGAACACCTTCACACACAAGAAACACGACAAACACAAGCGTAAAACCCGATATATGCAATTATGTATCAGTCAGAGAAGACACAACTCATGATCATAATGAAAAATACGAGTGGAACCATAACCAATAGTCACTTATCATTAATTCATACAAAGGAAAGTACAACCTGGCTTTGACGCTGAACCTTCCTTCGGCGGGTCGTCAGCGGAAAACGTCTCAGTAAAGCTTGTTGGGAATGGGGACAAGCCTCTCTCTTCGATCGTCAATCTCCTTGCTATGTATTTGGCACTATGAAGACTATCAAGGCTCTTAAATTATTCTTTAGGCTATGAAGGCTCTTGGAGACTCTACCATTCAGCCATTCAGCTATTCAGCCCCTTCATCAATGGATGAAGGCTATATTTATAGAGGAGAGGAGAAGGTTGTGATCCCTACAATAGTGGAAGGGAGGCCTTATCCCTTGGGAGGTTCCCCATAAGGTGGAAACAAGAGGCCAAAGGAGGAAGGCCGTGGTTATTCAGTCAAAACCACTCCTGATGACTCATCCACAAAGTTGTTGTAATCGAAACTTTGCCTCCTTTTTTAAAAAACTTTCCTTAAGCAGATTGGCACGGGTGCTTAACTGGGACAGAGCGCCGATTGGCGCGAGCTCAGTGTTAATTTTCCCCATTGGCACGAGGACATAATGGGCTACCAGTGCCAAGGAAAAAACAGGTTTTTTTAGGGGTCTGCTCAGGAAATGATCAACAGAAGGAAAGTTTTCCTCATGGAAATGGATCCAATGATGGTATTTGCAAGGCATGACACTGCTTATTGGTCACAGAAATGACCCTCCAATGGGCGAGATGGAGATTGCAGGGACGGTGACAAATTACTGTGTAATAGAAAATCACACACTAGGCCCATAAACAAACTAAAATTAAATTTTAAACTAAAAGAAAACCATTCTCTAGTAAACCAGGCCATTAACCTAGTTTACACACCCTTAAAAAAATTACTAATAAACAAGGATCAAACTACAAATTCTAAGAAGCGAAAAAAATCAAAGGAAGAAAAACCCTAAGGCCAGAAAGAATAAAAGGGTGAAAACAAATCAAACTGGCAAGGTAGACCTTTTATTGAGAGAGTCAAAGAAGCTCAAGTGATATTTTCTTAGTCATGCTACCAATTAATTTTTCATCATTAATTTTGATATTTTTACATAAGGCACTTACAATTATTTTTCCAGTGCTAGTTTGTTCTATTTTGTGCTGATAATTAATTTTTTAGTGCCAGTTTTTTTTTTTTTTTTTTGGGGAAGCACCCTGCAAAATTGCCTCTCGATATATATTTCCATTTATTTCATCAGCAATTATAAAAGG
Organism: Pinus albicaulis; assembly: GCA_034641835.2. Classification (NCBI taxonomy): domain Eukaryota; kingdom Viridiplantae; phylum Streptophyta; class Pinopsida; order Pinales; family Pinaceae; genus Pinus; species Pinus albicaulis. The sequence goes on from CM076578.1 coordinate 1,090,924,342, forward strand.
CTATGTTTTGAGACAATGGTAAATATTTTTGGATCATATGAGATTTATGAAGGATGGATTAACACTCCAAGTGACAATTTGATGTTCTAGGAAACAATATGAAATTATTTTGTTGTTTTGACAGGGGCAGATTACATTTTGTGCTATAAAACACAGGGGCTCTAGATTTCACTGCAAGATATCAACAAGGTGTTTTTTCCTCATTGTTAGCTAGAATTTCAGCTAAAACTCAAGTTCAGTTTCAACAAATTATCTTTTTTTGTTTATGATCAAACAAAACAAGTACAATAAGAAAATTTGTATACAATGTACTTGATTCTGTTTAGAAATTTATGTAGATATTTCAGACTTTGTAATTAAAATTTTCTAAAAACATGGTCACAATTGTGAATTTTCTATAAATTCAATTGTGAAGAAGAACCAAGGGTTCTGAATTTTTTGAAAGAGATAGAACTTCTGTATACTTTATTGAGATTAACATATTTTCTATAATAAGTGTTACATGTGCAATTCATAGATATTCATGTGTGAATGGTTTCCTGTCTATTTTCATAATGTGCATATTTTCTCCTTAGTCAATACTTTGATCATTAAATATTCAATATTTGAGAAAAACACTATGAATTGGAATTCTTATTAAATGATAAAATTCATGTTTTTCAAAATATTTATGTGTTTTTCAACTTAAGTACCATTTTTAAAAATCATATTGCTTTGTTTTTGGTATTTATTTTCTACATTCTTCTACCATACCTTGATGATGATTTTTCTAAGAAGTCATAATATATCTTTCCTTTGCTATATTTGTTCAAATAACTTGTGGCTAGCATATTTTTCTGTCAATGGATCCATGTCCAATGGTCCCTTTTCTTTCCTTTCCAAACCAAAATCATTTGATACAAACTAAAATATGGCCAATTATAATATTAGTGACATACTCCTAAAGTGACCTTGAGTTGTAGACTTAAGGAGAAATCCCTCTCTAGATTGAATTTCTTGATTTCAATCCCAAATCTGTTTTAAAGGTTACTTCAGTGAGTTTCCTTCCAAAGCCAATGAAAAATTATGAGTGATAACATCTTGGTGTCATTTCCAGGGAATGAAAGTTAATCATCCCTTGGAAATAACAATAAATATCCAGATATTATCATTGATGGTGAACGAGGATCCAGAAAAATAAAGATGTGGTTCACTTGACAACTCCATTGTTTGAAAGGTGGCTCCACTTGGGAGTTCTGGCACATAAGGGTGTTTACACTAGGAGACATCCTAATCTTGATCCACCAGAGCCTTTCTCAAGTCCATATAAGCTTTTTAGGAAGAACATATCAGGAGAAGAATGAAGTATTGTTACTTTAGGAAGATATTTTTATTTACCTAAAGATGTTAATTCCATAGAAGAAATCCAATTTAACATAAAAATTGAGTATAATTTGTTTAGGTAAAAGTTAGAATCTGATATTTTAGATACCATATTTGATGAAAATATATTTAAGCCTTATGTTCTGCAAGTTTTCCTTCAAGAGACTAGTTTATCATAGTAAGATGAAGATATGTTTTGAGGTAGTTTGATCTCAAGATTCAAAAACCAATTGGAATACATTAGCATTATTACTCATACAAATCCAATTAAATTTTTGAAAGATAGGAGGTTGGAATACCTTTTTCAGTAGCTACAGGTGGTTTTTTCCAAGACTATCATTATTCCTTTTCTTAATCCACCCTTTTCTGCCTCATCTACTTTTGTTATATTTCATACTAATTCAGCTTTGATTGCTACTACATCAGTTTCTATTCCATTTTAATATACTATTTCTTACACCAATTTTTGATAATCTAACCATTTACAATTAAATGGATTGAAATACACCATGTATGACCAATTTTACTATAGTAAAATTTCTTTCACTATAAGAAACAATTTATTAAACCATATTTTATTAAGTTATTTCTCGTCCAAATAGAAAACCCCATGAGGAATACTTAAATAAGTCCTTATTTATTTTATTTTCATCTAGGAATAATTAATTAAATCTCTGTTTAATAATATTCCTAGTCATATTTAACCCAATTATTGAGAAATAATTAGATAAATCATTATTTATGTTATTATTCTCTAGGAATAATTAATTAAATCATTATTTAATTAATATTCCTTGTTAAATTTGACTAAATAATTTAGGAATAATAAAATAAATCATTATTTATTAAATTATTCCTTGATCCCATCCTTGAGATGAGAAATAAATATTTTATTTTTTTATTATTTCTAAATAAAGGGATTTAACCAATTTGAATTCCTTTCCCCTCCAACAAAATATAATAAAATATTCTAAGCACTTAGATCTAGATCTTGGTTAATAATATTTTATTATGCTCCATTATCAAGGATAACTAAATATTTTTTTATAAATAGGAGGGCTTTCCATTCACTTCTTATTTTTAATCCTTTTATCATGGTCGGACTTTGATCCTTTTATCATTTTCTATCTTTGATTACTTTTACTTTCTTTTTGCTTATTGAGCTCCCTTTGAGTTCTATACATCTTGGGTATTATACACCATCGAGAGAGAAACTCTGAAGCTGAAGCATTTGAGGAAAGCCAAGAATCCATCCAATTGAGGGGGACTGTACCAGTTCTCTTTCCAGGTGTTACATAATACAACAATTATTTATAATTCTTGTCTTGTGCATTGGATATTTTGGAGAAACTCTTATTTCATTTTGTTTTTTAGCTACTTTATTTTCATAGATCTGGGTTTATTTTTCATTTGTTTCTGTTGATCAACGATTGTCATTGTTGTTAACCCAAGAAGCACCAGGGGCTAACCCAATATTGCATGGGAATTTTTACCTACCAAATTAATATATTTTGGTTCAATAATGCTTTTTATGGTTTCTACTTGTCGAGATGTTTCCATTGGCATATGGCATGCCATTTAATTCTTCACAGTTTGAGAGATATTCATGTTTGAAGTTTGTACCCCCAGTTAGTGGGCTAAAACCCCATGAGGTTGGGGCATGGGTCATTGAAAAGTCATAATTAATATTTTTTAAGCTTCTATAATCCCTCCCATGTTCACTTGTTGAAGCCCCTCTCAACTTAAGCATTCATATAAATTTTGATCTTCATTTCCTCCTTATGCAAGGGATTCGGTCATCTGAAACAGGTCATCGTGGAATTTGCACTCTAAATTTTTTTCTACGAAGGTTCAGAAGCTGAAATTTTTATGAGGCGAAGCTGAAATCCTGAGGAAGCTATAGTAAAAATTTCAGATCAAGGTGCGTAATATTTTTGGAGATATGATCTGTGGAAATTAGGGTTTTTGCAGGCTCCTAAAATTCATCTCAAAGAAGTGACCTTGGTAAATTCGTCATAACTCTCTCTCTCTGAGCATCAGATTGGAATTTCGTAAATATTTGTGAATATTGCAAAGTCTTTAATTTGTGCTCTATCAATTTTAGATCGAAATTAATAAAAAATGACACTTGGCACTTCGTACAAGTGCGCTCTGCTGAAACAGTCCATAATTAGGGAATTATGAGAGATTTGGTATAACTCTCTCTTGAAGAATCCAAATTGGGTCAAACCTATGGCATTGGAAAGATGACTCAGAGGAATACTATAGGACCTAAAATCAGATATTGAGGGTCTGAAATAACAAATATACACTAGATTCAATATCGATCTCCTAGAAGGCAATAAAAAGCTAGATCATGTGTTGTCAAGGATTGCAAACGACCAGAATTTCTATGGCAGAAAAGAAAAGAAAGGTGTAGAAGAGGGTAGCATGACAAGAGCAGCAACCAAGGTGCATAACAGAAGCAAGAAGTTCATCATATGAAGTCTTCAAGTGGGCAACATTGCATACAATCATTGTAAAGGTATCATTGTACTTAGTCATTGTAAATACATTATTCTACAAATTGTACTAGTGTCTATCTGCCAAGGGTTGAAGAGGCAGTGTTGGGAGGTCTAGGATCATCATTAGGTGGTTGTGTAAAAGTTGGGGTTATGGTCTAGTATATCTTCTTCTTCTGTATCATTATATATCATTGTAAAGTGGACCATTTTCCTTGGTACGGGAGTCCATTCTTCTTTTATTCTTCTATAGGGTGGTCGGGTGGTGCTAGGGTGAGTTGTAAGTCATTGGGTGTTGGGGCATATGTTCAGTTGACTACTAAAGAATCTCAGGTATTGGAGCATTCATCCAGTGGGAGCTGGAGAAGAATGCTTTTCTAGATTCTATATATGAAGTTGGAGCTTTATTTTCAATTGGAGTTGAATATTAAAGAATTATTAGAAAAGCATTAGGTGGTTTTTGTCCCGGAGTGGGTTTCCACCTTAAAAACTGTGTGCATTTGTGTTCCTCTTGTTTGCTGCTATCATTGTACAAACACTGATAATAATTTAAGATTAACTAATGCTCTAATTTAAAGGAATACTGATTCATCCCCCCCTCTCAGTATTTCCAATAATTGGTATCAGAGCTTGGTTCCTTCAATAGTAGTTTAATAGCTGGAAGGAGGTCATGGAGCATACCAAGAATGGTGTACCTCTATTCAATGAAAATAATTATGCACTTTGGAAAGGAAGAATGGAGGTCTATCTCTTGGCACAAGGTTACGAAGTACGGGACACTGTTCAAAATGGATTTACATCAATCGTGAATGAAAAAGGTAAGAAGAATTTGGTAAATGATGCAAAAGCAAAGAATATTATTATCAGTGGACTTATTGAATCTGCTTATCATAAGGTGTTTGGTGGTAAAACCGCCAAAAATGTATGGGACAAGCTTAAGAATATATATCCAGGTGACTCAAATGTCAAAGAAGCAAAGCTTCAAATCTATAGAGCAAAATTTGAGCAACTCAGAATGAAAGAAGATTTCAACAATGCTGCACAATTTCAATACGTTGATGAAATAACCAATACTCTAGAAGGATTGGGAGAGCCATTTGATGAGAAGACTATTATACGGAAGATTCTTAGAACTTTACTAGGGATATTCAACCCAAAGGTATCGGTCTTAAAATACAGCGCAAATCTGGACAAAGTCAACAAAGAGGAATTACATGGAGTTCTCATAGCATATGAAATGAGACTTGATGAAGAAGAGGGTACTTCGCATCTAGAAATTGCGTTCGTTGCATCCAAGAAAAACAATAAGGATAAACAACCTTCAATTGGAAAGACATGCACCTGCAAGTGTGAAGAAAAGGGAGATGATGAAGAAGGTCCTTCAGATGAAGAATATGCTAACTTGACGAGAAAACTGCGAAATGGTAAGGGACAATTCAAAGGTAAACTTCCATTGATATATTTTAGCTGTAATGAGGTTGGGCATTTTGCAGCAAAATGTCCAAACAAAAGTAATGGCAACTCAAAAAGAAAGAAAGGCTTTAAGAAATTCAACAAGCAAGGATCCAAAAGGAACTTTCTCTCTAAAGAAGATAGCTCATCATCCGATGAAGACGATGATAGTGAAGAAGAAGCCAATGAGAGAGTATTGTTTATGGCCAAGCACAATAAACCCAAGCACAATAAGCAAGAGGTATCAAACAACGAAGAAGAAGGATGGACCATAGACGGATTTTATGAGGAAGAAATCAAGCTTATAAAAGATCTCAAGGCAGAGAAGATCCGTTCCAAAAATCTTGAAGAACAAGTTCAAGGTCTCAAAATTGAAGTTGAAGAACACAAATGCATTGAAGAGTCACTTCAAAAGAAGTTGGAAGAAAGAAACCAAGAAAGGGAAGAATTAGAAGCCGAAGTAGTCTCGTTGTGTGAGGAACTAAAGAAAGGAAAAACTATCCAAAACTATGCGAATAGCTCAAGGGCATTGGAAGAAATCATCAACAATCAATGATCTTACAACGACAAAACTGGCATCGGTTACAAAGAAGAAGAAGCAGGACCTTCTACAACAAAATACAATGAACCTATGAGATCTGACATGCATGTAGACTTCATTGGACAAGATTCGCAAGAACAGCCTTGGAAGACAATTCCTCGACGAAAATTTCCATTCAGGTACCAACATATTTTTTATGGCTACTGTTATTCATGTGGAAAATTTGGTCATAAAGCTATAGAATGTCGCACGTACCCTAGGAACGAATACAATTCTAGGAGATCTGTCAAATATGAACCTCCCAGGGCTCAGCGAAATATCAATAGATTTGAACATTTAAGAAATAATATTGAATGTTACAAATGTCAAAACTTTGGACACATAGCCAAAGACTGCAGACTTGAAAATCCTCCAGAAGAATCTTCGAAGCCACAGAATGAACGAACATGGAAGAAGAAGAAGAATGATAATTGTGCTCTCGCTCTCAAGGCTCAAAAGAACAAAGTTGTGTGGTATGTTGATAGCAGTTGCTCAACGCATATAAATAGAGATAGAAATAAATTTGTATCTCTGAAAGATAAGAAGGATGGAACTGTGTCCTTTGGAAATGATGGATCTTCAAATGCTATAGGATCAAGTACTGTCACTCTCGGAAGAAAATATGTTCTAGCCAAGAATGTTCTACTAGTTGAAAACATGAATCACAATATGCTTAGTGTTGGACAAATGTGTGATCAAGGACACACAATACTATTCAACTCCACGAAATGTGAAATCAGGAAAGGCGTTTATGGTGAAATTGTGGCTACAACAATTTGAGCTCCAAATGACATATATGTTTTGGATGAAGCAACTAAAGCATGTCTAATAGCTAAAGAGGATGATACAATAATTGGTAGCAATGATGATCGACTAAGTAAGAATTTTTCTACAAAGGTGCAAAGTGATTTCGAGATGTCTTTACTTGGTGAGTTGACATACTTCTTAGGGCTTCAAATATCTCAGCAAGAGAAAGGAATATTTATATGTCAAGCTAAGTACATCAAGGAAATTCTCAAGAAATTTAAAATGGAATATTGTAAACCCATCCTTACTCCAATGGTAACAGGTTGCAAATTGAGAATAGACGACTCATCTAAGGATGTGGATCAGAGGTTTTACAAATTTATGACTAGTAGTCTTCTATATGTAACAGCCTCCCAACTAGATGTTATGCAAGCAGTTGGACAAGTATCAAGATTCCAAGCAGCACCAAAAGAATCACATATTAAATATTCACCAGCATTGGAATATCTTTGCCAGAAGCTTGGATTCTCCCAAGTTCTCATTAGATTTTCCTTTTTCGGAATATAAAGGGGGAGTGGAAGTGTGTATAGGTCTGCAGGACGTTTGTGTGTCAGCGCGAGTGGAAGTGTGTACAGGTCCGCAGGATGGTTGTATTTCAAGGGGAGTTACCCTTTTCCATTGATGTCAAAGGGGGAGATAATGTTGTAGGAAGAGGTGTCATGATCGCAGGGGGAGTAATTGTGTTTCCATCAATGCCAAAGGAGGAGATTGTTGATCAGTGGTTGTCATTGATATCAACCCAAGCAGCACCAGGGGCTAACCCAATATTGCATGGGAATTTTGACCTACCAAATTAATATATTCTAGGTCAATAATTATTTTTATGGTTTCTACTTGTCGAGATGTTTTTTTTTATATATGGCACGCCATGTAATTCTTCACGGTTTGAGAGATATTCATGTTTGAAGTTTGTACCCCCAGTTAGTGGGCTAAAACCCCATGGGGTTGAAGCATGGGTCATTGAAAAGTCATAATTAATATTTTTTAAGCTCCTAGAATCCCTCCCACGTTAACTTGTTGAAGCCCCTCTCAACTTAAGCATTCATATAAATTGTGATCTTCATTTCCTCATGTAAGGGATTCGACCATCTGAAACAGGTCATCGTGGTATTTTCACTCTATTTTGTTTTTTCTACGAAGGTTCAAAAGCTGAAATTTTTATGAGGCAAAGCCGAAATCCTAAGAAAGCTGCAGTACAAATTTCAAATCAAGGTGCACAATAGTTTTGGAGATATGATCTGTGGAAGTCATGGTTTTTGCAGGCTCCCAAAATTCATCTCAAAGAAGTGACCTTGGTAAATTTTTCATAACTGTCTCTCTGAGTATCAGATTGGAATTTTGTAAAAAGTGGTGGATATTGCATAGTATTTATTTTGCACTCTATCAATTTCAAATCCAAATGAAGAAACAGTGACACATGGCACGCCATACAAGTGTGCTCTACTGAAACAGTCCATAATTAGGGCATTGTGAGATATTTGGTATAACTCTCTCTTAAAGAATCCAAATTGGGTCATATCTCTGGCATTGGAAAGATGACTCAGAGGACTACTACAAGACTAAAAAACAGATATTGAGGATCTGAAATAGCAGAGATACACTAGATTCAATATCGAGCTCCTAGAAGGCAAGAAAAAGCTAGATCACGTGTTGTCAAGGATTGCAAAGGATCTGACTTTCTACGGCAGAAAAGAAAAGAAAGGTTGAGCAGAGGGTAGCATGACAAGAGAAGCAACCAAGGTGCATAACAGCAGCAAGAAGTTCATCATATGAAGTCTTCAAGTGGGCAGCATTGCATACAATCATTGTAAAGGTATCATTTTACTTAGTCATTGTAAATACATTATTCTACAAATTGTACTAGTGTCTATCTGCCAAGGGTTGAAGAGGCAGTGTTGAGAGGTCTAGGATCATCATTAGGTGGTTGTGTAAAAGTTGGGGTTATGGTCTAGTATATCTTCTTCTTTTGTATCATTCTATATCATTGTAAAGTGGACCATTTTCCTTGGTACGGGAGTCCATTCTTCTTTTATTATTCTATAGGGTGGTCGGGTGGTGCTAGGGTGAGTTGTAACTCATTAGGTGTTGGGGCATACGTTCAGTTGACTACTAAATAATCTTGGGCATTGGAGCATTCATCTAGTGGGAGCTGGAGAAGAATGCTTTTCTATATTCTAGGAAGTTGGAGCTTTATTTTCATTTGGAGTTGAATATTAAAGAATTATTAGAAAAGCATTAGGTGGTTTTTGTCCCGGAGTGGGTTTCCACCTTAAAAAATGTGTGCATTTGTGTTCCTCTTGTTTGCTGCTATCATTATATAAACACTGATAATAATTTAAGATTAACTAATGCTCTAATTTAAAGGAATACTGATTCACCCCCCCTCTCAGTATTTCCAACAGTTTCAGTCATCTATTGTAGATCTAAGAAGTTTAAAAAACATATTTGTTTTTGGGCTATTTGTCATGTGCAACTAAAGTGATCTCTTTTTGTACATTTGTGTTAAGAATTCATTCTAACAATTGGCGACTCCACAGGGTTTTAATAATATTCATTCCTGACCATCTTCTTTAGTACCTAGTGTTTTTCTTCAACTATTGTTTATCCTCTTAATGTCATTTTTAAACTTTTATGCCCTAAAAGAGTAAAAATCTAACTTTCACATGTTTCTCGGTGCTTTTCCCGGGTAACGAGTATCAGAAAATCCACAGATAGAATTTTTTTCCAAAACTTGCCGCCTGAGACTCCCAAAAGTGCAGCTCACACTTTTCAGCCCATAACTGGTGATTTCGGGTTTAGCTAGCAACTTTTGTGCTAAAAACTGCGAGTTCAACAACCTACAGGTCAGTACCTACGAGCTGTAGATTTTTGCAGCGTTTGCTGCAAGCACTGTTTATGGTTGTCTGACCTCTGTTTCCACCCATCTTAGTCTTGGATAGGCTTATTTTTTCTTTTTGAATTGGGACTAATCCCCCTAGGGCTTTAGTACGCTTCCACCTTTTTAGGAAGGGTTTCGCTAAGTAGGTAGTATGAGCTTTTGCAGTGCTTTCAGCCATGGTTTAGGGTTTAATCACTCTTTCTTTCAGATCCATTTAGATCAGTTATTATCTCATCAAAAACTCCATCTTGAGTCTTTTTTGACCTTTCCCTTAGGTTCCCTCTTGATTCCTTTAGGGTTTTAACATGTTGCCTCCCATTTTGCAGCAATTTACCCTCTGGTTTCTTGTTGTTTTTTGCACCTCTTTTTAGTAGATTTGAGTCATTATATCCCTATCCCTTAGACGTTATATATTTTGGCCACATTGTGTGTTTTGAGTAATTTTCGCCCACCTCTTAGAACAGTTGTTTGGGAGCCCTTCTTTTTTGGTTGAATTTATGCATGTTTAGCTGTTTATTTTCCTTTCATTTCAGTTTTATTTACATTTATACAAAAAAATTTCTTTTTATTTATACACAACCATCTGGGATTAATTAAAAATAACACACATATTTCACACATGCACAACTAAAGAGAAGAGTGCCTAGTTTACACCACCAATCCAAGATATAAAAATCGTAATTAATTTATTTTCACCTATGTGCCTTTGTTTATCTCTCTTCATTATTGGGTTACTTGTGTCTTGTGATCATTGCACCCCCAAGGCATTTTTTTTGGAGACTCCTAGGCGTTGATCCTCAGCTTCCATTAGGAACACTTACTCCACCTCGTAGGCGTTGATTTAGTCCTCTGTCAAGCCCTAATACCGACTCTGATTCTAGTCCATGAGACCCTCACTCTAATTTTGAACCCGGTTCCCCTCTACCTCATTATCCCACCATGCCAGGTGCCAATGAGGGTACTAGTCCTCAATCTGGTGGTAGCCTCGGCCATAAATCTAGAGCTGCTAGTAGTAGAACCAATACCGGAACCATCTCGGCTACTCCTTTGTTACCTTTTATGGCAGGTTTGAGCCTCCCCAATTAACGACCCAATACACCATGATCTAGTTTGGCTATTTATGCCAACTAAGCTTCCTTCTGACATCCCCAAGTTTAAAGGAAACGTCATAGAGGACCCTACTAATCACGTCTACTCTTTTCACATGTGGTTTTCTTCCAATTCTATCACTGATGACTCCATTCATCTTTGGTTATTCCAACGCACACTCACTGAAGACACTGCAAAGTGGTATGTCAACCAAAACTCTGACTCTCATTCCACTTTTGCGACTCTTACTAAATTTTTTCTGTTACACATCCAATTACCTCTCTCATATGATACCAGTACCAAGTTGTTGACCGCATTCCATCAAGCTACTGCCAACTTCCTTTCTGACCATGTCCAAGAATGGTGTAGAAAGAAGAGCTTATGTCGACCTCCCACATTCGACGACCGTGTCTATATGGATTGGTTTCTTAGAATTCTTTTTCCTTCTATTTTTAAAGATGTCACATCTTAATTTCCTTAGAAAGAGGAATAAGCCCTCCAAATAGCATTGAAATATGACTTGATATATGCCCTACCTAGTTATGTTTATACCGTCTTACCAGATCTTCCTAGGCCTGGTGGTGCCTGTTAGCACTCAAAATGTTAATGGTTTAATTGACATTGTGTCACTATTTTCAAATTTTTATTGTGTCCTAGTCCATGTCCAAAGTTTGAGTCATTTCCAATAAAAATTAAAAAGAGTCCCAACATCAAGGTATTTTAAAGTGAATACGTGTCATAGTGTTTCAAAGTCCTAAAATAAGTTAAAATATCTATTTTGACTTATGTTAGTGTTGAAGGTTATTCGATGTTTGGGTAATAAATTTGTAGTCATTTGGTCTAGAATAATAGCTACCTTTGTTGCAAATTCATTGTCAAAATAGTAATGCAATAAAAGGTAGTTGTTCCTCATAAATGAAATCCATATAGTCCACACAGTGAAAAGTGCAACTATTTCAATGACATTTTGGTTATATTAGAAAAGATTCTACAAGTAAATAGGTAATCAGTTTTCAAACCAAACAAACTATGGTTTCGTGGATATTATTTCAACCAGAGTTATTTAAAATCAAAGCGCTGCTTGAAGAAAACAGATTGACCAACAGAGAGGGAGATCTAGAGATGAGAAGTAGATAATGGTTAAAGGAAGCACACCAGGAATTAGACTAAGGAATTAAGTGATGAAGAATAACTGCATGCAGGATGAGCAGACAACCTATATCCAATCGCAGATCTGAAAGGGAAGAAACTGATGACTGAGATTAAATCGCAAATGGAGCGACTTCACAAATCGTAGTTTTTAAATTTTACCGTTAAGGAAATCGTGTGGTATATTAAGTGATTTACGATGCCATGAGGCAAGGGGAGATCAAAGAATACCATAAGATTTGGGCGTAGATCAATGGTGGGGATTAAAACGCAGATGGAGAAATTTTGAAAATCACAATTTTTAGAGTTTACCATTAAGGAAATCGCATGGCATGTTAAGTTATTTTTGATGCAATGAGGCAAGGGGCACATGTCAATGTAGTACATCAACGCATATAGAACATTTCATATTTTACAGTTTAGCAGTTATCAGTGTAAAGTTAAACTTGTGGGCAGCCGTTTTGTGATTGCTTCCCATTGGTCAGCTGGTTGTGGGGCCCAAGAACCATGGTTTCGTATGTAATGCATATTAAAATGTAGTTCTGTGATGCATTAAGACTTATACAAGGAAGAAATCACATGTAATGATAAGGTGGAAGTGTGAAGCTTAGTGGGATGACTTGGTGCTGGCTTTTGAATCATTTCAAAAATGTGTCATTTCTCCGTGTCATAATTGCAGGCACAAATTAGAGGAGGGAGCTTAGTGATCACTAAACCTAAGGCCTCTATGTATGATATAGGTAAAAAAAAACCAATCCTCCATCATTCAGTCTCAATTTTCAAAGAAAGTCATCTCAGGTTTCGTAGACAACATTACAACTAGAGTTCAACAGTTATATTCGTGAGCAGTTTAGCTGCTTGAAAATAGGGAAAGGAGGAAAGGTAAATAGGTCAGAGCATGCTAACACAAGATTTGTGGAAGAAAGGGAAAAATCACAATTCAAATCTACAGGTTGGTATAAGTTCCTCTAGAAGTTTTCTAGGGATAACATGGCACTAGCTCAAGCTTTCCTTGAGTCTTTCGATGGTGAAAAGGTCAGTTTAGGAAGAAAAGCATTCCAAATTTCTAAGGCTATCATAGCTTGTGCAACACAGTCTTCTGCAACTATTGATTGTTGGTTTAAAAGCAAAGTTTTCCTAAAGAAGTAAGTTCTTACCTTAAGCCCAAATATGTGGATATGAAATGGAATCCAACTTCTCACATTTCTTGTTTTAAAGCCGAGTGGAAACATGTTATTACCTCAGTCCATAAATACATCGCATGCGAAGGGATGCTTTATTTTATTCATTATTATCAATTCAGATTCCTGGCCCACATCTTAGGAGGAAAACCTCTAAACCTACCCTATTTTCTATATAAATCTCTTCTTAAAATGTCCCTCAAGCTACAACTAATCCCAAATTACTCCTTGCATAATTTGTATCACGTGGGGTTGATTAAAATTTTAGTTTTCTATCATCTCACAAAGAATAAGATTACTTGGGATAGGTATTTAAGAGAGGAAGGGTTTGGAAGTACTAATTCCAGAAGAAAGGTAGGGTGTCCAAAGAAGAAATATATCCATAATAAAACTAGTGTTACCCCTGTTTCACATAGTTCACCATCTTCTCCTAAGAAGCCTATGTAAAATAATAAAGAAAAAATTTCCTCCTCTTCACGAAGCTAGCCAAAGAAGAAACTTTTCATGGCAGAAGAACTAGTGGAAGCCAACCCTGATCTTCTTGCAACTAAGCCTGTTTTCTCACTAGTGGATGTCAACCTTGGTATGAAAATTTCAAGCCAGAATCCTAAGTCATCTCATCAAGTGCAGACAAACAGTGGCACATCTCTCATTGAGTCCACCCTCTCACAAGTTTTTATTTCTCTCAAGAAAGGAAAATAGAAAATGATAGAGTCTACCATAGAAGAAGAGCCTACCTTGGCTAAATTAGTATCCTCCATTTTTTCTTCGATAAATAAGAGGAAGAAAAATGAAATACATTCCTATTCCTCATTTGAATACAATAGTGATGCTGAGCACATAGACTTAGAATATGAAGAGGTAGAGTCTAGTAAATTTATACATGGAGGAAAGAGGTCCAAATTCATCCTTAATCCCTATGTAAAAAGAACTCATACTAGACCAAGAAACAAACTCAGGCTAAACAACAAGCTGATTTCCAATCCTAAACTGAGGGATGAAATTATCAACATTGAAGAAAGCCCAAAAGACAAAATTGAAAGGAAGAAGAAAGCTCAGTCACAGAGCCAAGCACAGAAAATGAGGTCTGATAAAAGGGTAACTAAAGCATAAGCCATAAGAATTTTTGCTTCTATTCTGGACCTTTAATGAATGAAGAACAGGGTTGACTTGGAGAACACTTTTTGGGTAAATGTTCCATGTTTTCTTGTTATTGCTACCTTTTTTGTGAAGGTAGCAATTATTTTGAAATATCAGCATGTGATGGAAATGGGCCACTTTTTTCTTTGAATAATGATGGTGACATTAAAAAAATGAAGTGGAGGGGTTATTCAGTTGCAATGAATGTTGTTAGGTGTCTTATATCTAGCTTTCTCCGAAATATTATGTTTCTGTTTTGAAGGAGACAACCACGTGTCACTCCCACTATTTGTACACTTTTTGCTAAATATTGGTTGCATTAAAGAATTGTCTGTTAGATTATAGAGCTTCCCACAATATCATGCCAAAGAAAGTGATGGATGAATTGGGATTAGAGACCACCAAGAAATATCATGACCTTTACACCTTTGACTCCAAAAAAGTCAAATGTCTAGGAGTGATTAAAGATTTGGTTGTTTCCCTTACCTAGCTGCTTATGAAGAGCTTAGTGATGGACATTGTGTTTTTTGACACTTCTTCTAGATTTTGGATGTTACTTTCCAGATCCTGGTCTAAGAAATTGGGAGGTACCCTTTAGATGGACATGTCATATTCTACCATCCCAATATTTGGAGGGGAATTCAGAATGCTCTATAAGGAAACTCAAATGGCCTACATCATTAGTGATCATCACAATCCATCAAATCACCCCATATATGTTGAAGAAAAGGAATTGGGGTCATCAATTCTACACCTTGTTGATGATGACAATGATTTCCAGCCAGATTTAAGTGAAAAACAACACTTTCAAGGTGAAAATGAGCAACATTCAGAAGGAGGACAGATTTGGAAATTGTATGGAGCCTCTTCAAGAGAAGGATCAGGAGTCGGTGTAGTCCTCATTTATCCTACTCAGAAGAAGGTGACCATATCATACAAACTACAATTTGTTACCACTAACAACATTGCTGAGTATGAAGCACTTGTGTTGGGTATGAAGGCATCGAAATTTTTGGGAGCAGAACAACTAATTACCTTTGGTGATTTAGAGTTGGTGATTAAGCAAGTGAGAAACAATTACCAAGTGAAAAATTCCAAATTGAAGAATTATAGGAATGAATTCTAGGATTTGATTAAGAATTACTTTTCACCATTTAGTATAGATTTTGTCACTAGAGAAGAAAATCAAATTTTTGATTCACTAGCTATTAATGCTAGTAATTTCAAAGTTTCTCTAGGTGTCAAGGCATTCTATGATGCTAAAATAAAAAATAGACCTTCAATTCCTGATATCATCAAGCATTGGCAAGTATTTGAGGATGACATGGAGATTCAGAAATTTTTAGAGTGTGTAGAAGAGTTTGCATTCATACCAATTGATGATGAACAGGAGATTTTTGAAAACCAAAATAGCAGCCCTTTTAAGAAAATTATGGCTGGGAAAAAAATTATAGATCTAAAAACTAACTTTATTCCTAAGGGTTTAGTCCCTTTAGAAAGATGTTTTGATAATAATGATGTTTTTCTCAAGCCTGAAAGCAAAGTTGATGGAGAGAGTACAATAGAATGTAACATTGGTATAGAAGACCAGCCAAGATTAGTCAAAGTGTCCAAATTCCTTCCTCTAGGAACCAGAACAAAATATATCAAACTGCTGAAGGATTTGCTGATATTTTTGCATGGTCTTATAGTGAGTTGAAAACTTATGATAGGAGCATAATGGAGCACAAGATTCCTTTGAAAACAAATGTAAAGCCTATAGCACAAAAAATCAAACATAGCAATCCCATGCTACTCCCAATCATTGAGAAAGAAATCAAAAAATTATGGGAAGCAAAGATAATTCTTCCTTTGAGATTTTCTAATTGGGTAGCTAATATAGTCTTGGTCTGGAAAAAGAATGGAGAGATAAGTATTTGTGTCAATTTTTGCAATCGAAACTAGTTTTCATTAAAAGCTAACTATCCACTACCCAAGATGGATTATATATTACAGAAGGTTGTAGGATCCAAAATACTGTCAATGATTGATGGCTTTTAAGGCTATAATCAGATTTCAATTGATAGGCAAGACAGAGAAAAGACAAAATTTACCACACCCTGGGGCACATTCATGTACAAAAAAAATGCCATTTGGTTTGATGAATGCATGTGAAACCTTTCAAAGGGCAATGGATATGGCATTTGCAAGAGAAAAGGACAAAATTTTGGTCATCTATTTAGATGAAATAATTGTATATTCAAAATCTGAGGAAGATCACTTAAAACATTTGAAGCAAGTTTTTGACAAATGCAGAAAGTTTGGTTTGTCCTTAAACCCAAAAAAGTAATCTTTTGTTGTCCAAGAAGGTAAGTTATTGGCCGACATATTGTAACAGAAAGTGGCATCTGTATTGATCCGGGAAGAGTAGAAGCTATTTAGAAGATTGGTTTGCCAATAAATAAAAAGGAATTGCAGTCAATTTATGGAAAGTCAATTTTCTGAGGTGTTTTGTTCCTAACTTTGCAAAGCTGATCAAACATATAAATGTCTTGCTGAAAAAAGATGTAGAATTTAAGTGGAGAGATGAAGTAAAGAATTATTTTTTAGCAATTAAGTTTGCCTTGATAGAAGCACCAGTTTTGATTAGTCCTGATTTGAAAAGGATTTTCTAATTTTTTCATATGCTTTAGAAGAAACAATTGCATTTGTCTTACTATAGAAGAACAAAGAGGGTTTGGAGAAGCCACTTTCATTTTTCAGTCATGCTTTAAGGGACGTTGAATTAAAGTACAACTTGACTGAAAAACAAGCATATGCACTAGTTAAGGCTTTGAAGTCTTTTCGAGTTTATGTGCTGCATTAAAAAATAATTTATTTTATGCCCAATATCACTGTTAAAGATGTATTTTTTCAGCTAGATACAAATGGTAGAAGGGGACGATGGCTGACCAAGATTCTAGAATTTTATGTTGAAATCAAACCAACTGAATTGTTAAAGGGTCAAGGCTTGACTTGCTTGATGGCTGAATCTAACTGCAAAGCTTTAAATAGGAATGTAGAGGTAGCTGAAGGAGAAGATGGAGAAGGTATTTCTAATCATCCTAAAATATTTAATTCAGATTGGTACAAGGATATAGTTTTCGTATTGTTAAATTTCAACTGTCCACTTGAAATTTTGAAGTCTAAAAGGAGAGCTTTTAAATTGAGAGTTGTGAAGTATTGCATTTTGGAAAATCGTCTTTATTGGAAGGATCATGTTGGACTCTTGTTAATATGTGTAGATGAAGAAAAATCCCAAGAGATTATGATAGAGATACATGCAAAAGTGTATGGAGGGCATTTGTATTAGAGAGCCACTGCAAACAAAAGCTTAAGAGATGGCTATTATAGGAAAAATATTTTCTCTTATGTCTTTTCCAAAGTCAGGAGTTGTGTCGAATGTCATAACTTTGCTGGTAAACCTAAATTGTTACCATTACTTCTCATTCATATTTTAGCAGATGTTCCTTTCCAGCAGTGGGGGCTAGACTTCATCGGTGAAATTCATCCACCTTCATTAGGAAAACATAGATGGATTCTCATAGCTACAGAATATTTCACTAAATTGATTGAAGTTCTACTGACCAGGAGTGCTACTGATACAGTAATTATCAAATTTCTGTCTGAAAATATTATGTCAATATTTGGTTTTCGACATAAATTAGTAATTGATAATGCAATGGCCTTTAATTCTTCTAAGATGTACAACTTTTTTCAGTAACATGGGACTGAATTGAATCATTCCATGCCTCATTAGCCTCAAGGTCATGGATTGGCCAAGTCATCCAATAAAATTTTGGTAAGGATTATTAAGAAAATTTTGCCTGAAAATAAGAGGAATTGGGACACTCAGCTGATACATGCTCTGTGGGCATATAGAGTAAGTGGTAAAAAATAAATTGGAATGTCTCCATTTCAGCTTGTATATGGTACTGATGCTGTAATTCCTTTGCAATTATATCTTCATGTGATGAGGTTCCTACAAGATGAATTTTATCATGAAAACCTAGTCCAAAGGAGAATGTTACAGTTGATAGAGGCACACCAAATCGGAGAATCATTGCTGGAAAATGTTCAGAAGTATCAAGATAAATTCAAATATGTTTTTGATAAAAGAGAAAATTAGCAGTTGTTTCAAGATAATGATTTGGTGTTGCGTTGGGATGCTAGCAGAGAATACCATGGAAAAAAAGGTAAGTTAGACAATCTGTGGTTTGGGCCATTCAACCACAGATGACGATTACCTTACTAGAGGCCCAGTCAACTGTCATTTTCTTAAAAATTTCTTTATTCAGTAATTCATTTGAGTCACACCATTGTAAATATCTGGTGTGATGTGTCAATAAACTGTTGGGAAAAATACTGAGAGGGGGGTGAATCAATATTTAGAGCTGACAATTAATTTTTAGTTTTCCTTTCTCTTAAAAACATATGTTACATTACTGCATCCAAATTGTATGTCCAGAGATCTTATTATGTCTTTACTTAGATCATTGCATCATTCATTCATCAGATAAGCAGTAAGCATGAACATAAATAACAAAAAAAACCATCAAACATAAGAAACACATATGAACACCAAGATTTAAGGTGGAAACCTAATTCGGGAGAAAACCACCACTGCTGTTATTTCAGTCTTCAATATTTATTATAGAGAAAACTTCTTACAATTTTATGCTGGTGCGGACTCATACCAGCACGCAAGCACCCACCTGCAGAAGGCTACAACCTTCTCTCATTTACCAACCTTTCCTGGAAGGGAGCTACTACCCTCTTCTCTTGTTTACCAGCTACCACTGGAAGGGAGCTACAACCCCTTCAATGAAGGCTTCAACCCTCAGATCTACTACGGACCACGTTTCATCAATTTTCACACTGGATCCACCAGTTTCCACAATACATACCTTGCAGGTCACCAGATTTATTCATTCAGTATACTCACACCATTTTTTCATGATTTCGTCTGTTGTTCAAACCAGAGATTCATCATCGTCAGATCATTATATCCATGGGTGCATCGTAGTTTCAGATTTATCAGTTAAGAACAGAGTTTGCCCATTAAGATATCTCTAGAATAGATTAGTTTATTATCAACCCTTTCGCATGCACACGTTCTTCATGATTCTCATCACCTTATATAGTTTTCTCCTTTATTAAAACCTTGGGTCAAAACCATTCACTTGCTAATGGTATTCCTAGACGGGGTCAATAGATAATCCAACGGGGTCTCCATAACTCTCACTGTTCTATTGATCTTGGTAATTAAATAATTAATTTAATACTTTTGAACTTAACTTTAGGATTAAGGTTAACCCTTCGCATTTTAACTCTTTCAAACAATATGATAAACCTTTGACCCCGAGCCCCACAAATATAGTCAATAGCCAATCCAATATGCGCACAATACCATAAGTAAATTTCATGCAACTCCAGCGTCCGATCACCATTAGATTAGAAAGATTCCAGATCAACGGCGTATATGTATATTGCTCGTCCTCTGATGCCAAACGTTAACGTGCGATGGCCCGCCGTACCTGTGTTAATCTTTGTGCACCTTCAACAAATGATGACCGTCCGATGACCCCTTCCCAGATCAACAGCGCACAAAAATATCGTTGGGAATCATGGGTCAAACTATAACGCATGATGGCATGCAGTGACAAGCGGTTTTGTGGCGGTACAACTCGCCACGTGTCGAAAGCTCTATGGAACCGGAGCCAACCTCTTGAATACTGCTTGCCCGTCGAAAGC
This sequence comes from Pinus albicaulis, assembly GCA_034641835.2. Classification (NCBI taxonomy): domain Eukaryota; kingdom Viridiplantae; phylum Streptophyta; class Pinopsida; order Pinales; family Pinaceae; genus Pinus; species Pinus albicaulis. The sequence continues at coordinate 1,090,944,253 of CM076578.1, forward strand.
GGTGCGATGAAAACCAGAATCCGCTTTCACTTTTTATTCCACACGTGATTCTCCTTTGCTTAAAGTTTCGTCCATCTTTGGTAGTTTACGTTAAAAGCTGTGTGGTTAACTGAGATCAATGGTACTGCGGGGGCACAAACAGTCCGATGATTAACCCAAGGGAGTGCCTCCGTAGTTGACCCGTCCATCGGGCATTGACCATATATCGACGGCTGTTGTTAACTGTGGTAGCACAAGCCCGATGATCTTTCCATACTGAGGAGTGCCTCCGCATCGCATATTCATTACTCTGCCTCTCTGTTTCTTTCGCCGATTGTGATATGCGATCATATGTATCACATCTTCGTTGCCTCTGCTTCTCTTCACTATCTCTGCATTGTCTGTTGCCTTAGTTCCTTATCTGCCTTGCTTCCTTTCTGCTTCTTTGCTCTTTATGCTAGTCTCTTTGCTGCTTCTGCTATCTCTCTATTACTATCTCTGCTTCTTGTCTAATGCTGCTTCGTGCTTCTCTCTTTGCCTTGTTGCTGATCAGATGCTCCTTCTTTGTCACTTTCGTTGCCATCAATGACAACATTTCCAACAATCTCCCCCTTTGGCATTGATGGCAATATTCTTCCTCTGTTTTTCTTATAGAAGCCCTTTGTTGCTTTCCTTCCCCCTTTGACATCAATGGCAAAGAGTTGATCAAGATCCTTTGAATCGACAATACCATGCTCCCCCTGAGATCATGCTACATAATATGACCAATAATGCATCCTTTTCATATGACCAATGCTCCCCCTTAGCCTATGCATTCAGAGATGCCTAACAACACCTCACAACCAATTTAAACTTCTGTATTTAAGTAGATCTGATCCTCTGCATGGCAGAGACTACTCCCAGTTTCTGTCTGAAATATTCGAACACTTCCCTGGGTAGAGGTTTAGTAAATATATCAGCAACTTGTTCTTTGGAGGGAACATACTCCAATTTCACCTTTTGTTCAAGCACTTTTTCACGTAAGAAGTGATATTTGATGGGAATGTGCTTGGTCTTGGAATGCATAATAGGATTCTTTGAGATAATGATGGCACTTGTATTGTCACACATAATGGAGATAGGAGGTGAACATTTGATTTGAAAGTCTTGTAAGGTTTGCATCATCCAGAGAAGTTGAGTGCAACATGATGTGGCAGCCACATATTCTGCTTCTACTGTAGATAAAGCAATAGAGATTTGCTTCTTGCTAAACCAAGATACTAACCAGGGCCCCATATAGAATGCACCACCACTAGTGCTTTTCCAATCATCAACACTTCCAGCCCAATCTGCATCAGTGTATGCATGAAGAGTAAGATCAGCATTCTTTGGATACCATAGTCCAAATTCTTGAGTTCCTTGTAGATATTTGAATATTCTTTTCACAGCCTGAAGGTGAGACTCTTTTGGATTAGCTTGGAATCGTCCAACAATCCCAATTGCATGCATAATGTCTGGTCTTGTCCCAATGAGATAAAGTAGACTTCCTATCATAGATCTGTATTCTGGTTGATTCACCGTGGGGGAATCATCATTAGAACTGAGATTACATCCGGTTATCATTGGTGTACTTACAGGTTTGCAATCTTCCATGCCATACTTCTTTAGGATTTGCTTGAGGTATTTTGCTTGTGATAAGAATATGCCATTTGTTGTTTTTTGCACTTGCAAGCCAAGAAAGAATGTTAGTTCCCCAAGTAAAGACATTTCAAATTCTTGCTGCATATCAGAAGCAAATTTCTGACTCATAGACTCTTCATTACTTCCAAAAATGATATCATCAATATATACAACCACGATCAATAGTTTTCCATTTTCAGATTTTGTGTAAAAGTTGCTATCAGCAGACCCTTTTGAAAGTCCTTGTTGATGAAGATATTTGTCAAGACAATAGTACCATGCCCTTGGAGCTTGCTTGAGACCATATAGAGCCTTTTTAAGTCTACAAACAATTTTTTCATCATTTCCCAAAACGAATCCTACTGGTTGTTCTATATTAACTTCTTCTTCTAGATCACCATTGAGAAAAGCATATTTAACATCCATTTGATAAAATTTGATTTGTTGGAAGCTTGAAAAAGCAAGAAACATTCTTATGGCTTCAAGTCTGGCTACAGGAGCAAAGGTTTCTTCAAATTCTATACCTTCTTGTTGAGCATACCCCTTGCAAACAAGTCTAGCTTTATTTCTTATAACATCCCCATTCTCATTTAACTTGTTTTTGAATACCCATTTAGTTCCAATGACATTTTTGTCATGAGGTGTTGGTACTAATTCCCAAGTGTGATTCTTTTCAATTTGATCAAGCTCTTCATTCATGGCTTGAATCCAAAATTCATCTTTGCTAGCTTGACTGACATTGTGAGGTTAAATAGTAGACAAAAATGCCAAATTGCTAGAAGATCCCACTAGAGTCCTTCTTGTTTGTACACCTGATCCCTTTTCTCCCAAAATTTGAGATTCTGGATGATTCTTTTGAACATATCTGGATGGAGCCTTTTCAGAAAAATCATCTTTGGGTTCTCCACTCGGTTCACTGTTTGTATCATTACTATTTGATTTAGAGGGATATATTTCATCATCATCGTCTTCATTTGTTGTTTGTTTTTCTTCTTTTGGAGCTTCTGGAGACTCATCAATAACCACATCTATACATTCAACAATCTTCCGAAGTCTTTTATTGTAACATTTATATGCCCTAATCCTAGAGGAGTAACCAAGAAATATTCCTTCATCTGCTCTGGGTTCAAACTTGCCAAGTTTTTCATCATTATTTTTTATAAAACATTTTCTTCCAAAAATTCTAAAATGATTTACAGTGGGAGAATTACCATACCAGAGTTCATATGGAGTTTTATCACTATTTACACAAACATGTGCCTTGTTAAGAATATTTACTGCTGTATGTGCTGCTTCTCCCCAAAATGTGTCAGGTGTTCTGGAATCATCAAGCATGGCTCTAGCCATTTTTTGAACTATTCTATTCATTCTTTCTGCAACACTATTTTGTTGTGGAGTGCCAGCTACAGAAAACCGTTTTTTTATGCCATGTTGTTCACAAAATTCAAGGAATTCATCTGATGTATATTCTCCTCCTTGATCAGATCTGAGACACTTGATTTTTAGATCTAATTCATTCTCAACTAGTGCTTTGAATATTTGAAATTTCTCAAATTCTTCATCTTTGTGTCTAAGCAGCCCAATCCAACACATTCTAGAGAAATCATCAATGAATAGGATATAGTATTCTTCACCACGTGGTGAATTTTTCCTCATAGGTCCACATTTGTCAGTATGAATGAGTTCAAGAGGCTTACTTGATGATCCTTCCTTGGCATTAAATTGTAGTCTAGTTTGCTTACCGAATTGGCAAGATTTGCATATGATATTTTCAGGTAGAGTAATATTGGGAAGATCACGAACAGCTTTAAGTCTGCTTGATTTGCTGATTTGAGAGAAGCTAAGATGCCCCAACCTTCTATGCCATAGTCAATTTTCTGAAGATTTACTCAACTAACATTGTTCTTTGCAGTTCTTCAATACATACAGGTTTCTTGGAGTTCTTTTTCCTTTTATAATTGCTTTACCTGTATCAAGATCATGTACCACACATTCTTTTGAACTAAATACAACTTCAGTTCCTTGATCACACATTTGACTTACACTTAACAATTTATACTTTAATCCATCCACATACATGACTTCATTAGCTTTCACTTTACCTTTTAGAAAAACAGACCCTTTTCCCTTAATGACCGCAGGAGTATCATTTCCAAATGTAACATTTTTTTCCTTTTCTAAAGCACTATATGCAAGAAGTTTGTTTTTATCACCTGTCATGTGTCTTGAGCATCCACTATCAATGTACCATTGGTTTTCTTCATCTTCTGAAAATAAATCTATGCCACAATTTTCAACCTGTAATTCCTTCCTTTTCCATACTTCGGAGCTTGAAGGAACATGTTCTTTTGGCTGAACTTTGCTCCTGCATTCTGATTCTTCATGGCCAAAGTTATTGCAATAAGAACATTCAACTTCATTTTGAAGAGGAAAAAAGTTGTTATAAGTATTATTCTTTGTTTCAATATCAATCCTTTTCTTTCTTGCTTCTCTTGTCATGATGGTTTTATATGCAACACATTGAACAACTTTATGACCAAAATTGTGACATGAGAAACATTGTCCATTGAAGAAGAAATTTCTGCAATCATAAAATCTTCTACTTGAATTTACCTGTTGATTGGTGTTTCTTTGAAAGACATTCCTGTTAGTGTTCTTTGAATTGAGATGATCATGCTTTACCTGTAAATATTCTTTATTCCCTTGCTGAGTGGCAGCATGTTGTAAACCAGCTGTAACTGCTTTTAGATAATTTGGTGCTGAAGCCTGAGAAGATTCTCCAATATATCCAAGACCTGTCTTTATAAGAGGAGAACGTTGTACCTTGATAATCTCATCTAATGTTTCAGATCCTTTAGCAAATATAAGATTCAAAGTTTTTACTTTCTCAAGTTCTTTTCTTAGACTTACTACTTCACACTCTAATTTCTCATTGTGTTTCTCTTTTTCTTCAAGCTGATTTTTCAGAGTTTCTATGGTTATTTTACTTTCTTCTAAGAAAATTTTGAGTTTATTGTTTTCATCAAGAAAATCACTGTCTTCTAGAGCATCCACAAAAGTATCCTTTTCTTCTCTAGATTCTTTTTCAAATGCCATGAGAAGTCTAAGATCTTGTTCACCTTCTTCCTCACTATCAGATAACCCATCACTGTCTTCATGAGTATAGTAACTCTTACTAAAACGATTCTTATTCCTTCTTGCTACTTCCTTCCCCTTTTTATGTGTTTCTTTATAAGGACACTTAGCAGCATAATGACCAACTCTTCCACAATCAAAACATTTGAAAGGAAGCTTACCTATGAACCGTCCTATGCCAAGTTGAAGTTTCTTTACAAAGTTTATCTCATCTTCTTCTGAGATATATCCTGATCCTTCTATTTTTTGTACTTCCTTCCCTTTTGTAGAAGTTCTAAAGACTGCTTCTTTGACTTCAGATGGTCCTCCTCTTCTCACTTCATATGCAGTTAGTATGCCATGAAGTTGCACCACAGTAATATTTTGAAGATCCTGCTTTTCTTCAAGAGCAGAAACTTTTGACTCAAATTTTGTTGTTAGTGATCTTAAGACTTTCTCAACCAAAGTAGATTTAGTTATTGTTTCTCCCAGATTTCTCATACGATTTACAATATCATCAAGACATAAAAATAAATTGGCAATGCTCTCCTCATTATCCATTTTTAGATTCTCATATTGAATTCTCAGAGTTTGGAGTTTAGCACTTTTTACCTTTGCATCACCTTCATAACTTAGAATGATTTTGTCCCATATTTCCTTTGATGTATTCAGCTGCATAACTTTGAAAAATTCTGATTCAGTTAAACTTCCCAATAGAGCATTGACCGCCTTTGCATTTGTTTCATAATTATTTCTTTCCGTCAGATCTGTTGGTACTACAGCTGGATATTGATATCCTCCTTCAACAATTTCCCATACCTCTGCTCCCAGAGACTGAAGATAGGATCTCATCCTTGTTTTCCAGAAGATTAAATTGTTCCCATTAAAGAGCGGAGGCTTGATAGATGTTGTTCCATCTTGATTTCTCATCTTGCTTGATCTTCCTTCTAGCAGCTAAGCTTTTTAAGAAGAACCCAGCTCCGATACCAATTGTTGGGAAAAATACTGAGAGGGGGGTGAATCAGTATTTAGAGCTGACAATTAATTTTTAGTTTTCCTTTCTCTTAAAACCATATGTTACATTACTGCATCCAACTTGTATGTCCAGAGATCTTATTATGTCTTTACTTAGATCATTTCATCATTCATTCATCAGATAAGCAATAAGCATGAACATAAATAACAGAACAAACCATCAAACATAAGCAACACATATGAACACCAGGATTTAAGGTGGAAACCCAATTCAGGAGAAAACCACCACTGTTGTTATTTCAGTATTCAATATTTATTATAGAGAAAACTTCTTACAATTTTATGCTGGTGAAAACTCATACCAGCATGCAGGCACCCACCTGTAGAAGGCTACAACCTTCTCTCATTTACCAGCCTTTCCTGGAAGGGAGCTACTACCCCCTGCTCTCATTTACTAGCTACCACTAGAAGGGAGCTACTACCCCCTGCTCTCGTTTACGAGCTACCACTAGAAGGGAGATACAACCCCCTCACTGAAGGCTTCAACCCTCAGATCTACTGCGGACCACGTTTCATCAATTTTCACACTAGATCCACTAGTTTCCACATGACATACCTTGCAGGTCACCAGATTTATTCATTCAGTATACTCACACTAGTTTTTCATGATTTCATCCGTCGTTCAAACCAGAGATTCATCATCATCAGATCATTATATCCATGGGTGCATCGTAGTTTCAGATTTATCAGTTAAGAACAGAGTTCGCCCATTCAGATATCTCTAGAAGATATTCGTTTATTATCAACCCTTTCGCATGCACACGTTCTTCATGATTCTCATCACCTTATATATTTTTCACCTTTATTAAAACCTTGGGTTAAAACCATTCACTTGCTAATGGTATTCCTGGACGGGGTCAATAGATAATCCAACAGGGTCTCCATAACTCTGACTGTTCTATTGATCTTGGTAATTAAATAATTAATTTAATACTTTTGAACTTAACTTTAGGATTAAGTTTAACCCTTCGCATTTTAACGCTTTCAAACAATATGATAAACCTTTGACCCCGGGCCCCACAAATATAGTTAATAGCCAATCCAATATGTGCACAATACCATAAGTAAATTTCGTGCAAGTCTAGTGTCTGATCACCATTAGATTAGCAAGCTTCTAGATCAACGTCGTATATGCATATCGCTTGTCCTCCGATGCCGAACGTTAACATGCGATGGCCCGCCGTACCTGTGTTAATCTTCACGCACCTTCAACAAATGATGACCATCCGATGACCCCTTCCTAGATAAACGGTGCACAACAATATCGTTGGGCATCCTGGGTCGAACTATAACGCGCGATGGCGCGCAGTGACAAGCGGTTTTGTGGGGGTCCACCTCGCCACATGTCGAAAGCTCTATGGAATCAGAGCCAACCTCTTGAATACTGCTTGCCCGTCGAAAGTAGTGTGATGAAAACTGGAATCCGCTTTCACTGTTTATTCCGCACGTGATTCTCCTTCGCTTAAAGTTCCGTCCATCTTTTGGAGTTTACATTAAAAGTTGTTTGGTTAACTGAGATCAATGGTACTGCGGGGGCACAAACAGTCCGATGATTAACCCAAGGGGGTGCCTCCACAGTTGACCCGTCCATCGGGCATTGACCACAGATCGACGGTTGTTGTTAACTGCGGTAGCACAAGCCCAATGATCTTTTTGTACTGAGGAGTGCCTCCGCATCACATATTCATTACTCTGCCTCTCTGTTTCTTTCGCCGATTGCGATATGTGATCATATGTATCACATATTTGTTGCCTCTACTTCTCTTCACTGTCTCTGTGTTGTCCGATGCCTTAGTTCCTTATCTGTCTTGCTTCCTTTCTACTTCTTTTCTCTTTCTGCTGGTCTCTTTGCTGCTTCTGCTATCTCTCTGTTACTATCTCTGCTTCTTGTCTAATGCTACTTCGTGCTTCTCTCTTTGCCTTGTTGCTGATCAGATGCTCCTTCTTTGTCACTTCTGTTGCCATCAATGACAACATTTCCAACATAAACTCCATGCCCAATGGAACTTATGGCTGTATATATGGTCAGTCTTGAGTCCAGTAAGTCAATGGTCACTCCTAGTCTTTATTTTCATGAAATATTTTGATTTTAAATATTTTTCGAAGCACTGAGTCTACAGTCCTTGAAGAATCACAGGGAGGACTTCATCCCCAATAGGAGCCACCGTTAGCACTGAAAATGTTAATGGTGTAATCGCCACTGTTTCACTGTTTTCAAACTTTTATTGTGTCCTAGTCCATATCCAAAGTTCGATTCATTTCCAATAAAAGTTAAAAAGAGTCCCAACGTCAAGGTATTTTAAAGTGAATAGGTGTCATAGTGTTTTAGAGTCCTAAAATAAGTTAAAATCTCTATTTTGACTTATCTTAGTGTTGAAGGTTAGGTGATGTTTTGGTAATAAATTTGGAGTCATCTGGTCTAGAATAATAGTGACCTTTGTTGCAAATTCATAGTCAAAATAATATTGCAGTAAAAGGCAGCATTCCTCAGAAATGAAAGTCATATAGTGCACACAGTGAAAAGCGCAGCTATTTCACTGTGATTTTCGTTCTCTCAGAAAAGAAGCTACAAGTAAACAGTTACTCAGTTTTCAAAGTAGACAAATTAAGGTTTCATTGATAGTATTGCAACTAGAGTTATTTGAAATCAAAGTGTTTCCTAAAGAAAACAGATTGACCAACAGAGAGGAAGATCCAAATATGAGTAGCAGAGAATGTTTAAAATAAGCACGCCAGGAATTAGACTAAGGAATAAAGTGGCAAATAAGAACCACGTTCAAGATGAGCGGACGGTAACTATCCAATCGCATATCCAAAAGTGAAGAAATCGAAGGCTAAGATTAAAGCGTAAATGGAGCGACTTCACAAATCACAGTTTTTAAATTTTACCATTAAGGAAATCATGTGGTATGTTAAGTGATTTTTGATGCAATGAGGTGAAGGGTGAGCAAAGAAGACCGTCAGATCTAGGTGTAGATCAATGGTGGGGATTAAAGCGCACATGGAGTGATTTCGCAAATCGTAGTTTTTAGAGTTTACCGTCAAGGAAACCACATGGTATATTAAGCTATTTGTGATGTGATGAGGAAAGGGGCACATGTCAGCGTAGCGCATCATCGCATATCTCACATCACATAGTTTATGGTTTAGTTGTTATCGGTGTAAAGTTAAACTTGTGGGAGATCGATTTGTGATTACTTCCCATTGGTTAGCTAGTTGTGGGGCCCAAGAACCATGGCTTTGTATGTAATGCATGCTAAAGTCTAGTTTCATGCTGCATTAAGATTTATACAAGGAATAAAACACATGTAATGATAAGGTGGAAGTGTGAAGCTTAGGGGCATGACTTGGCGCTAGCTTTTGAATCATTTAAAAAATATTTCATTGCTCCTTGTTGTAATTGTAGGCATGAAGTTAGAGGAGAGAGCTCAGTGATCACTCAACTTGATGCCTTTGTATATGATACAGGTAAACAAAAAACCAATCCTCCAGTAGTAGTCTCAAGTTTCAAAGCAGGTCATCTCAAATTTCATAGACAACATTGCAACTAGAGTTCAACAGTTGTATTTGTGAATAGTTTAGCTGTCAGAAAATGGTGAAAGGAGGAAAGGTAAATAAGTCAGATCCCACTAACACAAAATTTGTGAATGTAAGGGAAAAAACACAATTCAAATCTGCAGGTTGGGATAAATTCTTCCAGAAGTTTTTTGGGGAGCATGTGGCACTCGCTCAAGCTTTCGTTGAGTCTTTCAATGGTAAAATGCTCAGGTTAGGAAGAAAAACAATCAGTATTTCTGAGGCTATCATAGCCTGTGCAACCTAATATTCTGCAACCGGTGAATGCTGGTTTAGAACTAAAGTGCTACCTGAAGAATTAAGTTCTTACCTTAAGCCCGAATATGCTGATATGAAATGGAATTCAACTACTCATATTTCTTGTCTTAAAGCCAAGTGGCAACATGTTATTACCTCAGTCCAGAGATACATCACATGCGAAGGGAGGTTTTATTCTGTTCATCATTATCAGTTCAGATTCTTGGCCCAAATATCAGGGGAAAATCCTCTAAACCTACCCTATTTTCTGTATAAATCTCTGCTTAAAATGTATCTCAAGCTATAGAAAATCCCAAATTACTCCTTTCATAATTTGTATCACAGAGTTTTGACTAAATTTTTTATTTTTCTATCATCTCAGAAACAAGAAGATTACGTGGGATAGGTTTTTAAGAGAGGAAGGGTTTGGAAGTATTAATTCCAGAAGAAAGGTAGGGAGGCCAAAGAATAAAGACCCATAAGTAAACCAGTGTTTCCCCTGTTTCGCATATTTCACCATGTGAAGTGGAGAGGTTCTTCAATTGCAATTATTTTTTCCAGGTATCTTATATCCAACTTTCTCTGAAATATCATGTTTCTGTTTTGAAGGAGACAACCACGTGTCACTCCCACTATTTTTACACTTTTTTCTAAAGATTGGTTGCACTAAAGAATTTTCTATTAGATTCTAGAGCTTCCCACAATTTCATTCCAAAGAAAGTGATGGATGAATTGGGATTAGAGATCACTAGGAAATACCATGAATTTTACAATTTTGACTCCAAAAAAGTCATGTCTAGGAGTGATTAAGGATTTGGTTGTTTCCCTTACCTAGCTGTATATGAAGAGCTTAGTGATGGAAATTGTGGTTTCCGACATTATTTCTAGATTTGGGATGTTACTTTCTAGATCTTGGGAGGTACCCTTCATATGGACATGTCATATGCTACCATCCCAGTATTTGGAAGGGAATTTAGAAGGTTGTATAGGAAAAATCAAATGGCCTACATCATTAGTGATCCGCACAATCCATCAAATCATCCCATATACGCTGAAGAAAAGGAAATGGGGTCCTCAATTGTACACCTTGTTGCTGATGGCAATGATTTCCAGCCTGAATTAAGTGAAAAACAACACTTTCAAGGTGAAAATGAGCAGCATTCAGAAGGAGGACAGATCTGGAAATTGTACTTTGATAGAGCCTCTTTAAGAAAAGAATTAGGAGCCAGTGTAGTCCTCATTTATCCTACTAAATAGAAGGTGACCATATCATACAAACTGCAATTTGCTACCACTAATGACATTGTTGAGTATGAAGCACTTGTGATAGGTATGAAGGCAACGAAAGATTTGGGAGTAGAATAGCTAATTGCCTTTGGTGATTCAAAGTTGGTGACTAATCAGGTGAGAAAAAATTACCAAGTGAAAATTTCCAAATTGAAGAATTATAGGAATGAAGTATGGGATTTGATTGTGAATTACCTTTTATCATTTAATATAATTTTTTCCACTAGAGAGGAAAATCAAATTGTTGATTTACTAGCTATTGCTGCTAGTAACTTCAAAGTTCCTCTAGATGTCAAGGCAGTTTGTGATGTTCAAATAAAAAACATACCTTCAATTCCTGATAACATCAAGCATTGGAAAGTATTTGAGGATGATAGGGATTTTCAGAAACTTTTAGAGTGTGTAGAAGAGTTTGCAGACCTACAGATTGATCATGAGCAGGAGATTGTTGAAAACCAAAATAGCAGCTTTTTTAAGAAAGCTATGGGTGGGAAAAACATTATAGATCTAAAAACTAAATTTATTCCTAAGGAATTAGTCCCTTTAGAAATATTGTTTGATAATAATGATGCTTTTCTCAAGCCTGAAAGAAAAGTTGATGGAAAGAGTACAATAGAATGTAATATTTATACAAAATACCAACCAAGATTAGTCAAAGTGTCCAAATTCCTTCCTCTAGAAACCATAACAAAATATATCAAACTACTGAAGGAATTTGTTGATATTTTTTCATGGTCTTATAGTGAGTTGAAAACTTATGATAGGAGAAAAATGGAGCACAAGATTCCTTCGAAAACAGATGCAAAGCATGTAGCACAAGACATCATACATATCAATCCCATGCTACTCCCAATCACTGAGAAACAATTCAAAAAATTATGGGAAGTAAAGATAATTCTACCTTTGAGGTTTTCTAACTAGGTAGCTAATATAGTCCCAGTCTAGAAAAAGAGTGGAGAGTTAAGGATTTGTGTCGATTTTCGCATCCTGAACCGATGTTCATTAAAGGATAAATATCCACAACCGAAGATGGATTTTATCTTGCACAAGGTTGTAGGATCCAAAATGTTGTCAATGATTGATGGCTTTTCCGGCTATAATCAGATTTCAGTTGACAGACAAGACATACAAAAGACAACATTTACCACACCCTGGGGCACATTCATATACAACAAAATTCCATTTGGTTTGATGAATGCAGGTGCAACCTTTCAAAGGGAAATGGATATTTCCTTTGCAGGAGAAAAGGACAGATTTGTGGTCATCTATTTCGATGACATCACATTATATTCAAAAGTTGATGAAGATCACTTGAAACATTTGAAGCAATTTTTTGCAAATGCATAAATTTTGGTTTTTCCTTAAACCAAATAAAGTCATATTTTGTTGTCTAAGAAGGTAAGTTGTTGGGACATATTGTAATAGAATGTGGCATCTGTATTGATCCAGAAAGAGTAGAAGCTATTCAGAAGATTGATTTTCCAAGAAATAATAAGGAATTATAGTCATTTTAGGGAAAATATATTTTTTGAGGTGTTCTATTCCTAAATTTGCAGAGCTGATTAAACATATAAATGTCTTGCTGAAAAAAGATGCAGAATTTAAGTGGTGAGATGAAGAAAAGGATTATTTTTCAGCAATTAAGTCTACCTTTACTGAAGCACCAATTTTGATTAGTCCTGATTTTAAAAAGGATTTTCTAATTTTTTCATATGCTTTAGAAGAAACAAATGCAGTTATATTACTACAGAAAAACAAAGAGGGTTTGGAGAAGACAATTTCATTTTTCAATCATGCTTTAAGGGATGATGAATTAAAGTACAACTTCACTGAAAAATAAGCATATTCACTAGTTAAGTCTTTGAAGTATTTTCGATTTTATGTGCTGCATTCAAAAATAATTTCTTTTGTGCCTGATTTTACTGTTAGATATGTATTGCTACAGATAGATACATATGCCAGAAAGGGACGATGGTTGACAAAGATTCTATAATTTGATGTTGAAATCAAACCAACTAAATTGATAAAGGGTCAGGGCTTGAATTTTTTGATGGCTTAATCTAACTGCAAAGCTTTAAATCTGAATATAGAGGTAGCTGAAGGAGAAGATGGAGAAGGTATTGATAATCATCCTGAAATATTTAATTCAGATTAGTACAAGGATATAGTTTAACTCTTGTTAAATTTCAACTATCCACCTCAAATGGAGAAGTCTAAAAGGAGATATTTTAAATTGAGAGTTGTGAATTATTTCATTTTGGAATATCATCTTTACTAGAAGTATCCTATTGGAGTCTTGTTAAGATGTGTAGATGAAGCAGAATCCTGGGAGATTATGACAGAGATACATGTAGGAGTGTGTGGAGGGAATTTGTATTAGATATCCACTACAAACAATATCTTAAGAGTTGGCTATTATTGGCCAACTCTTTTCTCTGATGTCTTTGCCAAATTCAGGAGAATTGTCAAATGTCAAAAATTTGTTGGTAAATAGAAATTGTTACCACTACCTCTCATTCCTATTTCAGCAAATGTTCCTTTCCAGCAGCGGGGGCTAGACTTCATCGGTGGAATTCATCCACCTTCATCAGGACAACAGAGAGGGATTCTCACAAATACACACTATTTCACTAAATGGATTGAAGTTGTACCAACCATGAATGCTACTGATACGGTAATTATCAAATTTCCGTTGGAAAATATTATGTCAATATTTGGTTGTCCACTGAAATTAGTAACTGATAATGCAATGGCCTTTAAGTATGCTAATATGTACAACTTTTGTCAGCAATATGGGATTGAATTGACTCATTCCATGCCTTATTACCCTCAAGGTAATGGATTGGCCGAGTCATCCAATAAAATTTTTGTAAAGATTATTAAGAAAATGTTGCCTGAAAATAAGAGGAATTGGGACACTCATTTGATACACGCTCTGTGGGAAGATAGAGTAAGTGGTAAAAATTCAATTGGAATGTCTCCATTTAAACTTGTATATGGTAATGATGTTGTAATTCCTTTGCAATTATCTCTTCCTGTGATGAAGTTGATCATGAAAACCCAGTCCAAATGAGAATGCTACAGTTGATAGAGGCACACCAAATAAGAGAATCATTGTTGGAAAAAGTTCAGAAGTATCAGACTAAAGTCAAATATGTTTTTGATAAAATACCAAATCAACAGTCATTTTAGGAGAATGATTTGGTGTTGTGTTGGTATGCTAGGAGAGAAGACCCTGGAAAACATGGTAAGTTTGAAAATCTATGGTTTGGGACATTTATAATTGTTGAATTTTTGGAGAATAATACTTTTCTGCTCAAACATATGGATGATGATCAGCTGACTGGAGGCCTAGTCAATGGTCATTTTCTTAAAAAGGTATTTATTTAGAAAGTTGGTTGAGTCACTCCATTGTATATATCCAGTGTGATGTGTCAATAAACTCCATGCCCAATGGAACTTATGTCTATATATATGGCCAGTCTTGATTCCAGTCAATCAATGGTCACTCCTAGTCTTTATTTTCAAGAAGTATTCTGATTTTCAAGAGTTTTTGAAGCACTGAGTCTGAAGTCCTTGAAGCCTCACAGGGAAGAATTCATCCCTAATAGGATCCACTATTATCACTGCAAAATTTAATGGTGTAATTTCCATTGTGTCACTGTTTTCAAATTTTTATTGTGTCTCAGTCCATGTCCAAAGTTCAAGTCATTCCCAATAAAAGTTAAAAAGAGTCCCAACATCAAGTTATTTTAAATTGAACAGGTTTCATAGTGTTTCAGAGTCCTAAAATAAGTTAAAATATCTATTTTAACTTATCTTAGTGTTGAAGGTTAGTCGATGTTTGGATAATAAAGTTGCAATCATCTAGTATGGAATAATAGCTATCTTTTTGGAAAATTCATTGTCAAAATAGTAATGTAGTAAAAGGAAGTTATTCCTCAGAAATGAAAGTCATATAGTACACACAGTGAAAAGCGCAGCTATTTCACTAAGATTTTTGTTATCTCATAAAAGAGGTGACAAGTAAACAATTACTCAGGTTTCAAAGAAAACAAATTAAGGTTTCGTGGACAATATTGCAACTAGAGTTCTTTAAAATCAAAGAGCTTCCTAAAGAAAACAGGTTGACCAACAGAGAGGGAGATCCGGAGATAAGAAATAGAGAATATTTAAAGGAAGCTCGCTAGGAATTAGACTAAGGAATGAAGTGACGGATAAGAACTGCATGCAGGATGAGCGGACGACCATTATCCAATCACAAATCCGAAAGGGAAGAAACTGACAGCTGAGATTAAAGCGCAAATGGAGTGACTTCGCAAATAATTTTTTTTACAGTTTACCGTTAAGGGAATGCTGTGGTATGTTAAGTGATTTTCAATGTGATGAGGCGAAGGGCGAGCAAAGAAGACCGTCAGATCTAGGTGCAGATCAACGGTGGGGATTAAAGCGCAGATGGAGCGATTTCGCAAATCTTAGTTTTTAGAGTTTACCATTAAGGCAATCACATGGTATGTTAAGTGATTTGTGATGCGATGAGGTGAGGGGAAAATGTTGGCATAGCACGTCAGCGCATATCACACATCACATAGTTTACAGTTTAATTGTTATCAGTGTAAAGTTAAACTTGCAGGTGGCCGATTTGCGATTGCTTCCATTTGGTCAGCTGGTTGTGGGGCCCAAGAACCATGGTTTCATATATAATGCATTTAAAATGTAGTTTCATGCTACATTAATATTTATACAAGGAATAAAGCACATGTAATGATAAGTTGGAAGTGTAAAGCTTAGTGGGATGACTTGGCGTTGGATTTTGAATCATTTCAAAAACAGGTCATTGCTCCTTGTTTTAATTGCAGGCACAAAATTAGAGGAGAGAGCTCAGTGATAACTCAACCTGAGGCCTATGTGTATGATACAGGTAAACAAAAAACCAATCCTCCAGCAAGCAGTCTCAGGTTTCAAAGCAAACGGTCTAAGGTTTCCTAGACAAAAATGCAACTAGAGTTCAACAGTTGTATTCGTGAGCAGTTTAGCTATCGTAAAATGGCGAAAGGAGAAAAGGTGAATAGGACAGAGCCTACTAAAACAATATTTTAGGATGCAAGGGAAAAATCACAATTCAAATCTGCAAGTTGGTATAAATTCCTCTATAAGTTTTCGGGGGAGAACTTGGCACTGGCTTATGCTTTTGTTGAGTCTTTTGATGGCGAAAAGGGTAGGTCGGGCAACAAAACATTCAAAATTTTTGAGGCTATCATAGCCTGTGCAACCCAATCTTCTGCAACTGGTGAATTTTTATTTAAAAACAAAGCGCTACCTGAAGAACTAAGTTCTTACCTTAAGCCCTAATATGTTGATATGAAATGGAATTCAACTACTCACATTTCTTGTTTTAAAGCCAAGTGGCAGCATGTTATTACCTCAACTGAGAAATATATCACATGTGAAGGGAGGTTTTCTTTTGTTAATCATTATCAGTTGAGATTCTTGGCCCACATCTCAGGAGAAAAACCTCTAAACCTACCCTATTTTTTGTATAAATCTCTCCTTAAAATGTCCCTCAAGCTACAGAAAATCCAAAATTACTCCTTGCATAATTTGTATCATAGAGGGTTGATTAAAATTTTAGTTGTCTATCATATCAAAAAGAAGAATATTACTTGGGGTAGGTTTTGAAGAGAGGAAG
This sequence comes from Pinus albicaulis, assembly GCA_034641835.2. Taxonomy (NCBI): domain Eukaryota; kingdom Viridiplantae; phylum Streptophyta; class Pinopsida; order Pinales; family Pinaceae; genus Pinus; species Pinus albicaulis. The sequence goes on from CM076578.1 coordinate 1,090,960,829, forward strand.
GGTTTGGCAGTATTAATTCCAGAAGAAAGGTAGGGAGGCCAAAGAAGAAAGACATCCATATGAAAACTACTGATGCCCCTGTTTCACATAGTTTACCATCTTCTCCTAAGAAGCCTATGTCAAAGAATAATGAATAAATTGCCTCCTCTTCATGAATCCAACCTAAGAATAAACGTTTCATGGCAGAAGAACCAGTGGAAGTAAACCCTGATCTTCTTGCACCTAAGCCTGTTTTCTCTCTAGTGGCAGTCAACCCTGGTATGAAAAGTTCAAGCCCGATTCCTAAGTCATCTCATCAAGTGCAGCCAAAAAGTGGCACATATCTCATTGAGTCCACCCTCTCACAAGTTTTTCTTTCTCTCAAGAAATTCAAACATAAAGTGATAGAGTCTATCATAGAAGATCAGCCTACCTTGGCTAAAATAGTATCCTCCATTTGTTCTTTGATTAAGAAGAGGAAGAAAAATAAAATACATTCCTATTCCTCATTTGAAGACAGTAGTGATCCTGAGTACACACAGTCAGAAGATGAAGAGGTGGAGTCTATTAAATTTATACATGGAGGAAATAGGACCAACTTCATCCCTAATCCCTATGTCAAAATACCTCATACTAGACCAAGAAACAAACTCAGGCTAAAAAAAAAGGTGATTTCCAATCCTAAACCAAGGGATGAAATTATCAACATTGAAGAAAGCCCAGAAGATAAAATTGAAGGGAAGAAGAAATCTCAGTCAAAGAGCCAAGCACAGAAAACGAGGTCTGATAAAAGGGTAACTAAAGTAGAATCGATAAGAATCTTTGCTTCTATTTTGGACCTTGATGAATGAAGAATAGAGCTAACTTGGAGAAATTTTTTTGGGCAAATGTTCCATGTTTTCTGGTTATTGCTAGCTTTTCAGCGAGGGTAGAAAATATTTTGAAATATCAGCATGTGATGGAAATGGGCCACTTTTTGTTTTGAATCATGATGGTGACATTAAACAGATGAAGTGGAGAGGTTATTCAGATGCAATGAATGCTGCCAAGTGTCTTATATGCAGTGTTGATCATGTCAGCCCCTATCAAATTCTGACAAATAATCCCCTTTAAACCCCCTTTATTTGGCCTAAAAAAATCCTTTTCCCCCCTATCGTTCCCCTCCTCTAAACTCAAAATTTCATAAAAAAGGGCCGAAAGCACACATTTTAACATATTTAAGGCCTAGCACCTTTCGGCCCTAGCCCCCTCAGTCTTTTTCTCCACGTGACCTGGGTGCTAGACCAAGCGCTAGCCCGGATAGCGCTTATCATAGGTTGATATCGGGCACAGTATTATCCGTCGATCTGTACATATCGGACGACCTTCATAAATCAGCGTCGTGCCCGTGGCCCAACTTGTTCACCGCTCCGATCACCTATACACCATCCGATCAACCTGCAAATCAACGGTCAGCGACTCACTCGCCCTTGTGGTCCCCGCGCCCAAAAGCACTATTCAAAAATCGGTGGTATCCATCGCACTGCGTTTGGAGGATGGGCGGTAATTTTATTTTCGGAGCGATTCCACTCACCGCCCGACACGTGGCTCCGTCACTATTTAAAAACCACCCCCCCATCGTGCGTTATCGTTCGGCATTTGACCCAGCGCGATATGCATATCAACCGTCAGATCTAGGGCTCTCCATCCAACGGTCATCGCACCCCGAATATGCACGGAAATTAACCCAAGGTATCCGTACCCCTGGCCCGTCATCCATCGCCCTCCGATATGTTTTCCACCTTCGATCTCCTCTTGAGATCGGACGGTCCAGATTTATTCTCATGCCCGCCGTTGGCCAGTCCCGCCACGTCACCATTCCATGTGTTTCATCACATATTTCACCCGTCCCTATATATATATATATCCATTCAAAGGTCAAATGTTAATGATTTACATTTAAATTTCCGTTCTCGCCACCCTCCAACTGTATTTTCCCACTACGCCACCATTCTGCAAGCCTCCCACTGCATTTTCCACCATAATCCTACACCATTCCACCATTTCACCAGCTGCGCTATCATCCTCATTATCCCCATTGCATCTACCTTCCCGTGCATTTGTTTTCTTGATGATTTTGTGTATTTTGCAGGGTATGAGTGGCGGTAAACCGCCATAATTCACAGTCTCAATTACAGTAACAGAGAACACCAGAAAGGACCATTTTTCAGAGGCTAAAATTATGGAGAAAGGCCTAGGAATCTATTACGACATGACCGCCATTAAAGAAGCAGGGTTAAACTCTGTCAAAACCATCCAGATTCATTCAAAGCGCAGATTTCACAATCGGAGACATTAATATTGCAGACAGAGAGTATCAATGAAAGGCAGAGAGTTAAAGGCATGTAATTGGAGATTTTGGAGCCTTAACCTAACCCTTTGAAGGAAAAATACCAGATCGAAGACACAGTAGATCACTCAGGAGGTCCATGCATAGAAAAAAAATACCCTCAAGGTTTCATTTCATCAGAATTTTCTTTCCAAGAAAGGACGGAGTGCCCATGTGGTTTTTATTTATATACCATTTTCCTGAAGAGACTTCCACCCAGTGCATTTATTTTAGAAAGCAGGCCACAGAGTACATACAGCATTACAGAGTCATCAAGAAGTATGGGCGTGCACGTTTCCGCCATCCTATCTTAATGAGGAAAATTAAATGTTCATCATTGACTTCCTTTACGATTTTTATTTTTCTCCTATAAAACTTCCAAAGAACAGATTTTGGAGGGTTCCAGATTTTATCAGAAAGTTATGCGGTGAGAGAATTTTGTTATGCATTTTGTAAAAACTCTTATATGAATGTACAGATCCCGTTGGGTTTCAGTGAGGAGGAGTTCCATCTTTAAAGAGGATTCTCGTCTTTGGTGTCCCATAGTGTGTAACTTTCTCTTATATGTGCTAATTTAGTTGTTCATTTCATTTCATCCGCCTTTCTTGTATCATGTTTCTGGAATGAAAGCAGCTCACTGGTTTTTGGTATGGATTTATCCTAGTTGATACCCATGCTTGAATCAGTCAAGTTCTTTAAATATGGCTCGGGCATGATATACTGTTTCACTTTTCACTTCAACCATATTTCTGCTATATTAGTTTCTTTGGGAGGTTATTTTTAAAACTCTATTGTCATTTATGGATTCTTAAATTGGTAAGCCCATTACATGGTGATATTTTGTGTCTGGATATCATCTCAATCACAACTAGTATTCTCTTAATCTTTCATACACAACAAACCCCTTCTGATAATTTATTTCTGTGAGGTATTTTTAAACCGGCCCTCTTTACAGTAAGCTACCTCTGAACTGTCTGATGCATTTGTATTAGAATTCCTCACATATTGCCTCTGCAGTATTTCTTTGCCTGTGTCAAGTTTCTGAAGATTTTGGTCCCACTAAAATTAATATTTCTTGTTTCGGGAGATAGCATGAGAACCTTTTTTTGATAACTCCCCTTGTTATATCACACGCTCCCTGCTATATATAAGATGTCCTAGGCACTGGTCTTTCACAACTCAAGGCTGTCTCTAGGAACCACAAAATATTTTTGGCGCCATTGCCGAGGAATGAAGTTGAGAAAATTTAAATCCCTGGGCCTCGATGAAACCTAATTCACTCTTCAAATACGTGAGCATGGAGAGATGAGAGTTGTATATCCCTCACCTTGGCGACTCCACATTTGTTTATTAGATAAATTTTCTTGCAGTCCTGGCTCCTCGTAAGCCACACCTGATGTTAGACACATCATAGCCTAAGACACCTTCAGTGTCTAACCCAGAAATGATCATACATAGAAGAAGTTTGAGGGAAAGGAAATCAGTCCACACTGAAATCCCTGAATTGTCTGTAGAAAACTTTCCATCCTCTTCTTCTCAAGTAGCCCAAGTGCTAGGTCCCGACTCCACTGTGGGAAATACCGGGTACTGCTCAGATAGTCCACCTCGGGGAGGTGTCAGAATTAAAGACAACTTTCACCCTACTCCTGAGGTCGAGGAGGTCAAGGAAGTCACCGAAGTAGCTGCTATTAACGGACCATTGTTCCCCTCAACACCTCAAGTTGTATTTCATTACATTCCTATTGTCATTCATACTCCACTTCCACCTCTGCCTCCTCCTTTTACACATCAAACTATTGCACTACATCCACCCCCTCCAATGGCCAATGTTCCAGGATTCTTGTTAAATAAATATGCCCCCCTGGCATTACCTCAAGTGTTGAATGATATGCCACAGGATTATCTGAAGATTCTACCCCGATTCAATGGGGAAAACGAGATTGATGCTCAAAAACATCTTGAGGTCTTCTGCTCTTTTGCAGAGAAATTTAATGTGGAAATTTTATATGTATTCTTAAGGTTGTTTGTCCAATCTCTTGATGGTGAAGCTCGAAAATGGTTTAAGACATTGGGAGACTGTTCTGTTACCACTTGGGAAATAATGGAAGATACTTTTCTCAGGAAATGGGGAGAGAAGAAATATCATGGAAATTGTCTTACTGAGTTCAATACACTCAAGAAAAGGCATAACGAAGGGGTTTCAGAGTTCATCAAGAGATTTAATAAATTGTACTTGAGTCTTCCTGCTGATATGAAACCTCATCAAACTGCTGCTAAAGTTGTTTTCGTAGCAGCCTTTAACTCAGAATTCGGTTTCTCTCTGGGAGAAAGAAAGCCTGCCACTCTGGATGATGCTCAAACAGATGTACTAGAGTTGGAGGCAAATTTCGCCTCCACTAGTAAATCAAAGGGAAAATCTGAACAAGATACTAGAAGAAGGGGCAAAGAGGAGGTATCTACCTCTAACCAAGACAGAGACTCAGCTAATGACAGAATTTAAGAAATGAAAAAAATAATTAAGAAAATTTTTGGTAAGTTGGTCAAGCTTGAATTGGAAGCCAAGAATTCAGCCTCCAATAATTTCCAGAATGTTCCAAATAGAGGTTAAAATCCTCAGTATAGGAAACCACCCCTGCAAATATTGCAAAGGGAACTAAAGGAAGAACAAGATCAGGTACCACACCCATTGTACTTGGAAGGTCCAATGGATGGTCCTACTGAAGACACTGCCTATGATCTGGAGGATCCAAATCTTGCTTTCTCGAATAGTGATGAAGAAGAATGCCCCTTGCAAGGAAGTGATGGAACCGAATGCTCATTGCAAGAAGAATAAAAGGCTAGAGACACAGAAGACTCAGAAATTGATCACTATTGTAAGCAATTTGTTGATTTCATGCAAGCACAGTTCAATAGAAGATATGATCTCGGATCTTATAGGAAGAGGACTCGTACTCAAGATTAAGAAGAAGAACCACCCCAGAAGGAAGCACCTGCTCAGAAGGATTCAACAGTGTAGAAAGTCACAGACAAAGGTAAGGGGCCTCTAAACAAACCTTTTCAGTCTAATGATCAAATTCCTTCCTCTTCAAAAGTAGTCATTCCCCCTAATACAAGGTCTGTGTCAAAAGAAGTCAAATCCTCAGCCGAAAATAAAGAGTCAAAAGAATTTGTAATAGAGAAGTCCTCCCCTTCTTTCATTGTGCAAAAAAAACTTGAGAAGGTCAAAATCCCAGTTCCCTTGACTGAACTTTTGAAACAACCTACATATCAATCCCAAGTCACCTCTTTGATGATCCCTCCAGAAGCAACACTCATCCTAGATAGTCTCAACCTTCAAGAGGAAAGACCCATGGTTGTATTTGGCCCACATGTTGAGGATTAGATGCTTCTACTCCTCCCTTCTATGTGTCTCTAGTGATCCATGACCTATTATTACATAACTGTATGTTAGATTCTGGAGCTTCCCATAATCTTCTGCCTCTGTCAGTCATGGAACAACTAGGATTGCAAATCACTCGTCCATACAAGGACCTCTATTCATTTGATTCCAAAAGAGTTAAATGGCTGGGAATGATCAAGTATTTGGTGGTCAATTTTGCCCAAATCCCAGCAAAAAGTGTGGTAATGGACATCGTGGTGGCTGACATCCCAGCTCGCTTTGGCATGTTGCTATCAAGGTCCTGGGGAACAAAAATTGGTGGGTCAATCAAGTTGGACTTAACATATGCCACTATCCCAGTTTTTGGTGGCCAGGAGAGGAGGTTGTACAGGGAAACTAGATTTTTCAAGATGGTTACTAAGGCTGAAAACTCTGTTAATTCACCAGTCTACAGTAAAGAAGGAGATTTCTCATGCTTGATGCTGGAAGAAGATCAAGATTATGCTCATGAACCATCCTTCTGCCAGATCAAGACTGAGCATCCCTCAGAGAGCCATGAAGTAGGAGTCTGGACACTTCATTTTGACGGAGAAAATTCAAGAGAGGGTAATGGAGCTGGAATACTATTTATTTCTCCTACAGGCAAATGGGTCCCATTGTCTTTCAAGCTAGAATATGAAGCCACTAATAATGTGTCTGAATATGAAGCACTTATGTTAGGGTTGCAGACAGCTAGGAGCATGAATATACAAAGTTTAAAAGTTCTAGGAGATTCAGAACTGGTGGTTAGACAAGTCAGGAATCAATGTCAAACCAAAAATCCTCGGCTGAGGGCTTATAGGAATGAAGTTTGGGACATGGTAGAGAATTTTTTCTTGGCATTTAATATCCAGCTCATGCCCCGGGAACAGAATAGGATGGCTGATTCCCTTGCTGTGGCTGCTAGTACATTTCATCCACCTCAGAACCCTCTCTTAAGGTATGAAATTGAGGTACGTTATCGACCATAAATTCCATATAACATCAAGCACTGGCAGGAATTTGAAGATGAAGAACAGATGAAGAGATTCCTGGAAACATTAGGGGAATTCTCCAATATGGAGATTGATGCTTGTGAAGAAGAAGGGACTGAAGACACTTCAGAAAGAAATTGGGAGGAGAAAATGGCAGGTAATGAAGTGTTGCAATTGAAGGGAAACGTTATACCTAGAGGGATGGTGCCTCTAGAGAGATTATTTGACAAGAACGATGTCCCACTGCAGCCAAGCAAAGTGGTAGAAGAAAATCAGGTAGAAGACCTGAATCTTGGTACTCATGCTGACCCGAAAATTGTAAAACTATCCAAGAAGGTCCCAGAAGAATATAAGAAGCTATACCAGAAATTATTTCAGTCTTACAAAGATGTGTTTGCATGGTCTTATCAGGACCTAAAAAATTTTGACATCAGTATAATGCAGCATAAAATTTCACTAAAGGGAGATGTGAAACCTCATAAGCAGAAGCTTAGACAGATTAATCCCCTGCTGCTTCCCTCCATTGAGAAATAAATTAAGAAGCTGTTAAAGGCCAAAATAATTGAGCCATTGAGGTACTCTGAATGGGTGGAAAACCTAGTCCCTGTCCGAAAGAAGAATGGAGAAATAAGGCTGTGTGTTGACTTCTGAAATTTAAATCGAGCATCCTTAAAAAATAATTATCCACTGCCCAAGATGGATCATATCCTGCAGAAAGTGGTTGGAGCTTCTAGGATGTCAATGATGGATGGATTCTCTGGTTATAATCAGGTGGTTGTACTTCTAGAAGATCAAAAGAAGACTGCTTTCACCACACCATGGGGTACATTTATGTATGCCAAGATGCCTTTCGGGTTGATTAATGCAGGGGCCACTTTTCAAAGGGCCATGGACATTGCCTTTGTTGGGGAGAAAGATAAATTTTTGGTAGTATACCTTGATGATATCACTGTGTTTTCGAAGGATGATACTGAGCACATTGAGAATTTGCGTATAACTTTTGAGAAATGCAGAAGCTATGGTCTCTCTCTTAATCCTCAGAATTCATTATTTGCATTAGAAGAGGGTAGGCTTTTGGGACATATTGTAACCAAAGATGGGGTAAAAATAGATCCTAAGAGGGTAGAGGTTATAAATGGCATTTCCCTTCCTAGAAATAAGAAGGAGGTGCAGGTGTTCCTAGGGCGCATTAATTTTCTGAGGAGGTTTATCCCTAACTATGCTAAGATAGTTAGACATATAACTGACATGCTGAAGAAAAATAATGAGGTAAAGTGGTCCCATGAATCAAGAGAGGCCTTTTCCAAGATAAAACATGCCTTTTCAGAAGCCCCTGTGCTAGATGGACCGGATTATGCTAAACCTTTCATGATATTTTCTTTTACATCATCTCATACAGTAGCAGGAGTTTTATTGCAGAAAAATGAAGAAGGGTATGAGCAGCCCATCACCTTCTTCAGTCAAGTGCTCCGTGATGCAGAACTGAAATATAAAATATTAGAAAAGCAAGCATACGCCCTAGTGAAATCCCTTAAATCATTCCGCATGTATGTCTTGCAGTCCCATATCACTGCATTTGTGCCTACAGCAGCTGTAAAAGATATTCTTATCCAAGGGGATAGTGAAGGAAAAAGGGGGAAGTGGATTGCCAAAATACAGGAGTATGAGCTAGATATCCGCCCTACCAAGCTGGTCAAAGGAAAGTGGCTAGCCAAAATATTATCCGAATCAAACTATCAGGCTCTGGGTATAAATCTGTCCATGATAGCAATTGAGGAGTTTGAGAAGAAAGAAAAGCAGCAGGGAGTAGAGATAGCTACTCAGAAGACACATATGAAGTACCTCACCAGCGCGTGGTACAAAGAGATAGTGGAATATATTCTTACACTCAGCTGCCCCCCTAGCTGTGATAAAGTTAAATACAAGATGCTAAGGTTGAGATCACAGAAGTACATAGTCGCCAATGGCTGGCTATACTGGCGAGATCCCTCAGGCATTCTAATCCTGTGTCTCACAGAGGATGAGGTAGAGAGTATAATGGCCGAATTTCATGAAGGAATCTGTGGGGGTCATTACAGCTGGAAGGCCACTGCTCACAAAATCCTGAAGGTTGGTTTCTACTCGCCCAAACTCTTTGGAGATGTTTTTTCCTGGGTTAGAGCTTGAGAGAAATGTCAAAGATTTGCTGAAAGACAGAAGTTGGCACCTCTGCCCATGATTCCCGTTCACGTGGACGAACCATTCAGGAAATGGGGAATTGACTTTATAGGTGAAATACATCCTCCATCGAGTGGTCAGCATAACTGGATATTAAATGCCATGGATTATTTCACAAAATGGGTGGAAGCCATACCTGCGAAGAACCCAACAGATACTATGATAATAAAGTTCATGGAAGAAAACATCATATCCAGGTTTGGCTGCCCTGCCAAAATAGTAACTGATAAAGCCCAGGCCTTCAAGTTTGCAAAGTTTATGAGCTTCTTATAGCAATATAACATTACATTAAGCCACTATACAACCTATTACCCACAAGGAAATGGCTTGGAAGAGTCTTCAAATAAAACCCTGGTGAGCACTGAAGAAGGCTATCAACGAAAATCAGAAAAATTGGGATTCCCAGTTGAAATTCGCTATGTGGGCCAATAGAATTACCAGAAAGAGAGCAAATAGGAAATCCCCATATGAATTAATATATGGGAGGGTAGCAGTATTCCCTATACAATTAGCCTTACGAGTAGCCCGATTCATGCAAGAAAGTCAAGAAGATCCTGATGATGTGACCAGGAGAAAAAATCAGTTGGTGGAGTTAGAGGAAACACGCAACCAGGTAAGTCAAAGGCTAACTGAATATCAAGAGAAGATGAAGTACCTTTTTTAACAGCATGCCAAGGATAGGAAGTTTCAGATTGGTGATTTAGTACTCAGATGGGATATCCGAAGAGCTGAAAAGGGGAAACATGGTAAATTCGACCCACTCTAGTTTGGCCCTTTTAAAATCATAGAACACGGGGGTAACAACACTTTCAGGTTGGAAAATTTATAGGGAGACTTTCTCAATGCCCCCGTAAATGGCCATTTCCTTAAACCCTACTTTCAATTCTAATTCAGGCATATATAGCCTGATGTATCATACTGTACATTAGTTTATTGTTTTCATCCTTGTTTGAATAATGTGGGTGTCGTGATGAATTATGAAAAGAAAAGTAGAAGTGCTGAAGATTAGTGTCTACATAGAATATTAACCAGTGATCTACAAAGTTCTCGACATGCCCAGGGATGAACGTGCCATCCCCAGGTGGAGCCAATGTTGATCATGTCATCCCCTTATCGAATTCTGACAAATAATCCCCTTTAAACCCCCTTTGTTTGGCCTAAAAAAATCCTTTTTCCGCCTATCGTTCTCCTCCTCTAAACTCAAAATTGCATAAAAAAGGGCCGAAAGCACACATTTTAACATATTTAAGGCCTAACACCTTTCGGCCCTAGCCCCCTCAGTCTTTTTCTCCACGTGACCTGGGCGCTAGACCAAGCGCTAGCCCAAAGAGTGCTTATCGCAAGTGGATATTGGGCACAGTATTATCTGTTGATCTGTATAGATCGGACGGCCTTCATAAATCAGCATCGTGCCCATGGTCCAACCCGTTCACCGCTCCGATCACCTGTCCACCGTCCGATCAACCTGCAAATCAACGGTCAGTGGCTCACCCACCCTTGCGGTCCCCGCGCCCAAAAGCACTGTTCAAAAACTGGTGGTATCCATCGCACTGCGTTTGGAGGATGGGCGGTAATTTTATTTTTGGAGCGATTCTACTCACCGCCCGACACGTGGCTCCGTCACTATTTCAAAACTTCCCCCCCATCGCGCGTTATCGTTCGGAATTTGACCCGGCGCGATATGCATATCAACCATCCGATCTCGGGCTCTCCATCCAATGGTCATTGCACCCCAAAGATGCGCGGAAATTAACCCAAGGTATCCGTACCCCTGGCCCGCCATCCGTCGCCCTCCGATATGTTTTCCATCGTCGATCTCCTCTTGAGATCGGACGGTCCAGATTTATTCGCACACCTGCCATTGGACGGTCCCACCACGTCACCATTCCATGTGTCTCATCACATCTTTCACCTGTCCCTATATATATATCCATTCAAAGGTCAAATGTTAATGATTTACATTTAAATTTCTATTCTCGCCACCCTCCAACTGCATTTTCCCACTGCGCCACCATTCTGCAAGCCTCCCACTTCATTTTCCACCGTAATCTTGCATTATTCCACCATTTCACCAGTTGCGCTGTCATCCTCATTATCCCCGTTGCATCTACCTTCCCGTGCATTTTTTTTCTTGACAATTTTGTGTATTTTTCAGGGTACGAGCGGCAGTAAACCGCCATGATTCACAGCCTCAATTACAGTAACAGAGAACGCCAGAAAGGACCATTTTTTAGAGGCTATAATTATGGAGAAAGGCCTGGGAAGCTGTGATGACATGACTGCCATTAAAGAATCAGGGTTAAACTCTGTCAAAACCCTCCAGAGTCATTCAAAGTGCAGATTTCGCAATCGGAGACATTAATATTGCAGACAGAGAGTATCAGTGAAAGGAAGAGAGTTAAAGGCGTGTAATTTAAGATTTTGGAGCCTTAAACTAACCATTTGAAGGTAGAATACCAGATCTAAGACCCAGTAGATCACTCAGGAGGTCCATGCACAAAAAAAAATACCCTCAAGGTTTCATTTCAGTAGAATTTTCTTTCCAGGAAAGGATGAAGTGCCCATGTGGTTTTTATTTATATACCGTGTTCCTGAAGAGACTTCCACCCAGTGCATTTATTTCGAAAAGCAGGCCACAGAGTACATACAACATTACAGAGTCATCAATTAGTATGTGCATGCACATTTCCGCCATCCTGTCTTAATGAGGAAAATTAAATGTTCATCATCAACTTCCTTTACGATTTTTCTTTTTGTCCTATAAAAATTCCGAAGAACAGATTTTGGAGGGCTCCAAATTTTATCAGAAAGCTATGTGGTGAGAGAATTTTTGTATACATTTTGTAAAAACTCTTATATGAATGTACAGAGCCCGTTGGGTTTCAGTGAGGAGGAGTTTCGTCTTTAAAGAGGATTCTGGTCTTTGGTGTCTCACAGTGTGTAACTTTCTCTTATATGTGCTAATTTAGTTGTTCATTTCATTTCATCCGCCTTTCTTGTATCATGTTTTTGGAATGAGAGTGGCTCACTGGTTTTTGGTATGGATTTATCCTAGTTGATACCCATGCTCGAATCAGTCAAGCACTTTAAATATGGCTCAGGCATGATATACTATTTGACTTTTCACTTCAACCATATTTCTGCTATATTAGTTTCTTTGGGAGGTTATTTTTAAAATGATATTGTCATGTATGGATTCTTAAATTGGTAAGCCCGTTACATGGTGATATTGTGTATCTGGATATCATCTCAATCATAACTAGTATTCTCTTAATCTTTCATACACAACAAACCCCTTTTGATAATTTATTTCTGTGAGGTATTTTTGAACCGGCCCTCTTTACAGTAAGCTACCTCTGAACTGTCTGATGCATTTGTATTAGAATTCCTCACATATTGCATCTGCAATATTTCTTTCCCTGTGTCATGTTTCTGAAGATTTTGGTCCCACTCAAATTAATATTTCTTGTTTCAGGAGATAGCATGAGAGCCTTTTGTTGATAACTCCCCTTGTTATATCACACGCTCCCTGCTATATATAAGATGTCCTAGGCACTGGTCTCTCACAACTCAAGGATGTCTCTAAGAACCACAACATGCAGCTTTCTCTGAAATATCATGTTTATTTTTTGAAGGAGACAACCACATGTCACTCCCACAGTTTTTACACATTTTTCTAAAGATTGGGTGCACTAAAACAGAAGATTGGTCTTCGAATAGGCTGCCACCTCACACAACCATTTTAGAGTGACAACCTTTATGATGCCTTCATGATGTTTATCTTGTTTTTAATGTAGCACTTTGTAATTAAGATTAAGGGATAAGCCTCATCTCTTGCACAAGATTGTAATGGCTTTCAAAACAGTTTTACCTTTTTCTATGGAAGATGATAGTATCATATTTTTTATATATATGCCAAACTGATAGGAATTCAGGGTTGGTTGGTGGTTATAGAATTTTGAATTATATGATATGTAATATTTTTTTTGAATGAAATGGAATGATACTACGTCTGAGGAATTATTACCATTTTTTTGTGTGTATTGTATACTTTATTTGTGTTCTCATATCTCTTTTCTTCCAGTTCCAGTTTGCAAATCATTATAATGTTATGTGTGTTTATTAGTCTCTTAAGCATGTTATGTGTTTTATCAGTTTTTGGTAGTCTCACACAATGAGAATTCCTAATAAAATATATGTTATAACAATGGAAGAACACCACTCATGATAGTTATTCTTCATGATATTTCAATGAGAATCTTGTCAGACTAGAAATAGCTTTCTCTCAATGGAATATTATCAAACTGCTACTTTTGTGAATTTATACTAAATACAGTAGATTTATGTTTCACAGACCTACTGATTCTTCTCTCATCTCACAATTTCCTCTCCTCATAGACTACAAACTTGCACCTCGCTATCACATCAAGTTACAATACCCTCATTAGTATAACTATAGATTTGACTGAAATATCTTTTCAATAAATCAGACTTATACCATCTGCCAATCCCATAAAACAAAACATTAAAATTTCCTTAGAGTTTAAGATGTATCTAGTGAGGCACTTGCTGCAGTCCAAGTGCTCATTCCAATGCCAACATATTTTGGTGCGTCTATCGGGAGACGAAGGCCTTGTAATGAAGTATTGTCCTGAGTCTATTGTTATGAATTGCTGAGAATCAGTTCTTGATGGTGAACAAGAATTGGTGACTTGAAGAAGACTGCAAATTTGTTCAACTAGTGACTCCATGAAGAGGAAGAGGGGTTTCAAGACATCCTTCTACAAGGAGGAAATAGATATCTCCAACTGTGACTCCAATTGAAAACAGAGATCAATTGAAGTCACATCTTAGTCAGTGAAGAAGGTACACAAAAAGTACATTCCAAAGCAAAAGGCACCTCTATCTACTTTAGAATCTAAAGATGCTTTAGTTTCAAAAGATTCTATTGAAAAATATCAAGTTGAAGCTAATCCCCTAGAAAAAAAAGTGAATGTTGTTAACCAGTCAGAAGAATTTGTGCTGACTGAAGGGGAATTAGAAAATGTATTGGCTATTGCACCTTTCCTTGATAGGGATATTTTGACTGAAGAAGACTTCAAGACTATTTTAAATTTCCTTTAGACTCATCATGAATACCAGTCTCTTATTACCCCTCAACAAGATTATTTTTCTTTTTCTCCAAATCCAACTGTTGGGTCATCTTCCTATCATCCTTTTGAAGATTCTATACCTAAAGTTCATACTTTTAACTTATTTGATTTAATTTCTTAGAAAAATAATATTGAATTAGATCCATCCCCTCGAGAGACAACTTTAGATTCTGATTCTTCTACTGAAGGAAAAATCAAGACATCCTCTATGCATCTTTTTGAAAACCCACTCTTTTCAGTTCCAAAGCCTGAAAAGTCAGCTCAAGACCCCCAATTTTCTACTACCCTAAATCAAAATCAGGATTCACCAATTGTAATTCATATTTCCCAAACAACTACATCAACTGTACATCAACAAAATATGGCTCAGCCTGCCCTTACAATGATGAAACAGATAGTGGCTGCAAGATATGCGCCACTTGTTCTCCCTCAACCCTTGCATCCACTTCCTCTAGGATATTACTTCAAATATATTCCAAAATACAATGGGGAGGGAGAAGGAGTTTATGCTGAGGAACATTTAGTGGATTTCTATAGTTATGCTGACAATCAAAATATTGAACATGAAGATGTTTGATCAAGAATCTTTGTTCAAAGCTTGGATGGTGAAGCTCGAAAGTGGTTTAGAAGTTTGGCTCCAAATTCAATAACAGGAATTGATGAATTAGAAGAGATATTTGTGAAGCATTGGGGTGATAACAAATACTATGTTTATTATATTATAGAATTTGGAACTCTGAAGAAGAAAGCAGATGAGTCGTTAGCTGATTTTACTAAGAGGTTTAATAAGATTTATCAGAAAATTCATGAAGAAATTAAAACCACTGAAACCAGAGCTATGAAAAATTTTTCAAATTCTTTAGATTCTGAGTTTGCCTTATGGTTGAGGTATGAAAAAGCATTGACGCTGACAACTATGCAAGAGGCTGCAATTGGAGTGTAGTCTAATCTCATGGCTTAAAATAAATTAAAAATGCAGGAAGAAAAGGCAGAAAAAGATAAAAAGAAGATGAAAGAAGAAATTCCTTCTTCTTCCAAGTCTCTTTCAGTAGAAGAAAATATCGATCAAATGTCCAATTTGATCAAGGAACTTGCCTCTAAGATGTAAAAATTAGAGGTAGAAAATAAAATAGCTGCTAGAGCCAATCAAAACGAAGCTAATAGAAATTAGGCTCCCTTGAGGAGGCCTTTTCAGCCTTAAAAAATCCTACAGTGCCCAAGGAGGAACGTTGATGATCAAAATATTCAGCCTCCTTTGAATAATTTTAAAGAAGAAGAATAAGAATGAAATGAGGAAGAAAATGAAGAAATAAACCATGTGGGATAAACTTCATAGTAAACATGTTTGAAATTGTAGGAATATGACGATAGATCAAGAATTTGTTTGTTTTATGATGATATGAATGCTCAAATTTATGCATAGAATGATAAAAAAACAGGAAATTAAAAATATAAACTACACTTTAAGGTCCAAAGGTCCTATTCAGTAGCCTCAACAAAAATTAGATTTAGATAAAAAAGCTGCTAAACAGAAGACCAAGGTAAATGAGGTTCCTCCACCTCAAAATTTTGCTCAAATTCTTAAAATTACTGCAGAAAATAAGGAATTAGTTCTAATTTATTTCAGTTTCAAATCTGAATTGAATAAAATAAAAATTCATGTTCCATTACTGGAATTATTGAAAAATCCAACATATAAAGAGTCTTTTAAGAGTCTGTTGCAACCTCCTCTTGCTCCTAATTCAGTCAACCTTGAGGCTAATCATCCTAGTATTTATCTAGGCTTCCATGTCCAAGACCAAAATTATGATAACTCACCAATTTTTTACCTGTCACTAAATATAAATGATAAATTGCTGCATAATTGTACGTTAGATAATGGATCTTCCCACAATCTCATGCCAAAGAAAGTGATGGATGAATTGGGATTAGATATCACTAAGCAATACATGACCTTTACACCTTTGACTCCAGAAAATGCAAGTGTCTAGGAGTGATTAAGGATTTGGTTGTTTCCCTTACCCAGCTACCTATGAAGAGCTTGTTGGGAAAAATACTGAGAGGGGGGGGGGGGGGTGCGGGGGCATGAATCATTATTTAGTGCTGATTGAAAACTTTTTAACTTTTTCTTGCTTTTAAACCCATACACTACTTTAATTAACACAACTCGCGTATACACGCAAATATCCTTAAGTAAACTCGCGTCTGCTCAGAGATCTAAATATGCATTTAATTCTTAACTTAGACCATTGCATCATTCATTCATTAGATGTTTAGTAAGCAGTAAATAGGTGCAGTAAGAACAGAATAAATCACCACACATAAGCAACACACACGAACACCAGGATTTAAGGTGGAAACCCAATTCGGGAGAAAACCACCGCTACCGTCGTCTCAGTCTTCAATATTTACTATATAAAGAAAACTTCTTACAATCATGTACTGGTGCAGACTCATACTAGCATGCAGGCACCCACCTGCAGAATGCTACAACCTTCTCTTGTTTACCAGCCTCTCCTGGAAGGGAGCTACAACCCCCTGCTCTCGTTTACCGGCCTCTCCTGGAAGGGAACTACTACCCCCTATTCTCGTTTACCAGCTACCACTGGAAGGGAGCTACTACCCGCTTACTAAAAGCTTCAACCCTCAGCACTACTGCCGACCACTTTTCATCAATTTTCAAACTGGATCAAACAGCTTCAACACAACCCTTCACTTATCAACAAATATACTTCTCCCAATGCTTCAAACAGAACAGTGAAACCACTGTAACCAGAATATCAGAGATAACCAATATTTCAGAATAGATATGCATAAACACATTCAACCTTGAGCAATCATTAGTTACCATACGCGCTTTTATTTAATCATACTCGCGTATACACGCATTTTTCATAAAATGAACCCTCGTATACATCTGTGCATTTTCAGAAAAACCCTAACTGCCCATACGTGCTTTTATTGAAACAGATCCGCGTATACACGCACTTTTCATAAAACGAACCTGCGTATATATCTATAAAAGATAAAATTTTCAGAACAGATCATATCTATGAACTTACCCAGATTTCTTCAATTTCTTCATTAGATTTGTGCCAGGTCTTCATCACTTCTTTTCAGATCATCCTAGAGATTCATCATTTCTAGATCTAGAGATCTTGAACCTTCATCATATTCATAGGTGCATCATAGATTGAGATCTATCAATTAAGAACAGAGTTCAACCATGCAGATATACTTCAGAGTGAAGTATTCATTAATGCCCAGACACTTGCACACCACTTGTACTATGATTTTCTTCTCCTTAAATAGATTTGGCCTTTATCAATACCATGAGTCAAAACCACTCAACCACTGATGGTATTCCTAGATGGGATCAAATAGATAATCAAGCGCTCAATACTTTGGGCCAATACCATGGTAATTCCCCCTGCTTTTATAAAATTAGAGCACAAATTTGCATACGCGACTTGGCACGTACTTTTCCACGTGCATAAGCTACTTCTCCTTAACAAAACCGCATATTCCTTGTGACATACCTTGTTCAACATTATTCTGGCACTTTCTGAATTCATTTATTCTGCTACTTCTGAACGGATCTTTAGATACACATATTTACATCATTTCCATCAAAGACAACTTCATCAAGCAGGTTCCATCAAAGTCAATACATTGTATCACATTGCCAACAATCTCCCCCTTAACTCATCAAGTAGGTTTCCATCAAGATCAATAGGTTTTCATCAAGAACAACTTCATCAAATAGGTTTCCATCAACTTTATCAAGTAGGTTGCCATCAAGGACAACACTCTGCATCATATTGCCAACAATCTCCCCCTTTGGACTTGATGGCAACCATGATGGTGTTTGATCATCGCAACAGATAAATACATTGATTATAATCATTATGCAAGCACCATGATATTCTCCCCCTATTCAAACACCATGATACTACTCTCCCCCTTTGAAATCAAGGGCAAAGGGTAGATCAAACCCAAAACAAGGTTTTTCTTCTCATGTAGAAAGAAGAGCTCTGTAGATATGATTTTGCACTGAAGTTACCATGCTCCACCTGAGTTCATGCTGAATTTTCAAACGTATTTTTCAATGAAGTACATAACTCTATAACCAAGGACTCATACTTACATCAAAGATCCAACCAAGTGGATTTTCATATATGACTCATGTACCCAACCTAGTGGGTTTACACAATTTGACTCAACTACCCAACCAAGTGGGTTTACAAATTTGATCGAGCCTTTGACATGACTGAATATTACAATTTACAGTATAGGTCATAGCCTTTTCATCAAATTACACATATGAATTTTTATAACCAATATCAAAAATACCTCAAGAGAGATCATAATTCAGAATCATCATAATGCCAACAATGCATTACATTCAACAAGGCTAATGCTTCCCCTGAAACTGTGCTTCCAATGCATCCTTTCCATATGACCAAAACTCCTCCTTAGCTTGTGCAACTTGAACACTTTCAACAGCCAATCATCAAGGCATATTTACCCAATATCAGAGAATGAAACAGAAATATAAGAGCTGAAACATCATTAGAGATACCATACAGCATCAAAGATACCAAACGGCACTGCAGCTGTGCTGAAGAATGCTGAACCCAAGTAAAATTTGTCAGCAACTAACCATACGCGGTTTTCTTTGCATAAACTCACATATATACGCGACTGTCTTTCGAGAAACCCATGTATCCAATTTAATCTTCTGAATTTAAGCAGTTCTAATTTTCTGCATGGCAGAGACTACTCCCAGCTTCTGTCTGAGATATTTGAACGCTTCCCTGGGCAGAAGTTTGGTCAGTATATTAGCAACTTGTTCTTTGGAGGGAACATACTCCAACTTCACCTTTTGTTCAAGCACTTGTTCAAGTAAGAAGTGATACTTAATGGGAATGTGCTTGGTCTTGGAATGCATAACAGGATTCATTGAGATACTGATGGCACTTGTATTATCACACATAATGGAGATAGGAGGTGAACATTTGATTTGAAAGTCTTGTAAGGTTTGCATCATCCAAAGAAGTTGAGTGCAACATGATACGACAGCCACATATTCTGCTTCTGCTGTAGATAAGGCAATAGAGTTTTGATTCTTACTGAACCAAGATACTAACCGGGGCCCCATATAGAATGCACCACCACTAGTGCTTTTCCGATCATCAACATTTCCAGCCCAATCTGCATCAGTGTAAGCATGAAGAGTGAGATCAACATTCTTTAGATACCATAGTCCAAAGTCTTGAGATCCTTGTAGATATTTGAATATTTTTTTGACATCCTGAAGGTGAGACACTTTTGGATTGGCTTGGAATCGTCCAACAATCCCAACTGCATGCATAATGTATGGTCTAGTCCCAGTGAGATAAATTAGACTTCCTATCATAGATCTTTATTCTGGTTGATTCACCGTGGGAGAATCATCATGAGAACTGAGATTACATCCGGTTATCATTGGTGTACTTACAGGTTTGCACTCTTCCATGCCATACTTCTTCAAAATTTGCTTAAGGTATTTTGCTTGTGATAAGAATATGCCATCTGTAGTTTGATGCACTTGTAAGCGAAGAAAGAATGTTAGTTCCCCAAGTAAAGACATTTCAAATTCTTGTTGCATAACATAAGCAAATTTCTGACTCATATATTCTTCATTACTTCCAAAAATGATATCATCAACATATACAACCACAATCAATAGTTTTTCATTTTCAATTTTTGTGTATAAGTTGCTATCAGCAGACCCCTTTGAAAATACTTGTTGATGAAAATATTTGTCAAGACGATAATACCATGCCCTTGGAGCTTGTTTGAGACCATATAGAGCCTTTTTATGTCTACAAACAAGTTTTTCATCATTTCCCAAAATGAATCCTTCTGGTTGTTCTATATAAACTTCTTCTTCTAGATCACCATTGAGAAATGCAAATTTAACATCCATTTGATAAACTTTGATATGTTGGAAGCTTGAGAAAGCAAGAAACATTCTTATGGCTTAAAGTCTAGCTACAGAAGCAAAAGTTTCTTCAAATTCTATACCTTATTTTTGAGCATACCCCTTGCAAACAAGTCTAGCTTTATTTCTTATAACCTCCCCATTCTCATTTAACTTGTTTTTGAATATCCATTTAGTTCCAATGACATTTTTGTCATGAGGTCTTGGTACTAATTCCCATAAGCGTGATCTTCATATTGAATAGACCATCATATGGCCCAATATTGATGGAAATGCTGATAGCTTAGAAGATCCCAGAGTCTCACACACCGAACTCTTATCTCCCAAAATTTAGATTTGATGATTTTCTTTTGAAATTATCTGATGATTTTTTCCGTATAAATCACTGTGTTTTCGTACTATAAGACCGGTTTATCATTTATATTTGATGTAGAAGGACATATGTCATCATCGTCTTCATTTGTTGTTTGTTTTTCTTCTTTTGGGGCTGCAGGAGACTCATCAATAACAACATCAATACATTCAACAATCTTCCGAAGTATTTTATTGTAACATTTATATGCTCTACTCCTCGAGGAGTAACCAAGAAGTATTCCTTCATCTGCTCTAGGTTCAAACTTGCCGAGTTTTTCATCATTATTTTTGATAAAGCATCTGCTTCCAAATATTCTAAAATGCTTCATAGTGGGAGGATTACCATACCAGAGTTCACATGGAGTTTTGTCACTATTTACACGAACATGTGCCTTGTTAAGAATATTTACCACTGTATGTGTTGCTTCTCCCCAAAATGTGTCAGGTGTTTCGGAATCATCAAGCATAGCTCTAGCCATTTGTTGAACTGTTCTATTCATTCTTTCTGCTACGCCATTTTGTTGTGGAGTGCCGGCTACAGTAAACTGTCTTTTTATGCCTTGTTGTACACAAAATTCAAGGAATTCATCTGAAGTATACTCTCCTCCTCGATCAGATCTAAGACACTTGATTTTTAGATTTGATTCATTTTCAACCAGAGCTTTGAAATTCTGAAATTTCTCAAATGCTTCATCTTTGTGTTTAAGCAACCCGATCCAACACATTCTAGAGAAATCATCAATAAACAAGATATAGTATTTTTCACCACGTGGTGACTTTTTCCTCATAGGTCCACATATGTCAGTATGAATGAGTTCAAGAGGCTTATTTGATGATCCTTCCTTGGCATTAAACTGTACTCTGGTCTGTTTACCAAATTGGCAAGACTTGCATATGTTGTTTTCCGGTAGAGTAATATTGGGAAGATCATGGGTAGCCTTAAGTCTACTTGATTTTTTGATCTGAGAGAAGCTCAGATGCCCCAACCTTTCATGCCATAGCCAATTTTCTGAAGATTTACTCAAGTAACATTGTTCTTTTCAGTTCTTCAATACATACAGGTTGCTTGGAGTTATTTTTCCTTTTATAATTGTTTTACCTGTATCAAGATCATGTACCACACATTCTTTTGAACTAAAGACAACTTCAGTTCCTTGATCACACATTTGACTTAAACTTAACAAGTTATGCCTTAATCCATCCACATACATGACATCGTTAGCTTTCACCTTTTCTTTTAGAAACAAAAACCCTTTTCCTTTAATTACAGCAGGAGTATCATTTCCAAATGTAACTTTCTTTTCCTTTTCTAGAGCACTATATGCAAGAAGTTTGTTTTTGTCACCTGTCATGTGTCTTGAGCATCCACTATCAATGTACCATTGATTTTCTTCACCTTCTACAAATAACGCTATGCCACAATTTTCAACCTGTAATTCCTTCTTTTCCATACTTTGGAACTTGAAGGAAAATGCTCTTTTGACTGAACTTTGCTCTTGCATTCAGATTCTTCATGCCCAAAGTTATTGCAATAAGCACATTCAACTTCATTTAGAAGAGGAGAAAAGTTGTTATAGGCATTCTTCTAAAATTCAATCCTTTTATTTATTGCTTCTCTAGTCATGATGGTTTTATATGCAACACATTGAACAGCTTTATGGCCAAAATTGTGACATGAGAAACATTTTCCATTGAAGAAGAAATTTCTGTGATCATGAAATCTTCTACTTGAATTTACCTATGGATTGGTGTTTCTTTGAGAGATATTTTTGTTAGTGTTCTTTGATTTGAGATGATCATGCTTTACCTGTAAGGATTCTTTATTCCCTTGCTGAGTGGCAGAATTTTGTAAACCAGCTATAGCTGCTTTTAGATAATTTGGTGTTGAAGCTTGAGAAGATTCTCCGATATATCCAAGACCTGTCTTTATAAGAGGAGAACGTTGTACCTTGATAATCTCAACTAAGGTTTCATATCCTTTAGCAAATCTAAGATTTAGGGTCTTTACTTTCTCAAAATATTTTCTTAGACTTACAACTTCACATTCTAATTTCTCAATGTGTTTCTTTGCTTCTTCAACCTGCTTTTCCAGAGTCTCTATGGTTATTTTCCTTTCTTCTAAGATTATTTTACTTTATTCTAAGTGTATTTTGAGTTGATTGTTTTCTTCAAGAAAATCATTGTCCTCCAGAGCATCCACAAAAGTATCCTTTTCTTCTCTAGATTCAAATGCCATGAGAATTCTAAGATCTTGTTCACATTCTTCCTCACTATCAGATAACCCATCACTGTCTTCATGAGTATAGTAAATTTTTCTAGTGTTAAACCGATTCTTATTCTTTCTTGCTACTTCCTTCCCTTTTGCAGGTGTCTCTTTATAAGGACACTTAGCAGCATAATGACCAAATATTCCACAATCAAAACATTTAAAAGGAAGCTTACCTCTGAACCGTCCTGTGCCAAGTTGAAGTTTCTTTACAAAATTTACCTCATCTTCTTCTGAGATATATCCTGATCCTTCTGCTTCTTGTACTTCTTTTCCTTTTGTAGAAGCTCTAAAGACAGCTTCTTTGACTTCAGATGGTCCTCCTCTTCTCATTTCATATGCAGTTAGTATGCCATGAAGTTGCACCACAGTAAGATTTTGAAGATCCTGTTTTTCTTCAAGAGCAGAAACTTTTGACTCAAATTTTTCCGTTAGAGATCTTAAAATTTTCTCAACCAAAGTAGATTCGTTTATTGTTTCTCCCAGATTTCTCATATGATTTACAACATCATCAAGATGTAAAAAGAAACTGGCAATACTCTCATCACTATGCATCTTCAAATTTTCATATTCAATTCTGAGAGTTTGGAGTTTTGCACTTTTTACCTTTGCATCACCTTCATAACTTAGAATGATTTTGTCCCACATTTCCTTTGTTGTATTTAGCTGCATAACTTTGAAAAATTTAGATTCAGTCAGACTTCCCGTTATAGCATTGACCGCCTTTGCATTTGATTCATAATTCTTCTTTTCAGTTGGATCTGTTGGTATTGTAGCTGGATATTGATATCCTTGTTGAAAAATGGCCCATACATCTGTTCCCATAGACTGAAGATAGGATCTCATCCTTGTTTTCCAGAAGATTAAATTGCTTCCATTAAAGAGTGGAGGCTTGATAGATGTTGTTCCATCTTGCTTGATCTTCCTTCTAGTGGCTAAGCTTTTTCAGAAGGACCTGCTCTGATACAATTTGTTGGGAAAAATACTGAGAGGGGGCGTGAATCAGTATTTAGTGTTGACTGAAAAACTTTTTAACTTTTTCTAGCTTTTAAACCCATACGCTACTTTAATGAACACAACTCGCGTATACACGCGGATTTCCTTAAGTAAACTCGCGTATGCTCAGAGATCTAATATGCATTTAATTCTTAACTTAGATCATTGCATCATTCATTCATCAAATGTTTAGTACGCAGTAAACAGGTGCAGTAAGAACATAATAAATCACCACACATAAGAAACACACAAGAACACCAAGATTTAAGGTGGAAACCCAATTCGGGAGAAAACCACCGCTGTCGTCGTCTCAGTTTCAATATTTATTATATAAAGAAAACTTCTTACAATCATGTACTGGCGCAGACTCATACCAGCACGCAGGCACCCACCTGCAGAAGGCTACAACCTTCTCTCATTTACCAACCTCTCCTGGAAGGGAGCTACAACCCCCTGCTCTCGTTTACCAGCCTCTCCTGGAAGGGAGCTACTACCCCCTGTTCTCATTTACCAGCTACCATTAGAAGGGAGCTACTACCCCCTTACTGAAGGCTTCAACCCTCAGCACTACTGCTGACCACTTTTCATCAATTTTCAAACTGGATCAAACAGCTTCAACACAACCCTTCACTTATCAACAAATATACTTCGCCCAATGCTTCAAACAGAACAGTGAAACCACTGTAACTAGAATATCAGAGATAACCAAGATTTCAGAATAGATATGCATAAACACATTCAACCTTGAGCAATCATTAGTTCAGATACCATATGCACTTTTATTTAATCATACCCGCGTATACACGCGTTTTTCATAAAACGAACCCGCGTATACATCTGTGCATTTTCAGAAAAACCCTAACTGCCCATACATGCTTTTATTGAAATAGATCCACGTATACACGCGCTTTTCATAAAACGAACCTACGTATATATCTATAAAAGATAAACTTTGCAGAACAGATCAGATCTATGAACTTACCCAGATTTCTTCAATTTCTTCATTAGATTTGTGCCAGGTCTTCATCACTTCTTTTTATATCATCCTAGAGATTCATCATTTCTAGATCTAGAGATCTTGAACCTTCATCATATTCATAGGTGCATCATAGATTCAGATCTATCAATTAAGAACAGAGTTCAACCATGCAGATATACTTCAGAGTGAAGTATTCATTAATGCCCAGACACTTGCACACCACTTGCACTATGATTTTCTTCTCCTTAAATAGATTTGGCCTTTATCAATACCATGAGTCAAAACCACTCAACCAATGATGGTATTCCTGGACGGGATCAAATAGATAATCAAGCGCTCAATACTTTGGGCCAATACCATGGTAATGTCCCCTGGTTTTATAAAATTAAAGTGCAAATATGCATACGTGACTTAGCACTTACTTTTCCACATGCATATGCTACTTATCCTTAACAAAACCGCGTATTCCTTGTGACATACCTTGTTCAACATTATTCTGGCACTTTCTGAATTCCTTTCTTCTGCTACTTCTGAATGGATCTATAGATACACATATTTACATCATTTCCATCAAAGACAACTTCATCAAGCAGGTTCCATCAAAGTCAATACATTGTATCACATTGCCAACAATCTTCCCCTTAACTCATCAAGTAGGTTTCCATCAAGATCAATAGGTTTTCATCAAGAAAAACTTCATCAAATAGGTTTCCATCAACTTTATCAAGTAGGTTGCCATCAAGGACAACACTCTGCATCATATTGCCAACAGAGCTTAGTGATGGAAATTGTGGTTGCCGACATTCCTTCTAGATTTGGGATGTTACTTTCCAGATCTTGGTCTAAACAATTGGGAGGTGCCCTTCATATGGACATGTCATATTCTACCATCCCAGTATTTGGAGGATAATTCAAAAGGATGTATAGGGAAACTCAAATGGCCTACATCATTAGTGATCAACACAATCCATCAAATCATCCCTTGTATGTTGAAGAAAAGGAATTGGGGTCATCAATTCTAGACTTTGCTTCTGATGACAATGATTTCCATGCTTAATTAAGTGAAAAGTAACACTTTCAAGGTGCAAATGAGTAGCATTCAGAAGGAGGAAAAATTTGGAAATTGTCATTAGGGGAATTTTGAGGTCTAAAATGGGCCTCCTAAGAAAATAATAAATAATAGCTAAACCAATAAAATAATATTTATGAATTTGTATTTTACTTTTTGCTCCACAATCCATGTAACTATGGTTAAATTCAATTGAAAAAGTGTACCAAAATAAAATTAATAAAAAATTGTACTGATGTGACTATAAATAAGAATGAGTTTTTCAAGAAAATGTCATTATCATTGAACAACTAATGCATTTTCCCTTTGTACTTAAATAACGTAAAATAAAATATAAATATAAATTCATAAACTCTTAATTGTATAATATACTATTAATTAAAATTTATATTATTTAAATCTATAAAAATATAATATTTATTGAAAATGTGTAAAGACATGAAGATTAAGTAAGGACATGCATTGTTTCTTTAAAAAAATATGAAATGACAATAATAATATTTTATTCAAAAAGTGTGAAATGACATTTACTATTAGTACTTTAATTTTTATTATCAATACTCTAATTTTTATTATTAGTACTTTACTTTATGACTTTAAATGTACTTAAAGCACTACCATGGTTAACCATGAGTTTTTATCCACCATTGAGAATGTAACAAGTAAGTACTTTTAACTCAAGAAATGCCACCTCAACCATTGGGGATAATGTCATCCCCTAAAATGTGTTTGGTTCTCATAAAGTGAATTTTGATTGTACATTTTCCTTAGGAGGCCCATTTTAGACCTCAAAATTCCCCTAATGACTTTGACAGAACCTCTTCAAGAGAAGGATTGGGAGCCAGTGTAGTCCTCATTTATCCTACTCAGTAGAAGGTGACCATATCGTACAAATTGCAATTTTCTACCACTAACAACACTACTGAGTATGAAGCACTTGTGTTGGGTATGAAGGCAGTGAAAGATTTGGGAGAAGAACAACTAATTACCTTTGGTGATTTAGAGTTGGTGATTAAGCAGGCAAGAAATGATTACCAAGTGAAAAATTCCAAATTGAAGAATTATATGAATGAAGTCTGGGATTTGATTGGGCATTACTTTTCACCATTTAATATAAATTTTCTCACTAGAGAAGAAAATAAAATTGCTGATTCACTAGCTATTGCTGCTAGTAATTTCAAAGTTCCTCTAGATGTCAAGGCAATCTATGATGTTCAAATAAAAAACACGCCTTCACTTCTTGATAACATCAAGCAATGGCAAGTATTTGAGAATGATAGGGAGATTTATAAATTTTTAGAGTGTGTAGAAGAGTTTGTAGACATACAATTTGATGATGAGAAGGAGATTGTTGAAAACCAAAAGAGCAGCCCTTTTAAGAAAACTATGGCTGAGAAAAACATTATAGATCTGAAAACTAACTTTATTCCTAAGGGTTTAGTCCCTTTAGAAATATTGTTTGATAATAATGATGTTTTTCTCAAGCCTGAAAGAAAATTTGATGAAGAGAGTACAATAGAATGTAACATTGGTACAGAAGACCAGCCAAGGCTAGTCAAAGTGTCCAAATTCCTTGATCTGGAAACCAGAACAAAATATATCAAACTTTTGAAGGAATTTACTGATATTTTTGCATGGTCTTATATTGAATTGAAAACTTATGATAGGAGAATAATGGAGCACAAGATTCCTTTGAAAACATATGCAAAGTCTGTAGCACAGAAAATTAGACATATCAATCCCATGCTGCTCACAATAATTGAGAAAGAAATAAAAAAATTATGGGAAGTAAACGTAATTCTGCCTTTGAGATTTTCTAACTGGGTAGCTAATATAGTCCTGGTTCACAAAAAGAATGGAGAGATAAGGATTTGTGTCGATTTTCGCAACCTGAACCGGTGTTCATTAAAAGATAACTATCTACTACCCAAGATGGATTATATCTTGCAGAAGGTTGTAGGATCCAAAAGGTTGTTAATGATTAATGGCTTTTCAAGCTATAATCATATTTTAGTTGATAGGCAAGACAGAGAAAAGACAACATTTACCACACCCTGGGGCACATTCATATAAACAAAATTTCATTTGGTTTGATGAATGCAGGTGCAACCTTTCAAAGGGCAATGAACATTGCCTTTGCGAGAGAAAAGGAGAGGTTTGTGGTCATCTATTTGGATGACATCACAGTATATTCAAAATTTGATGAAGATCACTTGAAACATTTGAAGCAAGTTTTTGAGAAATGCAGAAATTTTGGTTTTTCCTTAAACCCGAAAAATTCATCTTTTATTGTCCAAGAAGGTAAGTTATTGGGACATATTGTAATAGAAAGTGGCATTTGTATTTCTCCAGGAAGAGTAGAAGCTATTCAGAAGATTGGTTTGCCAAGAAATAAAAAGGAATTGCAGTCATTTTTGGGGAAAATCAATTCTTTGAGGCGTTTTGTTCCTAACTTTTTAGAGCTGATCAAACATATAAATGTCTTGCTAAAAGAAGATGGAGAATTTAAGTGGAAAGATGAAGAAAATAATTATTTTTGAGCAATTAAGTCCGCCTTCTGAAGCACCAATTTTGATTAGTCCTGATTTTGAAAAGAATTTTCTGTTTTTTTCATATTCTTCAGAAGAAACAATAGTAGTTGTCTTACTACAGAAGAACAATGAGGGTTTGGAGCGGGCAATTTCATTTTTCAGTAATGATTTAAGGGATGTTGAATTAAAGTACATCTTGAATGAAAAACAAGGATATGCACTAGTTAAGGCTTTGAAGTATTTTTGAGTTTATGTGCTGCATTAAAAAATAATTGCTTTTGTTTCCGATATCACTTTTAAAGATGTATTGTTGCAGCTAGATATAGATGGCAGAAGGGGACGATGGCTAACCAAGATTCTAGAATTTGATGTTGAAATAAAACCAACTAAATTGATAAAGGGTCAGGGCTTGGCTTTTTTTATTGTTGAATCTAACTGCAAAGCTTTAAATCTGAATGTAGAGGCAGTTGAAGGAGAAGATGGAAAAGGTATTGCTAATAATCCTGAACTATTTAATTTAGATTGGTACAAGGATATAGTTTACTTCTTGTTAAATTTCAATTGTCCACCTTAAATGGAGAAGTCTAAAAGGAGAGAATTTAAATTGAGAGCTCTGAAGTATTGCATTTTGGAAGATCATATTTACTGGAAGGATCCTATTAGATTTGTGTTAAGATGTGTATATTAAGTAGAATCTGAGGAGATTATGATAGAGATACATGCAGGAATGTGTGGAGGGCATTTGTATTCGAGAGCCACTGCAAAAAAAAATTCGAGAGCTGGTTATCATTGACCAAATATTTTCTCTGATGTCTTTTCCAAAGTCAGGAGTTGTGTCGAATGTCAGAAATTTGTTGGTAAACATAAATTATTACCATTACCTCTCATTCCTATTTTAGCAGATGTTCCTTTCCAGAAGTGGGGGCTAAACTTCATCGATGAAATTCATCCTGTGATATCCCAAAAGGGAGAATGCAGTAATACTAAAACACAATATAAGAATTGCAACTAAGTAAACAATAAATCTAAGGAAAACATCATAATATACAGAGAAGCTGAGCCATTTTATTATGTGGAGAGGATTCAGTTACACAGTGTACAAAAGATGAGGGAATCTAGCCAAAGAGATGGCCTAGAATCACCCCGAAAACATCCGACAACAAGCATTGCGTAACTGGTGAACTACAGCAAGCAATACTGTGCTTTAAATTTTACTAATTATGTACATATAGCTGCTAAAAAAGGGAAATGCAGATCTATGGAGCTCAGGAGCTTTGATGATGTCAAGATTCAAGATCTGGCCAATGTGATGGGAACCCAAGATAACACAGAAAGGATTTTCCAGATCTACAACTTTAGAAAATCACCCTCCCAGGGTTTGATCCATTGACTGTTGGGTTATGTAGATCTGAAGCTAGATCTGATCCAAATATGGTTGCAATATGTTATACAAACAGATCTAAGCTTTGAGGGTTGATCCCTCCTTCAGATCTTCAAGCTAGGAGCTTGAGATCTTGTCTCCTCTTCTTCCTCCAAGTTGCAGCAACTGAATATGAAACTACTACAGAAAATATGTTGTACAAGAGGGAGAGGCTCTATGCCTACTAAAATTTGCTACAATAATCTCTAGGCTGATGGAAATGGTGATGGAAAGGTGAGGGTATGATCCCTCACAGGATTACTAGTTGAAATACTAGTAGCTTCCTTCCTCCTTTGGATCTGCAATGATTGACTATGAAACCGTTGATGGGACTACTATTGATAGGAGGTAAATAAATTTTATCCTGATGATAGATATGAAATGAGGCCCTGGGAATGCTAATCTTTAAGTCGAAGGTGATAGGAATACTCCTTCCTTGGTTCTCCGGCTAAAATACTAAAGACAACCTCCACCTCCCAAACTGATCTTCATAAATTGCGTAATTCCTAAAGGTAGGTGTTCTACAAAGAATGGAAATAATGTGGCACCAATTCCTAATTATGAATGAAGTACAACCCTCTTCCTTAGAGATCACTCAAGGAAAGAGGTGGGATTCCCGCTCGGGAACACCCAATGTTAAACAACACTTGAAATCTTAGCTAAACAGCCAAAGAAAGCATGGAATGTCAAATGAAAATTCCAGATCTAAATAGACCTCCAAAATAATAATTAAAAGCATACCTCCAATGTTGCCTTCATATCCTATATATAGTTTATGAGCCTTCCCATGCCTTGGCCCACCTCTAGATTGTGTTGTGCATGTGAACATAATCCTCCATGTTTGACTGCATTGTCTCTCCAAGTCCTCCATCATGTATACATGCAATGTACACCTTTTCCATCATGTGTGCATTAATTGTATTAATTCCTCCATCACTTCATCATGAATGCTTTATTATCTTACATTAGATTCCCTCCATGATCTCAGTTGACTGCTTCAACCTCCATGATCTATCTCATTAATGAGACATGATCTACACTCCATTCACATTAGTAGCTACTCCACTACTCCATTATGTAGATCTATGTCTAAATAATCCACATTCACACATAAAAAAGTGTATCTTATTCATATTTGAGGATTATGGGTCCTGCCACCCTTTTTTTTACTTAATTAATTAAGAAAATCAAGAACTCTAATATTCCAAATATCATGTGAAAATTTGGGAATATTACAGTCCTCCCCAGAAAAATGTTGCTTGTGCTCAAGCAACTTCAAAAGTAGATGAAAAATCCATCTATCCACTCCAAATGGAATCCACATAATGAAGGCCTCCTCCATTTGCTGCAATGTGTTATGCATGTTTGGTTCCCAAAGCTGTCTTTTAAAATGCATAGAATGACCTCCAACTGTATAGTTAGATGCCCTTATTTCTCTAATAAGTGCCAAGTGACAACCACAAGCTGTCCAACATCATCATCAATAAATGAGACACATAAAATAAAGTGGTTCTTTTCACAAGGGAAAAGTCCCATCTCACAAAGCATTTCTACATCCCATGTTTTGTGAAGTACATTGAGCATTTACATGCCCTCATATTTAGCCTTGTTGGCCTTGTTGGTTCCAAGAATCATTCCAACATTATGAAAAAGAATAAATAGAGACATATGGGTATACCAAAGCATCAGACCATATTCTCCCAATAGTAGCCACTGGAGTAGGGCCTCTTGCTGCCATCCTCCATCTCCTCCATGTAAGATGGACAAGCCAAACTCCCCTAAAATAAACCAAAGAAATAGGAGATCTTGCTTCCTTCTCACCCCCTCATGTGCATCATGGAGTAAAAACATACTGATAGACATGTGGAATGTCACATCATCCCAATACAAGAAAACACCATCAATACACATCACGACAGCATCATGCCAAGTTCTACATAATACAAAACACATAGACATAGGAGAAGTCATGTGGTGGAAAAACTCTCTCATGGACAACCCAAGTGAACATATCTTCTTCTGTGGCATTTAATCATTGATACAAAAGGCATGAATTAGAAAATTATTTGCTATTGAGTGGTAACCATACTCACCAAAGAGCAGCCAACGCAACCATGTCTCCTTATTCATTGCATGAGTGTTATTCAAGGCATGAATCAAAGAAATAGGAGCCTTTGGGTAGTAACCAAACTCACCCAAGAGAAACCAATGAAACTGAGATTCTTGATGGCCCATGTCATATATTTGCAAGTGGTCTTGCAATTCCTTTGTTATCATCCTCACCCACTCATCCCAATGTGGATGATGAATGATGTTTTTCAAAAACATGGTATCTTCCCATTGTAGAATACCATTCTCCTCCAACTGATGAAGAAATTTGCACCCTGTGATATGTTGAAGTGAACCTCTAATGAGATCTCTTAATGAGACTTTTTTCTCATCAATGGCCCTCCAAAACTAGTGAGGTTCTAGATCTTCTGTAGGTAGAAGTTTCTATTTGAGCTGTGAGATGGTCATTGAGCAAGTGTCATCTAGAAAGGAGAAAATATTCCTCATCTCAATATTTATACCATTTATCATCTTAACCTCCATTGCTTCATGAGTGAAGCTACCTTCAAAGTTCTCCAAGAATAATGGGGCCCCTTCATTATCACTACTACTAAGTGACAACATTGTAGATCTTCATGGTAATACATATGCTGTCTCAAAGCAAGGCACAATGCTAATCTCATAACTAGTTATTTTACATAGGATCATGCTCATCCCATTTTCTAAAACTCTACACTTCAACTCAAAGGGTTGAATGTAGTTCATCAATGAAAAACTGAGATATATTTTAATCTCCTCCTTGATTGTATCAAAGGTCCTCTGCGCTGTGATATGTTGCTACTGCAAATCAGCATTTTGTTCTAACCCTTGGTTATGCATTGGCCCTAATGGCATGTTCCCATAAGTTTCAAT
Source organism: Pinus albicaulis (assembly GCA_034641835.2). NCBI lineage: Eukaryota > Viridiplantae > Streptophyta > Pinopsida > Pinales > Pinaceae > Pinus > Pinus albicaulis. The sequence continues at coordinate 1,090,993,500 of CM076578.1, forward strand.
AATATCTACTGAAAAATATGTGATGAAATTGCATGCATACCTTGGATCAACTAATGTGTGGGAACCTCTTGCAAGACCACAAGAGCTCCTCCAACTAGAACAATGGTGTGTCAAACTTCTAGTAAGAGTGATGGCTGCACTTCTCCAAGTGTACCAGCAATGGAATTTACCTCCTCTTCCTCATGCATCTCCTGAATCATTCATGGGACTCTATGTGTCAAGAGCTCAATACTATCTTGCAAAGTTTCAAGTGTCTCTTCTCTAGATGAAAGTACTTCTGCAACTGGTGGTGAATGTAGTGACCCCTTGTCTAGAGTGACAAGAATGGCATCCTCCCTTGTTTCTTTAGGAAATGTGTCTTTGTGACACATCCCCAGTTTTATCACATAAAAATTCCTTCTCAACTTGTGAAAGAAATTTTAATATTTAGTCACTTATGCATGCTCCATGTGACCAAACCACCAATCATTGGCTTCACCATAAATATGTAGTGTTGCAATATTAATAGCCTCTCCTTCAGCTACAGGATGTAGCCTAAAAAATGTATCTAACTCTTTCCTTCACGCCTTAACAGTACTTGAGGAAGATCCATCAAATGTAGGAAAATATAATCTATTGTACCTCTTTCTTCTATTGTTGATATATGATATTCTTTATTATTTGATTTTGAATAATTCTTAGAGAGTTAGACTCTCTTTGAATGCTCTAGGTTGTGTTTTATACTCTTCAATATATAGACTGAGAGTCTCATGAGTCTCAGGTTATTTTATTTCTTAATTGCTATAACATTCACCTTCTTCAAAGAAAGTGGGCATAGTAGATCTATGATTCTTCAGTTTCTTTTTTGCTGATAGGAAGTGCTTGGACCTTCCTCATCAAATCTTCTTCTCAATCCTCCTTTTTCCTTTCTCTCTTCATTTGATTGACCTATTTGGAGAGATCTTGCATGGATCTAAAGAAAGGAGTGGAAAAATTCAATCCTCCTTCATGATAGATCTCATCTATCTGCTTATTCTTTTGATGCAAAAGATGACATGTCCACAAGCTAAGCCAAAGATCATGCTCTGATACCACTGTAATATCCCAAAAGGGAGAATGCAGTAATACTAAAACACAATATAAGAAATGAAACTAAGTAAACAATAAATCTAAAGACAACATCAGAATATACATAGAATATAATCCATTTTATTATGTGGAGAGGATTCAGTTACACAATGTACAAAAAATGAAGGGCTCTAACCAAAGAGATGGCCTAGAATCACCCTACAAACCTGCTACAACAAGCACTGCATAACTGGTGAGCTACAGGAAGCAATATTGCACTGTCCATTTTTCTAATGATGTACATATAGATGCTGCAAAAGGGAAATGCAGATCAATGGAGTTCAGGAGCTTTGATGATGCCAAGATTCAAGATTTGGCCAATGTGATGGGAACCCAAGCTAACGAAGAATGGATTTTCCAGATCTACAAATTTGGAAAATCACCCTCCTAGGGTTTTATCCTTTAACTGCTATGTTATGCAAATATGAAGCTAGATATGATCCAAATATGGTTGCAATATGTTATACAAACAGATCTAATATTTGAGGGTTGATCCCTCCTTCAGATCTTCAAGCTAGGAGCTTGAGATCTTGTCTCCTCTTCTTCCTCCTTCAAGTTGCAGAAAATGAATATGAAGTTGCTACAGAAACTACACTACACAAGAGGGAAAGTATTTATGCCTACTGAAATGTGATGCAATAAGCTCCAGGTTGATGGAAATGGTGATGGCAAGGTGAGGGGATGATCCCTCATGGGATTACTAGCTGAAATAATAGTACATTCCTTCCTCCTTTGGATCTGCAATGATGGAATATGCAACCCTTGATGGGAATGCTGCTAATAGGAGGTCAATAAAATTTTTCCTGATCTCAGATCAACAATGAAGCCCTGTGAATGCTAATATTTAAATCTAAGGTGATAGGAATACTCCAGTTGAAATACTGAAGACAACCTCCACCTCCCAAACTGATCTTCAGAAATTGTGTAATTCCTAAAGGTAGGTGTTCTGCAGAGTATGGAAATAATGTGGCACCAATTCATGATTATGAATGAAGTACAACCCTCTTCCTTAGAGATCACTCAAGGAAAGAGGTGGGATTCCCGCTCGGGAACACCCAGTGCTAAATAACCCTTGCAATATTAGCTAAACAACCAAAGAAAGCATGGAATGTCAAATTACAATTCTAGATCTAAAAATATCTCCAAAAGAATAATCAAAAGCATACCTCCAATGTTGCCTTCATCTCCTTTATATAGTTTATGAGCCTTACCATGCCTTGGCCCACCTCTAAACTGCATAGTGCATGTGGACATAATCCTCCATGTTTGACTGCATTGTCTCTGCAAGTCCTCCATCATGTCTACATGAAATGTACACTGTTTCCATCATGTGTGAATTAATTTCACTACTTCCTCCATCACTTCATCACGAATGCTCTATGATCTTACATTAGATTCCCTCCATGATCTCAGTTGACTGCTTCAACCTTCATGATCTATCTCATTAATGAGATATGATCTCCAGTCCATTCACATTAGTAGCTGCTCCACTACTCCATTCTGTAGATCCATGTCTAAATAATCCACATTCACATATAAAAAATGGGATCTTATTCATCTTTGAGGATTATGGGTCCCTCCACCCTTTATTTACTTAATTAATTAAGAAAATCAAGAACTCTAATATTCCAAATATCATGTGAAAATTTGGGAATATTACACATCCAGCTTCATCAGGACAACATAGATGGATTCTCATAGCTACAAAATATTTCACTAAATGGATTGAAATTGTACCAACCGTGAATGCTACTGATACGATAATTATCAAATTTCTGTTGGAAAATATTATGTCAAGATTTGGTTGTCTATAGAAATTAGTAACTGATAATGCAATGGCCTTTAAGTCTTCTAAGATGTATAACTTTTTTCAGCAATATGGGATTGAATTGACTCATTCCACACCTTATTACCCTCAAGATAATGGATTGGCCAAGTCATCCAATAAAAATTTGTTAAGGATTATTAAGAAAATGTTGCCTGAAAATAAGAGGAATTGAAACACCCAGTTGATACATGCTATGTGGGTAGATAGAGTAAGTGGTAAAAAATCAATTGGAATCTCTCCATTTCAGCTTGTATATGGTACTAATGTTGTAGTGCCTTTTATATTAGCTCTTCCTATGATGAAGTTGATCACGAAAACCCATTCCAAAGGAGAATGCTACGATTGATAGAGGAACACCAAATCATAGAATCATTGCTGGAAAAAGTTCAAAAGTATTAGGATAAAGTCAAACCTATTTTTGATAAAAGAGAAAATGTTGCATTGGATGCTAGGAGAGAAGACCATGGAAAACATGGTAAGTTCGACAATCTGTGGTTTGGGCTATTTAGAATTGTTAAAGTTTTGGATAATAATAATTTTCTTCTCAAACATTTGGATGATGATCAGCTGACTGGAGGCCCGGTCAATGGTCATTTTCTTAAAAATTTCTTTATTCAGTAAGTCAGTTGAGTCACTCCATTGTAAATATCCAATGTGATGTGTCAATAAAATCCATGCCCAATGGAACTTATGTCTATATATATGGTCAGTCTTGAGTCCAATCAATCAATGATCACTCTTAGTCTTTATTTTCAAGAAGTCTTCTCATTTTCAAGAGTTTTTGAAGCACTGAGTCTATATTCCTTGAAACTTGACAAGGAGGACTCCATCCCCAATATAAGCCACTGTTAGAACTGAAAATGTTAATGGTGTTGTTAGTGTGAATTCTAATCGCAGGCATATGAAAAAAACTCACTTTACCTGTGCATAACAAACAACCCTAACATCAAAGATGGTTGCAAATTTCTTTATATGTGGAGTTATTTGACCAAGATAAATGCTACAAAATCCAGATCTATGCAGTAAAAGACATTAAACAACAAATAAAAGCAAGAGTTGTTCCATTCAACCAGTAGACAAGACAAGAATATTTTTAAAGATTTTTTGTATTTATGACACCTGGGAAGGGAACATAGAAATATGTTACCAGTCCCACTCAATGGGATGGGTTCTTGTATGTCCTCAGCGCTTCAGATCTAATATCTTTCTCTCTTGATGGTGTAGAAAACCTAGAAAAAATTGAATTCAAGGGGAGTTCACAAGCAAAAAAGATAGAAAAATATGATAATGATGGAGGATCAAAGTCAGACCAAAAGTATCGATCCAGAGTGATCTTTAGGCAACAAAAGGTAGTGAATGGATAGATAAACCCTTCCATTTATAACAAAATATTCAGTTAGTCTAGATATTGGTGCATAATTAAAATATTATTAGCCAAATCTAGATCAAACTTTTATGGAATATTTTATTATTTTTGTTGGAGGGAAAAGAAATTTGAATTTGGTCAAATCCCTTTAATTGTAAATAATAAATAAATAAATGATTTATTTATTATATTAAGAATGTGGTTGAATAATAATTGAATAAATAGTGATTTATTCAATTATTTATAAATGATTTGGTCAAATTTAACAAGGAATATTATTTAAATAAGGTTTAAATAATTATTCCTAGAAAATAATAAGATAGATAATGACTTATCTAATTAATTTTCATGTTTTGGGTTAAATATGACCAGGAATATTAATTAAATTATTTTTTAACTAATAATTCCTTGAGTAAAATAAAAAAAATATGGATTTATTCAATATTTCCTCATGGGGTTTCCTGTTTAGACCATAAACAATAAATAAATTATGGATTACTAAGTTGTTTTCCATAGTGAAAGCAATTTTACTTAGGGTAAAATTGGTCTTACATGGTGTACTTTGGTCCATATAATAGTAATAGGTTAGATGACCAAAAATTGGTGTAATAGATTGCCCCCCAGCGTGCGAGCGTTAGGAGCTAATTTTATGACCAAAGTACGTTGTAAGAACTCAATCACCAGACACCGAAGGGGAATTCAGAGAGAGAGAAATACAAGGTAGACTAAAGTGCAAGAGGATGAGACCCCGAGGAGGTGAGACTTACAGGTGCAACAAGTCTCTTTTATGAGTGAGTACTTGCTCTACAAGAGGTGGGGGAGGCATACCTATGCCCACCGACATAATAAAGTACAAAGAATAATTCATTCAGTAAAAAAGGGACTGAATTATATAATACATGCTAGCATAAACATGGGCCAGATAAAAACATGATAATGGATCCCACATACATACTGTGCCTGGGATAACAGCCAGGACTTTTATAATGATATCTTATTACATGAGATATAATTACAACCAAAGATGCCCTGTAAATAGGAGAGGGCTCTGAAAATTTGAATGATACATGCAAACTAAAAGGCGCTACAAGCGCTTGAGGCCAAAACCATAAAATATATGGAGTTGCATCAAAGGCTGTAATGGAAAGGTCATTTGGGCATGTGTGGGGCTACTTGAAGGGCCACCCCCTCATGAGGTCTGAAACATCTCACACACACCCGGGAATCACTGATACAATCTACTGCATCACTAAACCATTAAGTATACGGATCTTGATCTTGCCATAGGGAGCTGGAGCTAAGAAAAAATCAAGTCAAAGGGCGATAAAAATTCCTCTACCTGATCCGAGGCACCGAACAAGAGTGGAAGTTGGAACCAAGGTACACCACCCTCTAGACTTGTCTTTTGGAATGAATAAGATAATGTCGACAGAAGGAGGTTTGCCATAGGTAAGGCAATAAGGGATCCTCAACTAAGGCACGAGAGATAATAGTAGAGCGACTGATAGACTGACACCAGGGATAATTGTGGAATGGCGGGTACTGAGTAGTGGGCTGATGACTTCCCTTATTAGAGCATGAAGGGCATGGATGACCTGGAAGCAACTGACATAATATCAAAATGGGATAGGGGACAGTATGAATAAAGGCCACAATGTGTGACACAAGAGAGGAACCAAGCAATGAAGGATGGAGGACTATAGCGGGTTACAAAGGGACTCGGGATAGACTCCATGGATGTGATGATGACTCAACTTAGATGCTCTAAAAAAGGGTGACTTGATGATGCTGCCACATAGAAAAGGTCTAGCGGGGACCATAAAAACATGAGTACAAGATGGTTACTCATGACGAAAATTGACATGAGCATGGAAAAGTATCAAGGCAAAGTGATGCCCCAAGTACAAGTGTTTCAAGTGAAGGAATTCGATTTTGAGGAGTGGTGAAGTGACCCTTCTTGGAAAAAAGGTCTCCGAGTGAAGTATCAAATCACAAAAAGTCACAAGCTAGCTAACTAAAAGAAATAAAACATGCATTTTAGGAAGGAAATGCTAAGGGTAATATTTCTTAAGGTAAATTGAATTATGAAGATTAGGAAGAGGGTGGACTTTGAAATCCTCTAAGAGGTATGCCCCTTTACCTAAGTCCTTACTAATGATGTAAGGACCTAGCCATAATGAGTCAAACTTCCCATGACTGTGGAAATCATGGGCCTGGTCATACACTAGAACAAGGTCACCTTCGTGAAAAATATGAGGGTGGAATTTTCGGTCATATTGAGCTTTGGTGTGTTTCTTATCCACTTCGGTGGTTTGCAATGCAATACAACAGTCTTCAGAAGCATGCTCAAGCATGATACGTCATTGTTTTAAATGTTGGGTGTTAGGGAGAAGTTCAACGGCTAGATGGAGGGAAGGGATTTCACACTTGATCGGTAAGGCTACTTCCTTGCCAAAAACAAGGTGGAAAGGAGTAAACCTAGTGGTAGTTTTAACAGAAGTTCTATAGGCCCACAAAGCAGGGAAGAGCATAAGGTTATAGTTGGTTTTTTGCTTATCCACTGTCTGTTGAAGCATGGTTTTAAGGATTTTATTGACTGTTTCAACTTGACCATTACCTTGGGGGTAATAGGAGAATGAATATTGGTGCTCAAAGCCCAACAGAGAGGATAGATCATGCCATATTTCATCTTCAAAATGCCGGCCATAGTTAGAGACCAATTGTTTCAGAACTCCGAATCGAGCAATAACATGGTTAGAGAAAAAGAGGGATGTGGTAACTGCCATGTTGTTGAACGTTGGCATGGCCTCAGCCCATTTTGTGAAATAGTCAACCGCCATGATGATATACTTATGGTTACCAATAGATGGAGGTCGACACACCTTAAATTTTAAGGCCCACTTACAAAAGGGGCCAGTGGAGATGACAGGATGGAGGGGAGCTAGAGGGGCTCGCACCTTAGGGGTGAAATGTTGGCAATTGGAATAGTGCTTGACTGCTTCAATGCAATCACCGAAGAGAGAAGGCTAAAAATACCTAGTGCACATGATTTTCTGGGTAGTCACGAGACCAGAGAGGTGGCCACCACAAGCACCGCTATGGCAGGCATTGAGGACTTGCTCAGCTTTAGCGTGTGTGAGACAACGACAAAGGACAACATCTACACCATGATGATAAAGGTCGTCACTGATAAGAAGGTAGTAGGGGGCTTGGTGTCGGATACGTCATCGAGCATCACGATCAAGATGGAGGGTGAAATATTGGGTTCACAAATAAGTGAGGATGTCACCATACCAAGGATCACCTGTGGTAATGGAAAACAAATTTTCATCGGTAAAATCATCATTAACTAGAGGATATTGTGTACTAGTAGGTAATTCAGAAATGAGCTCAGCAAGGAATAAACCTTTCTTACTCTTTGGTGTGACAAATTCAACATCGAATTCCTAGAGGATAACGGTCCAATGGGCATACTTCCCATTGATGATCTGACGGCTCAATAGGAATTCCATAGGGTTGGAATTAGTCACAACCTTGGTGGAATGCATGAGGATATAATGACGAATTTTTTGGACCAAGAACACAACAGCTAGTGCTAATTTCTCTTTATGTGAGTAGGATATGGTGGGGGCAACAAGGTTCTTACTGAAATAATAGATAACATGCTCGATTCCATTTTCATCTTCCTGAATAAGGACTCAAGTGACCAAATTGGTGGAGGCTGAGATGTACAGGATGAAATCCCTATCAAATTCGAGTGGATCAATCAAGGGAGTGCATGTGAGAGCATGTTTCAGGGCATCAAAAGAATATTGAGCATATTCATCCCAAACAAATTGAATGCTAGATCTGAGGAGCCTAAGTAACCCATGCGCGATGGTGGCATAGTCAGAAACAGACCAACGAAGGAAATTAGCTTTGCCTTGGAGGCTTTGTAACTGGTGTAAGGTATGAGGAATAGGAAGCTCAAGGATGACTTGAAGTTTCAAGGGATCAAGTGTTATACCATCTTTAGACACAATGAAGCCTAAAATACGGCCGGAAAGAACACAAAAGACACAATTCAGTAGGTTGAGACAAATATTATACTTGCGACATTGAAGGAAGACAATATGCAAATCATGGAGGTGTTGCACCTGACGTTTAGAATGCGCAGTGAGGTCATCTAAATAAGAAAGGATAATATGAGCTAGGTCAAGGAAACAGTAAGACATAGCCTGTTGAAAAGTGGCTCTGGCATTCTTAAGGCCAAATGGCATAACCCTATAGGCGAAGGTTCCTCGTGGACTAATGAACGCGATCTTAAGCTAATCAGCATGATGGATAACAATCTGGTTGTATCCAGAGAAAGCATCCAGGAAGGATAGAACCTCATGCGCCACACACTCATCAATGATCTGGTCAATGAATGGTGTGGGGAAGTTGTCTTTGGGACAAGCTTTGTTCAGGTCGCTAAATTCAGTGCAAACATAGATGATGCCTTGTTTCTTGAGAACAGGAACTGGATTGGATACAAAAGTGGTGTATTCAATGGGATAGATAAAAATAGCTTTCTTGAGCTTATCGATTTCGGCTTTGATAGCCTCTCATCTGAAAGGATTAATGGGTCTCAACTTCTGATGGGCAGGATTGGCATTGGACCATGCCATGATGAAGTCTGGAAATTTTTGAATAGGACCTGGTGAAAACATCACAAAATTCCTTGAATAGCTTGGTGTAAGCCTCAATATCTTTCGGGGTGCATTGGGAACCCAAGGTAAGGTTTTCTTCTACCCCTCATTTGTCATAAATGTTGATTTTAATGGTAGGGGAGATATTGGCCATATTTCCTTCTTCGAAAGCATTATGTGGAGGGATTGGATTTCTAAACTAGTCGACTTCATCATGAATGAAGTCTTTTGTTTCCACAACATATTGGTCATGGGACTGCTGTGGGAGGAAGTATGGATGATGGTGCATATAATCCCATGGAAAGTCAGGGTCATTAATTGCTTCCGTAATGTCTCCATTAGAATGGAAGATGGGGTTACTAGAGGAAGGGGTACCACCTGACACGATAGAGATACCTGACTCAAAATCATGTGAATAAAGGCTCACATGTGCAACATCACTAGAGGTGACAGAAGAGTAAGCCGATAACAAATCTACCAATGTTGAGCCTAGGGTGATTGCTGAAGGGAGGTTAGGCAAAACAGGAAGGGAAGTCCCAGAATGTGGGTCTCATGGATGATGATAGGTAGAAAATGGTGGTCGAGGGCTCCTTCATCTAGACATTGGGAGGGGGAATGTAAATGGGAGGAGTCAGGTCCTTTGGTTCTTACGAATCAGAACTCGCAAACAGGGGATAGGTGAACTCATTGAGCTTGGCCTCAAAATGGTGGACCGCTGCTAAAGAGGCACGATAATTGTCAAATCAGGGATAGAGGTGGGTGTAGTGGCCATGAAATCAAACAAAGCACAAGGATTATTTGTGCGTAAAGACTTAATTTTCGAAACTGAATCGGGTATATTGACATATACCTTAGGGATATCAAACTCTAGAAACACATGGTTGACCATGGGCTTGAGGCGAGGTAATTCAAGATAGGTATGGGTGGCATGACTGGCAAAATCACATAAAGCATACCGAGTGGTACGCTTTGGAGGCTGAGGAGGAGCAGGGTTTTTTGGGTCGGCCTTGTCCTTAGGTTCCTTCCTACAAGCTTTTCCCCTCTTACCTGAAGCTTTCACAACAAGAGTGGGTTCATGTTGAGGTGACTTAGGCATGGAAGTAAGGGGAGGGGTCATGGGGACCAGTTGAACCATGGTCAAAGAAAGGTAAGGTTTGGGCTGACTAGGTGGGATAGCGATTGGGGGATCAATGTACCAAACTAGGATCCCCAGGGTCAGGTTAGGAATGGATAAGGTAGCCATAACAGGTACCGAAAATACTCTGTGGGGGAGCCAGGAACGGTATCTGACCGAAGGGGTAATGGCCAAGCGAGATAGCTCCGAGATGGTTAAGGCCAGGAAGAACTGTGCCAGGAGGGTAGAGAGGCTCATGGATACCATCTGTTGATGAGGGGCCTTGAGGAGGGGTCCTAAATGCTGAGTCAAGGTGCTAGGAGCACGTTGCGGAGGGCGAGGTTGCTGACTAGTCAAAGCGGTTCTCTTGAGGTAGAACTGGGACAATTGCATCATGCAAATATTCAATGAGCTGGAATCAGAGACAGGAAGAGAAATACCAAGGAATGAACCAAGTAAAGAGGAGTCATTGTAGACTCCGGGTGAAATATTGGTCAAAGGTTTGACTATTTGCTTATTGGCCACTGAAGAGAGGATGGACTTAGGGGAGGTCTAAGACTTCGGCTCATAAAATGTCAACTGGTTGATGGTGACTATCTTTCTGTTATGAGGAAATCACATCTTACGGTGAACCGCAGATGGGACAACATACATTGCATAAGTGTATCTATGACCCAATAGAATGTTGTAATCTAAGGGGGCATCAATGACTTCTACGTCAACACAAATAGTCTTGCCCTCAAGAGTAATAGGACAATTTTGGAATAGGCCTATGGGCAGGGAAGAGTGGAGATTCCACGCTTGGAGGGTGATAGTGAAAAAGGCCAACCTAGGAGATTTGAGTTTTTTCCAAACCAAAGCGAACATCACACAGGTGAATTCCCTCTCATCAATGATACAACGGGAGACGTTGGCATTTCGGATATTGGCGAGGATTTGGAAGGCAACATAAGCAGGAAGGGGAGGATGTTCTGATTGGTCAACTTCGAAGACGATTAAACGATCATCTAAAGGATCTACAATGGCCATGGAAGTTAGTAGAGATTTTCATTGTGAAGGAAACAACTGGAGGAGTTCCAATGTTGAGATGGCAGTAGGGGATTGCGCCAAATCATCTACTATATTATACGAATGGGAAGCTTTACAAGAAGCAGCTTTTTGGCATAATGGACCCTTGGGGATCTTGGTATGAACCTCTGACTTAGGCTGAGGGATCAGTAAAGGACCATTGGTTGTCAAAAGAGGCTTAGTGGAACCTGAAGAAGGGGGCTCGGGGGTAGACGTAGTGAGAGGCTTGTTTTACTGACGGGATAGAGTCTGAAAGTTGAGGTCAATGGTAATGGGTTGGTCAGAGTTCATCATGAGAAGCTGGTAATCAGAGGTACCATATGGTGGAAGTTGAGTGGTCACCAGACCTTCAGGTGGTTGGGTAGCCATGAATCCTTACTGGGGGAAAGAATTGGTAAACACAACTAGTTTGATAGGTGCAACATTAGGAGGAACTAAATGGTAGGATTTTTGTCCTCGAGACGTTTCTTGAGCTTCCCACATCTGCCACATATGAGGTAGAAGAGGGAAATCATGGGTGTAGTGACCATAGACACCACAACAAGAATAAGGTTTGTTCATGTGAACATGCCTGTCCTCCTTGGGCTGAGTGCCCTGTTGCTGGCTAGCAGTGTTAGGTGCATTCCTTTGGGGATTAGGTCCTGGATTACCTAAGTCATATTGATTTTGGTTTCCTTTCCTCTTATTTTTGGAAGTAGGAGGATTATTCCCACCCTGATATGCATACACTTACCCCTGAGGAGGTGGTGGATGTTGTTACGGGGGTTGATAAGGCAAGGGAGGCTGAGGTGCTAATGCTAGAGGAGCTAGAGCACCAGGACGCAGATATGGAAAATAAGGAGGTTAGGTAACATTGTGGTAAACAGGTTGGGAAAAATGAGGAGGCATGTTGTATCTTGGATAAATGCTATTGGAAGGGGGAAAAGTGCTGGCAGAGCTCGCCCCTCCCTAAGGGAAACCATAACTCATGGGAGGATGAGTGTACGGATGAGAAAGGGTTACAAGGATACCATCAGCGGCATGGGATTCCCCCGGTGCGTTGGCACCACCGGGTCTAGGGAGATCAGATAAGACGGTATAAACATAACCATACTGAGCGTAGATCAGGTCATATTTCAAAGCAATCTGGAGGGCAGCTTCATTGGTCTGAGGGAAATTAGATGAGACATCTCTACCAATAGCATGCAAAAGGGATCTGAGAAACCAGTCCATGTAGATAAGGTCTTCGAAGGTAGGGGCTTGACATAGGCTCTTTCTTCTCCACCATTCCTAGACATGATCAGATAGGTGGGTCATATATGATTGATGGAAAGAGGTCAAAAGTTCGATACCAGTGTCATAATGAAGGGGAAGCTGGAAGTAAGACAGAAAATCCGTGGCAAGAGTCGCAAAAGTAGTATGAGAGGAGGAGGCCTGGTAAACATACCACTTAGAAGCTTCTCCAATAAGCATACGCTGGAACAACCGAATATGGACAGAGTCATCGATGATGGAGTTAGACGAACACCACATGTAGAAAGATCGAACATTGTTTGTAGGATCTTCTCCAGCAAGACCTTCAAACTTGGGGATGTCGGAAGGGAGTTTGGTTTGCATAGTAGGCCAACCAGGATCATGGTGTATGGGGTCATTGATCAACTATTTAAAATTAGGAAGACTGAGTCCTACCATATAAGGGAGAAAGGGAGCAGCCAAGATAGTTCTTGTTGTGGTCCCGCTAGTAGTATTCCCAGCATTAGGGCCGGGGCTACCACCAACGTTACTTCCTAAAATAGACATGGTGAAGCTGACAAGGGGAGAACTGGGGATAGAACCAAAAGGAGAACCCAATGAACCAGAAGCAGAGTTGGAATGACAACTCGGTGGAGGACTAACTCGAATCCTATGCGGAGGAGTAAATCTTCCTAACGGAAACTGAGAGTGAAGGCAAAGAAGTCTTTGGGATAAATGCCTTGGGGGCGCAATGATGGAAGAACAAACATGGATAAAAAAAGGAAGAGAGACCAACAAGGGAAAGGAGGTACAAGATCAAGTGATTACAATGTCGAAAAAAGGGCAGAGAGGTGTGGTATCAAATGTTTACAATGCTATAGTCTTGGTCTGGGGGTGCAAACTAGACACTCTTCACTTAGGGTGTGTGTGTTAAGTGTGTTGATTTTAATTTTTAAAAACCCAGACATGTGTAGAGAAAAAAGAAAAAGTGTGTTTTATAACTGTAAATAAATCTGCAAATAACACTAAAATAAAATGAATATAACAAAAAATAAACAGCTAAAGATGCATCAATCTAAACCCAAGGAGGCAGTCTTCCCAAAAACTAGTCTATGGGTGGGAAAAAATATAGTCTAAACACAAAAAAATATCCAATGGATCTAAAATCGGGAGGGACAATGATCTAAAGGTCGGATTTGCTGGAAATAGGTGCAGAAAACAACAAAAAACCAAAGGCAAAAGTGTTACAAATGAGGTGGCGAAATGCTACAACCTGAATGGAAATAGAGGGGACCCTAGAGGAGGACCTAAAAAAAAATGAAAAGAGGTATTTTGTATGGATTAATGGCCAATATGAAATGAATCTAAAGGTACATGATTAGATCTGAAAAATGGCTGAACACACTGAAACCTCAGATGAACAGCTTCAGCTAAACTCCTCCTAGAAAGTTGGAAGCATATTGAAGCCCTAGGGGGCTTGGTTTCTAATTAGATGAGTAAAACAAAGAAAATAAAATTCCAAAATAGGTGGATATGGAGGTCAGACAACCCTGAAGAGTAGCCCAGACAAACCCAGAAAAGTCACAGAAAAATCTCTGCAAAAAGTATAGGTCACAGTCTCTAACCTGTTTTAAGCAGAGGTTGTAGGTTCGAGGCTATTTTCTGCATCCTGAAGGTTAAGGTTGCAGGTTTTTCCCAAAAAAGTGCAACCTACACTTCCGGCACTCTTGGGAACTGTTTTCAGAAAAAAAATTTGTCTCAGTTGCGGTTGATGCCTATCACCTGCGCAATAGGCCCATAAACACACAGAAGTTAAAATTTTTACTGTTTTAGGGTTTTAAAGATTAAAAAGAACATCAATAAAGACAAAAAAGAAGCTGAAGAAAAACCCTAGCATTTGAAGCAGCTAGTCATGCAAGGATCTGAAAAATGATAGCAGTCGTAATTATAAACCCTAGTGGAGTCGCCATTTGTTAGTGTGAATTCTTCTCAAGTGTACGAAAAAATCTCACATTAGTTGTGCATAACAAACAACCCTAACATAAAATATGGTTGCCAATTTCTTTAGATATACAGTTACTTGACTAAGATAAATGCTACAAAATCCAGATCTATGTAGTAAAAGACATTAAACAACAAATAAAAGCAAGAGTTGCTCCATGCGTCCAATAGACGAGGTGAGACTATTTTTAAAGAATTTTTGTATTTATGACACCTGGGAAGGGAACATAGAAAGATGTTACCAGTCCCCCTCAATGGGATGGGTTCTTGTATGTCCTCAGTGCTTCAGCTCTAAGATCCTTCTCACTTGATGGTGTAGAAAACCTAGACAAAAATGGAACTCAAGGGGAGTTCACAAGCAAAAAAGATAGAAAAATATGACAATGATGGAGGATCAAAGTCAGACCAAAAGTATAGATCCAGAGTGAACTTTAGGCAACAAAAGGTAGTGAATGAATAGAAAAACCCTTCTATTTATAACAAAATATTGAGTTAGTCTAGATATTGGTGCATAAATAAAATATCATTATCGAAATCTAGATCCAACTTTTATGGAATATTTTATTATTTTTGTTGGAGGGAAAAAGAATTTGAATTTTGTCAAATCCCTTTATTTGTAAATAATAAATAAATAAATGATTTACTTATTATTTTAAGAATTTAGTCGAGTAATAATTAAATAAATAGTGATTTATTCAATTATTTGTAAATTATTTGGTCAAAATTAAGAAGGAATATTATTTAAATAAGGTTTAAATAAATATTCCTAGAAAATAATAAGATAGATAGTGATTTATCTAATTAATTTTCCTATTTTGGGTTAAATATGACTAGGAATATTAATTAGATTGTTGTTTAGCTAATTATTCCTCGAGGAAAATAAAAAAAATATGGATTTATTCAATATTTCCTCATGAAGTTTCCTATTTAGACCATAAACAACTTAATAAATTATGGATTACTAAGTTGTTTTTCATAGTGAAAGAAATTTTACTTAGGGTAAAATTGGTCTTACATGGTGTACTTTGGTCCATGTAATAGTAACATTTTAGATGACCAAAAATTGGTGTAATAGGTGCAATCGCCATTGTGTCACTGTTTTCAAATTTTTATTGTGTCCTAGCCCATGTCCAAAGTTCAAGTCATTTCCAATAAAAGTTAAAAAGAGTCCCAACATCAAGGTATTTTAAAGTGAATAGTTGTCATAGCTTTTCAAAGTCCTAAAATAAGTTAAAATCTCTATTTTGACTTATGTTAGTGTTGAATTTTAGTCGATGTTTGGGTAATAAAGTTGCAATCATCTGGTCTAGAATAATAGCTACCTTTGTTGAAACTTCATTGTCAAAACAGTAATGCAGTAAAGGGCATCTATTCCTCATAAATGAAAGCCATATAGTCCACACAGTCAAAAGCGTATCTATTTCATTGAGATTTTGGCTATCTTAGAAAAGAGGCTACAAGAAAACAGGTAATAAATTTTCAAAGTAGAAAAATTAAGGTTTCATGGACAGTAATACAACCATAGTTCTTTAAAATCAAAGCACTTCCTAAAGAAAATAGATTGACCAATAGAGAGGGAGATCCGAGTATGAGCAGCAGATAATGTTTAAAGGAAGCTTGCTGGGAATTAGAGTAAGGAATGAAGTGACGGAGAAGAATCGCGTGCAGGATGAGCGGACAACCATTGTCTAATTGTAGATCCAAACTTGGAAGAAACCGATGGCTGAGATTAAAGTGAAAATGGAGCGACTTCACAAATCACAGTTTTTAAAGTTTACCATTAAGGAAATCATGTGGTATGTTAATTGATTTTCAATGCGATGAACCGAAGGGTGAGCAAATAAGACCGTCAGATCTGGGTGCAGATCAATGGTGGGGATTAAACCGTAGATGGAGCAATTTCACAATCTTATTTTTTAGAGTTTACCATTAAGGAAATGGCATGGTATGTGTTAGAAAATTATATATTATGGAGCAATGCAACACATAAAATATGCGAAAAACACAAGCACACAAAACACATAAAACCAAAGAGACACAGAGATACGTGGTTCACCCAGTTTGGGCTACGTCCACCCCGAACAGCCAGTCCTTCCTTTCTATTATCCAGAAAAAATTGAAGAGACAAAACCTACAGCAGATCTGCTGTAATATCCTTTGTTCTCTCTCATAGTCTCCCTATCTATTTCTCGCTCTGAGAATACACACATAATACACAACTACAATACAATACCCTCATATATACAAGGGGGTTGCCTTCTAGTGCAAAAAACCCTAAACTAAACATAAATTCTACCGTCAAATCATCCGCCTATGAACGGCCTAGATTGAATAGAAATTACTATACTTTTACAAGTCAATTTTACATCTATTTTTAGCTTCGAGGGCGCTGCCCCCGAAATATCCCACCAGGGGGGGGGCTCCGAAAAGCGCTACCACCCCCCCTGGACCCCCCACGACAGCGATTAATTATGGGTGACGTTGTCGCCCTTTTTAAGGTACACGGGTCCAATGTTGTGATACAAAGTAAACAAGATAATCAGGCTCCACACCCAACAATCTCCCACTTGGAGATTGATTGTAGTAACTCCACCGCTACTTCATTTGCTGGACAATGACTCCTCTTTGGACCTGGTCATTCCTCATCTTCATCATCATCCTTGAAGACCAATTGAAACTGAGCACATTCTCAGTTTCTCCCTGGTTACAACTTTTGTTAGCATATCTGCAGGATTTTGGCTAGTGTGTATCTTTTCCAGCTTCAACTCTCCATCTTCCAATACTAACTGTATGAAATGGTACTTGACATGTATGTGTTTAGTCCTGGAATGAAATGTTGAGTTCTTTGCAACATGAATGGCACTTTGGCTGTCGCTGTATAACGTGCCCATATCATGCTTCTTACCCAATTCATCCATAAACCTTTGTAGCCAAATTATTTCTTTACTAGCCTCTGTAGCAGCAACATACTCTGCTTCTGTTGTTGAAAGTGCAACAACACTTTGGATTTTTGAAACCCAACTGACAGCTGTTCCACCTACAGTAAATACATATCCTGTAGTGCTCCTCCTGTTATCTCTGTCACCTGCCATATCTGCATCAACATATCCCCGTAGAGCAATGTTTGAACCACCAAAGCATAATGCTTGATTTGTGGTACCTCTCAAATATCTGAGAATCCATTTTACTGCCATCCAATGTTCTTTTCCTGGATTATTCATGTACCTGCTTACAACTCCCACTGCATGTGCAATATCAGGCCTTGTGCAGACCATTGCATACATTAAGCTTCCAACTGTTGATGCATATGGAAATTTAGACATATAATCCATGTCTTCTTGGGTCTTGGGGCACATCTCCTTACTAAGTTTGAAATGGCTAGCAAAAGGTGTACTAACTGGTTTTGCATTCTGCATATTAAATCTTTTCAACACCTTTTCTATGTACTCATTTTGAGACAGTGTTAATTTGCGATTTTTCCTATCTCTAGTTATCCTCATACCAAGGATTTGTTTTGCAGCTCCCAAATCCTTCATTGCAAATGAATTTGCCAATTTTATTTTGAGCACATTTATTTCCTGCATGTTAGACCCTGCAACAAGCATGTCATCTACATAAAATAACAATATAATATAGCTGCCATCATTTTTCCTTTTTAGATAAACACAATGATCAGAGTGACATCTAGTATAACCTTGTTCAGACATAAACTTGTCAAACTTTAGATACCACTGCCTTGGAGCCTGTTTTAAGCCATAAAAGTTCTTCTTTAACCTGCACACCAATTTTTCTTTCCCTTTTACCTCATATCCTTCTGGTTGCTGCATGTATATCTCTTCCTCCAAATCTCCATGGAGAAATGTTGTCTTTACATCTAACTGTTCAAGATGTAAATCTTCCGCTGCTACAAGACTTAATATAGTTCTGATTGAATTCATCTTAACAACAGGAGAAAATATTTCATCAAAATCAATACCTTTCTTCTGTGCAAACCCCTTCACCACAAGTCTAGCTTTGTACCTCTGTTTTCCTCCATCTTCTTCCTTCAGCCTGTAAACCCATTTATTCCGCAATTTATTTTTACCTACAGGCAACCTGACTAAGTCCCAAGTCTGGTTATGCATTAAGGAGTCCATCTCTTCTTCCATGGCTAGCTCCCACTTCTTCCTGCTTTCAACCTGCATTTCTTCTTCATAACATTCGGGTTCACCAGAATCAGTCAACAATAAATAATATAATGAAGGAGAGTATCGTTTAGGGGGTCTACTTATCCTGGTAGATATTCTAACACCACTTTCAGGTGTTTGAGGTGCATGTTGCTATTGTGGTGGTTGTTGCTGCTGTAGTTGTTGATTATTATTATTTTTAGGCACCTTTAATTTTTCAATTATCTCATCAAGAACCATGTATTCCTTGCTTTATTTTTCCTGTTTCTTTTCCTGCAACTAATTCTTATACAAGACCTTTTCATTGAATATTACATCTCTTCTCCTAATTATTTTTTGATTTTCATAATCATATAAGTGATATCCAAAATCATTAACACCATATCCAATAAAGGTACATTTCTTTGATTTTTCCTCAAGCTTTGTTCTATTTTCTTTATTAATATGGACAAAGGCCTCACAGCCAAAAGGCTTTAAAAAATATTAGTTTACCTTTTTACCTATCCATGCTTCCTCTGGAATACCACCATCCAAGGAACTTGAAGGCCCTCTCTTTATTATATAAACAGTAGTATCTACAGCATCTACCCAAAATTGTAAAGGCAATCATGCATGCAATCTCATGCACCTTGCACGAACCATGATTGTTCTGTTCATTCTTTATGACACACCATTTTCTTGTGGTGTTCTTGGAACTGTCTTCTCTCTTCGAATTTCATGCTATGAACAGTATCTCTCAAACTCTTTTCTGTAATATTCACCTCCATTTTCTAATCTGAGACACTTCAACTTCTTTCATGTCTCAATCTTAACCAAAGCTTTCCATTTCTTGAAAATATCAAATACATCAGATTTATTCTGAATACAATAAATCCATGTTTTTCTAGTTGCATCATCAATAAAAGTAACATAATAAGGAGAGCCACCGAGAGATGATACCTGAGTAGCTCCCCATACATCTGTATGCACAAGCTCTAATTTTTCACTCTTTTTTTATTTCCCAACTCTGAGAAATCTGACTCTCTTTTCTTTTCCATAAATGCAATTTTCACATAAATCCAAATCAACATTCTTCAAACCTCGCAACAAATTTCTTGAGTGAAGAATATTCATTCCCTTCTCAGTCATGTGTCCGAGCCTATGATTCCATAATCCTGCATCTACTCCTTTGGAACTTAAAGCATTAACAGAGTTATAAATACCATTGCATAAATACAATGTACCAACCTTTTCACCTTTTGCTATTACCAGCGCTCCTTTGGTGACCTTCCAAGTTTTATCTGTGAAATTTGTCACGCAACCTTTACTACCTAACTGCCCCGTTGAAATCAGATTTTTCTTCAGATCTGGAACATGCCTTACCTCCTTTAGTAGCCATTGGTTTCCATTCTATTGTTTTACAAGAACTTTACCCATTCCAACAATTTTACAGGGTTTATCATCACCCAAACGAACTTGTCCAAAATATCCTTGAACATAGTCATGAAAATATTTCTTATCAGGTGTGGCATGGAATGAAGTTCTGACCCATAACCTGGGTGAATTGTAGCATTTTCGTGCAGGAATCAAAGATTTGTAGCAGTATCACTTCTGCATTTGTCGGGTGCTTGCTACGTGTATCCTTCTTTCCATTCAAGATCTACGAATATTTCTTTAGGTGTCCTCTCTTCCGCATTTCCAAACACACTATCCCCGATCCGGACTCGGATCCGCTCTTCCTGATCTACTATGACAACCCCAGCTCTTTCCTCTTTCCATTCTTCTTCCCTAGAATCTCGTACTCAAAGAATTAACGAAATGTCTCACCCGCAGCTTTTCCGTCGATTTCGCCAAGGAGGAAAAAATCGAAGGAAGATCATCAAACTTGGGGAAATTACTAGATCCAAAGACAGAGTTACTAATGGCCATAACTAAACCATTCCATCTTTCTCGCAATGAGAACAGAAATAAAAGAGCCGTAACTTCATCATCAAATTTTACCCCTACAGAACTTAACTAACTGGTAACTGTATTAAAATCATTTAAATGGTCTACAATAGATCCACCTTCCAACATCTTCATATTAAACAATCGTTTCATAAGAAATACCTTGTTTGAGGCCGAGGGTTTTTCATATAGTTTCTCTTCCAAGACGTACTCAAACCTCTGTTCTTCCTTCAACATTGAAGGATTAAGCCCTTGAAGGCACAATCAATGATCGTTTCGAGTGCCTTTCTATCGAGAATTTTTCATTCCGCGTCTGTCATGGCCACTGACTTCTTTGTTTTTCCACTCAAAGGTAGGTACAGATCTTTCTAATACAGATAATCTTCCATCTGCATCTTCCACAATGGGAAGTTTTGGCCATTAAATTTCTCAACCCTAAATTTAGCATCTTCCGCCATTGCTCCCACTCGAACCAGGAACCCTTCTTTCCTGCGAGTTTCTCAGCCAAATAGACCTTCGGCTCTAATACTATTTGTTAGAAAATTATATATTATGGAGCAATGCAACACATAAAATATGCGAAAAATACAAGCACATAAAAAATATAAAACCAGAGAGACACAGATATATGTGGTTCACCCAGTTTGTGCTACGTCCACCCCGAATAGCCAGTCCTTCCTTTCTATTATCCAACAAAAATTGAAGAGAAAAAACCTATAGCAGATCCGCTGTAATATCCTTTGTTCTCTCTCACAGTGTCCTTATCTGTTTCTCGCTCTGAGAATACACACATAGTACACAGCTGCAATACAATACCCTCATATATACAAGGGGGTTGCCTTCTAGGGAAAAAAACCCTAAACTAAACATAACTTATACCGTTAGATCACCCGCCTACGGATGGCCCAGATTGACTAGAAATTAATATACTTTTAAAAGGAAATTTTACATCTGTTTTTAGCTTCGGGGGCGCTTCCCCCGAAACCCCCCGCCAGGGGGGGGCTCCGAAAAGCACTGCCACCCCCCTGTACCCCCCACGAAAATGATTAATTACGGGCAGCGTTGCTGCCCCTTTTAAGGTACAGGGGTCCAATGGTGTGATACAAAATAAACAAGATAATCAGGCTCCACACCTAACAATCTCCCACTTGGAGACTGATTGTAGCAACTCCACCGCTGCTTCATTTGCTGGAAAATGACTCCTCTTTGGACCTGGTTGTTCGTCATCTTCATCATCATCCTTGAAGACCAATTGAAACTGAGCACATTCTCAGTTTCTCCCTGGTTACAACTTTTGTTAGAATATCTGCAGGATTTTGGCTAGTGTGTATCTTTTCCAACTTCAACTCTCCATCTTCCAATACTGACCGTATGAAATGGTACTTGAGATGTATGTGTTTAGTCCTGGAATGAAATGCTGAGTTATTTACAACATGAATGGCACTTTTTCTATCACTGTATAACGTGCCCATATCATGCTTCTTACCCAATTCATCCATAAAACTTTGTAACCAAATTATTTCTTTACTAGCCTCTATAGCAGCAACAGAATCTGCTTTTGTTGTTGAAAGTGCAACAACACTTTGGATTTTTGAAACCTAACTGACAGTTGTTCCACCTACAGTAAATACATTTCCTGTAGTGCTCCTCCTGTTATCTCTGTCACTTGCCATATCTGCATAAACATATACCTGTAGAGAAATGTTTGAACCACCAAAGCATAATGCTTGATTTGTGGTACCTCTCAAATATCTGAGAATCCATTTTACTGCCATCCAATGTTCTTTTCCTGGATTATTCATGTACCTACTTACAAATCCCACTGCATGTGCAATATCAGGCCTTGTGCAGATCATTGCATACATTAAGCTTCCAACTGCTGATGCATATGTAACTTTAGACATATAATCCATTTCTTCATGGGTCTTGGGGCACATCTCCATACTAAGTTTGAAATGGCTAGCAAAAGGTGTACTAACTAGTTTTGCATTCTGCATATTAAATATTTTCAACACCTTTTCTATGTACTCATTCTGAGACAGTGTTAATTTGTGATTTTTCCTGTCTCTAGTTATCCTCATACCAAGAATTTGTTTTGCAGCTCCCAAATCCTTCATTGCAAATGAATTTGCCAATTTTCTTTTGAGCACATTTATTTCCTGCATTTTAGACCCTGCAACAAGCATGTCATCTACATATAATAACAATATAATATAGCTGCCATCATTTTGCCTTTTTAGATAAAGACAATGATCAGAGTGACATCTAGTATAACCTGGTTCAGAAATAAACTTGTCAAACTTTAGATACCACTACCTTGGAGCTGTTTTAAGCCATACAAGCTCTTATTTAACCTACAAACCAATTTTTCTTTCCCTTTGACCTCATATCCTTCTGGTTGCTGCATGTATATCTCTTCCTCCAAATCTCCATGGAGAAATGTTGTCTTTACATCTAACTATTCAAGATGTAAATATTCTGCTGCTACAAGACTTAAGATAGTTCTGATTGAAGTCATCTTAACAACAGGAGAAAATATTTCATCAAAATAAATACCTTTCTTCTGTGCAAACCCCTTCACCACAAGTCTAGCTTTGTACCTATGTTTTCCTCCATCTTCTTCCTTCAGCCTGTAAACCCATTTATTCTGCAATGTAGTTTTACCTGCAGGCAACCTGACTAAGTCCCAAGTCTGGTTATGCATTAAAGAGTCCATCTCTTCTTCCATGGCTAGCTCCCACTTCTTCCTGCTTTCAACCTGCATTGCTTCTTCATAACATTCGGGTTCACCAGAATCAGTCAACAATAAATAATATAATGAAGGAGAGTATCGTTCAGGGGGTCTACTTATCCTGGTAGATCTTCTAACACCACTTTCAAGTGTTTGAGGTGCCTGTTGCTGTTGTGGTGGTTGTTGCTACTGTGGTTGTTGATTATTATTATTTTCAGACACCTTTACTTTTTCAGTTATCTCATCAAGAACCATGTATTCCTTGCTTTCTTTTTCCTGTTTCTTTTCCCGCAACTGATTCTTATACAAGACCTTTTCATTGAATATTACATCTATACTCCTAATGATTTTGTGATTTTCATAATCATATAAGTGATATCCAAAATCATTAACACCATATCCAATAAAGGTACATTTCTTTGATTTTGTCTCAAGCTTTGTTCTATTTTCTTTATTAATATGGACAAAGGACTCACAGCCAAAAGGCTTTAAAAAAGAGTAGTTTATCTTTTTACCTGTCCATGCTTCCTTTGGAATACCACCATCCAAGGAACTTGAAGGCCCTCTGTTTATTAGATAAATAGTAGTATCTACAGCATCTGCCCAAAATTTTAAAGGCAATCCTGCATGCAATCTCATGCACCTTGCACGCTCCATGATTTTTCTCTTCATTCTTTCTGACACACCATTTTCTTGTGGTGTTCTTGGAACTATCTTCTCTCTGCGAATTCCATGCTATGAACAGTACCTCCCAAACTCTTTGCTGCAATATTCACCTCCATTGTCTGATCTGAGACACTTCAACTTCTTTCCTGTCTCAATCTCAACCAAAGCTTTCCATTTCTTGAAAATATCAAATACATCAGATTTATTCTGAATACAATAAATCCATGTTTTTCTAGTTGCATCATCAATAAAAGTAACATAATAATGAGAGCCACCGAGAGATGATACCTGAGCAGGTCCCCATACATCTGTATGCACAAGACCCAATTTTTTTCTCTTCTTTTCTTTCCCAACTCTGAGAAATCTGACTCTCTTTTGTTTTCCATAAATGCAACTTTCACAGAAATCCAAATCAACATTCTTCAAAGCTCGCAACAAATTTCTTGAGTGAAGAATATTCATTCCCTTCTCAGTCATGTGTCCGAGCCTATGATGCCATAATCCTGAATCTGCTCCTTTGGAAGTTAAAGCATTAACATATTTAGAAATACCATTGCATAAATACAATGTACCAACCTTTTCACCTTTTTCTATTACCAGCTCTCCTTTGGTGACCTTCCAAGTTTTATCTGTGAAAGTTGTCACGCAACCTTCACTACCTAACTGCCCTGTTTAAATCAGATTTTTCTTTAGATCTTGAACATGCCTTACCTCCTTTAGTAGCCATTGGTTTCCATTCTGTTGTTTTACAAGAACTTTACCCATTCCAACAATTTCACAGGGTTTATCATCACCCAAACGAACTTGTCCAAAATATCCTTGAACATAGTCATGAAAATATTTCTTATCAGGTGTGGCATGGAATGAAGCCCCTAAATCTACAACCCAAGAATTAGTAACATTTTTTAAAGAAAGAATCAAAGTATCTTGTAACACATCACCTGTCACATTTGCTTCATTATTTTTTTCTTGCTGTGCATCTCCTTCTTTTCCCTTCCAAGATCTACAATATTTCTTTAGGTGTCCTCTCTTTCTGCATTTCCAGCACACTATCTCCGATCTGGACTTGGATCTTCCTTTCCTTGATTTACTGTGATAACCCGAGCTCTTTCCTCTTTCCATTCTTCTTCCCCTAGACTCTGCACTCAAAGCATTACCTGATGTCTCACCAGAGCTTTTCCTTCGCATTTCCTCGCTAAGGATAGCACTGAAAACATCATCAAACTTTAAAGTACTAGATCCAGAGACAGAGTTACTAATGGCCATAACTAAACCATTCCATCTTTCTGGAAATGAGCACAGAAATAAAAGAGCCCTAACTTCATCATAAAATTTTACCCCTACAGAACTTAACTGATTGGTAACTGTATTAAAATCATTTAAATGGTCTGCAACAGATCCACCTTCCGACATCTTCATATTAAATAATCGTTTCATAAGAAATACCCTGTTTGAGGCTGAGGGTTTTTCATATAGTTTCGACAACGTCTGCATCAAACCATCTGTTGTTGTTTCCTTTGAAATATTGAAGGCGACTGATGCCGCAAGGCACAATCGTACTGTTCCGAGTGCTTTTCTATCGAGAATGTTCTGGTCCACATCTATCATGGCTGCCGGCTTCTTTGTTTTTCCACTCAAAGGTAGGTACAGATCTTTCTGATACAGATAATCCTCCATCTGCATCTTCCACAATGGGAAGTTTTTGCCATTAAATTTCTCGACCCTAAATTTACTGTCTTCCGCCATTACTCCCACTCGAACCAGGAACCCTTCTTTCCTACGAGTTCATCAGCCAAATAGACCTTCGGCTTTGATACCAGTTGTTAGAAAATAATATATTATGGAGAAATGCAACACATAAAATATGTGAAAAATACAAGCACACAAAACACATAAAACCAGAGAGACACAGATATATGTAGTTCACCCAGTTTGGGATACGTCCATCCCAAACAACCAGTCCTTCCTTTCTATTATCCAACAAAAATTAAAGAGACAAAACCTACAGCAGATCCGCTGTAATGTCATCTGTTCTCTCTCACAGTCTCCGTATCTGTTTCTCGCTCTGAGAATACACACATAATACACAGCTGCAATACAATACCCTCATATATACAAGGGGGTTGCCTTCTAGGGCAAAAAACTCTAAACTAAACATAAATTCTACCGTTAGATCATCCGCTTATGAATGGCCTAGATTGACTAGAAATTACTATACTTTTACAAGGAAATTTTACATCTGTTTTTAGCTTCGAGGATGCTGCCCCTGAAACCCCCTGCCAGGGGGGGCTCTTAAAAGCATTGCTGCCCCCCCTGAACCCCCCACGGCAGCGATTAATTACGGGTGGTGTTGCCGCCCCTTTTAAGGTATAGGGGTCCAATGCTGTGATACAAAGTAAACAAGATAATCAAGCTCCACACCCAATAGTATGTTAAGTGATTTGCGATGATATGAGGCGAGGGGCACATATCGACATAGTGCATCAACGCATATCACACATCGCATAGTTTACGGTTTAGCCATTATCAGTGTAAAGTTAAACTTGCGGGTGGCTAATTTGCAATTGTTTCCGACTGGTCAGTTGGTTGTGGGGCCCAAGAACCATCGTTTCATATGTAATTGATGCAGGAGCATCTGGACTTAGCCAGAAATGTGATTTTATGTTCACATGTTATGGCTAATCCAAGAGAAATAAACATTATTATTAATATTTTATTACTTATTTATTTATGAGAGTAGTTGGTTGTTTTGATTTTTTAATTAATTAGGAATAAAATTAGGAATTGGTTTCATTCTCTGCGTGGAAATAGAGCCAAGTAGGGATAAGAACTTAAAAATAGGGAGGTATTGATTTGTTGGAAAAATTCTAGAATAAATCTATTCTAAGAAGAATTGTTTCATATTCAATTATAATTAATAGGGAAGTAGAGAGGAAAAACCAAGAGCGCCAGTGTGAAAACTTCGAACGTAGAGGGGAAATTAAGGAAATATTTGGCCCATGCGAATCAATATAGTTATATTTCTATCATTCCATGTTTTTTTTTTGTTTATTGACTCTGCAACGATATATATGCAATAGACAAGTGTGTTAATTGCAGGGATGTATGGGAAAATAGAACCAACATCGATGGCGAAGTCAAGATGAAAGCTAAAGGTATAATCGACCAGCATAGGACGCAATCAACGATGTGGACTAAATGCAAAAGCAAAAAAATGTTGAACACGGGCATTGGAGAATGCTGGAGATAATGTCGTAGAGGGAAATCAGGTACTAAAGACTGCAACCGACGTTGACATGTAGGCCTTGCTGTTGAGACTGTGTTATTGTTTATGATGCTATCACCATGGAGTTATAATGTGATATCAGTGTGACTTGGGATGTTGTAATTGCGTGAGAAATAATGCAAAGCTGGCATTAATTCCAATTTCATAACTACGTTAGCAGTAACTCAAGCCTGGTGTAATTTCCCTTAGGCACCATTTCTTGTATGGTAATAATTGTGTTCAAACTCATGTTGATATTTTCATTTGAATTCCATCTGTGTTGAATCGATATGAAGTGAATAATTCCAAGCGATATAAACTTTGGGAAATATAGGTTGCAACCTCTACATTTCATTTTATTTGAGAGTTAGAACTGCGCACTAAAAAGAAAAGTAATAGATGTATAAATTGTTCATGAACCAAGTTTAGAGAGTGTGAACTCTATCACATATGGGGAGTTTGATGGTTTTGGTTTTCTCTCTAAAATAAATTGTTACTCCACTGAAAATTAATGTGCACATTTGTTCACTGCATCAATTTTTGGTATATGAGCCATTGAGTTGTTCTTGAGAATTGTAGAGAATGTCGCCTAGAAGGGGAGATGGAATAGATCAAGGGAGACCTATAGAAAATGCAGTTCTGCTAGAAGAAATCTGACACTTACGTACAAGGATGGAAACAATAGAGACTACTCAGAGGAGGGCAATAGATGATGGAATTTCCAGTGCAGATGAAGAAGATACCACCAAAGAAGAAATAGAGGAAGAAAGCGAGGCAGCTAAAGTTATGAAGATGCTAGCAAAGGCCAGTAGTAGACCAAAGGTAGAAGTACCTTTATATGATGGAAACCTTAGTGTGGAATTAATAATGGGCTGGATCAGTTCATTATACAAATACTTCGACTATGAAGAAATCGATGACAAGAAGAAAGTGAAGTTTGTAGCCATGAGATTGAAGGTTCATGCAGCGCTATGGTGGGATGAATTGCAATTGTCCAGAGAAAGAAAAGGGAAACCAAAAATCAATCAACGGTATAATATGGTGAGTAAATTGAAAGGTAATTTTATGTTGAAATATTATCAATTAAATCTTTTTAGACAATTGAAAAACTTAAAGAAAAAAGGGATGACTATCAAAGAATATACTGAAGAATTTTATAAGCTGAGTATTAGAGCGGGACATGTTGAAGATGAAACAGAAAAATTAGCTAGATATGTAAATGGGTTAAGATATGAAATACAGGATGAAATCAGCTTATTAAAATTGAAGATGATTGAGGATTCTTATCAATTAGCTTTGATGGAAGAGGAGAAAATGTTGCACAAACAAAATCAGAGGAATAGAGGAAAGAGTCTGGCAAGAGGAAGAGGAACATTTAAGTCCAAATTTCAACACTCCCAGAATGAAGCAGGGAGTTCGAGTAATAGATCACCACAGAAAGGAGACTCTGGTCGCGGAAGTTTTGTGGCCAAAGGTAGAGGCCGAGGAAGATATATTCGGTGCTTTACATATGGTGAGTGGGGACATGGGTCATGGGATTGTCCTCACAATAGACCAACAACCTAGCGAAATGTGAATGTTACTGAAACAAAAGAAGAAATTCCTCAGACAACAGCCAAAGAGGAACCACCTGAAGCTAGAGAATCATTGTTGTTGAAAATGATATTGCTTAAAGCAACTAAGGAAGCCAAAGAACGAACTCAGAGAAAGAATCTGTTTAGAACTGTATGTAAGTCAAAAGGTAAGTGTTGCAAATTGGTAATTGATAGTGGAAGTACTGATAGCCTTGTTTCTACAGAAATGGTGGAAAATTTGAAGTTAGAGAAAACAATACACCCCACTCCTTATAAAGTATCATGGCTCCAAAAATGCCATCAAATTATTGTAACTGAAAAAAGCAAGGTCGAAATCTAGATTGGTACTTATATGGATGTTATTTTATGTGATGTAATGCCGATGGATGTATGTCACGTATTTTTAGGAAGACCTTGGCAATTTGATCGAAAATCCATAAATGATGGTAGAAGAAACACTTATACTCTCGAGAAATATGGGAAGAAGCATACACTGCTACCATTGAAAGTTGAAGCTGACGAGGAAGCACCTGGAAACAACGTTATGTTGATGAGTGGTAAAACCCTATTGCAAGAAGTCGAGAAAGGCAAGGAGATGCATTTTGCTATTGTAGGGAGACCCAAGGTAATTTTAACTTCGACAAATTTAGAATATTTACCTGAATAAATTCGAAATCTGTTGAATGATTTTTATGATATTATTGTGGATGAGTTGCCAAATGCATTACCACCCATCAGGAGTATTATTCACCACATTGATCTAATCCCTAGAGCAAGTTTTCCAAATAAAGAATCCAACAGGTTAACACCGCAAGAAAATATCGAAGTTGGAAGACAAGTGCAAGAATTAATGGATAAAGGATTAATAAGAGAAAGTTTCAGTCAATGTGTTGTACCAATAGTACTCATTCCAAAGAAAGGGGGTGAATGGTGCATGTGCACAGATTCTAGAGCCATAAATAAAATCTCCATCAGGTATCATTTTCCTTTACCATGAATGGATGATTTAATGGATTGTTTAAGTGGTCGACATATTTTTCTAAGATATATTTGAAGACTGGGTATCATCAGATAAGGATTCGAGAAGGGAATGAGTGGAAAACCACATTAAAAAAAAACAATGGTTTGTATGAATGGTTAGTAATGCCTTTTGCGATTACTAATGCACCCAGTACCTTCATGAGGTTAATGAATGAAGTTTTGAAGGAATATGTAGGCAAGTTTGTGATTGTTTATCTTGGTGATATTCTCATTTTCAGTCGAAGTAAAGAGGAGCATATAGAACACCTTAAATTAGTTCTAAAAACTTTGCAAAATGAAAAAATACTAATAAATTTGAAAAAGTGCAGCTTTATGAAAGAAGAACTAATTTATTTGGGATTTGTAGTCTCTAAGGAAGGGTTGAAAATGGATCCAGAAAAAATCCAAGTAATCGTGAATTGGCCAACTCTTAGAAGCATGTTTGAGGTAAGAAGCTTCCATGGTCTTGCAAGTTTCTATAGAAAATTTATCTGAAGCTTTAGTCAGATTTGTGCACCCATTATTGAAAAAATCAGAGAAACTAATCAGCCATTCAAATGGACAAAAGCAGCAGATCGAAACTTTAAATTGTTGAAGAAAAAAATTACTAAAAAACTAGTTTTAGCATTACCAAATTTTGAGAAGGTTTTCCAGGTTGAAACTGATGCTAGTGGAATTAAGATTGGAGCAGTTTTGAGTTAAGAGAAGAAACCAATAGCATACTTCAGTGAGAAACTAAATGAATTAAAGAATAAATATTCATCTTATGACAAATAGTTTTATGCTATTTTACAGGCTTTAAAAAAAATGGAGACATTATTTGTTGCCAAAAGAGTTTGTGTTATATTCTGATAACCATGCATTACAGTTTATAAACAATCAGCCAAAATTAAATTAGAAACATGCCAAATGGGTAGAATATTTGCAAAGTTTCACTTTTGTAATCAAACATACGAGTGGTAAATTGAACAAAGTTGCTAATTCTTTGAGCAGGTGAACTTAATTATGCAGGAATTACAAATTGGTGTTGTAGGAT
The DNA here is from genome assembly GCA_034641835.2 of Pinus albicaulis. NCBI lineage: Eukaryota > Viridiplantae > Streptophyta > Pinopsida > Pinales > Pinaceae > Pinus > Pinus albicaulis. The sequence goes on from CM076578.1 coordinate 1,091,024,250, forward strand.
TCGAGGAAATGGTTGAAATGTATAAATATGATGTTGAGTTCAAAGAAATTTATGTAGTTGTAAAAAATCTAGTAGTCCATAATAGAAGCTAGTGGTTGGATTATCTTATCCAAGGAGGATTGCTATTCAAAAGTAATAAATTATGTATTCCTAAATGTTCTATGAGGGAAAACATAAATAAGGAGAAACATAGTGGAGGCATATCCAGACATTTTGGACAGGAAAAAGCCTTTGCTCAGGTAAATACTTTTTATTACTGGCCAAAGATGCAAACTGATGTTAAATAGTTTGTGGAAAAATGCAGGATTTCTCAACACGCTAAGGGGAAAAGTTAGAATACAGGATTGTATCAACCATTACCAATACCCGACCGACCATGGGATGCAGTTAGTATGGACTTTTTTTTGGGTTTTCCAAAAACTCAAAGGGGAAATGACTCCATTTATGTTGTTGTGGATAGATTTTCTAAAATGGCTCATTTTATTGCATGCAAGAAAACAAGTGATGCAACACATATTGCTAGTCTGTTTTTTTCAGAAGTCATAAGATTACATGGATTACCTATAAGCATTGTGTCTGACCAGGATACCAATTTTGTGGGACATTTCTGGAGAAATTTGTGGAAGAAATTGGGTACCAACCTTAGTTTCATTTCAACATATCATTCTCAAATGGATGGACAGACCGAGGTAGTGAATATAAGTTTGGGAAACATATTGATAATCTTGGTGTATAAATATCCTAAACAATGGGATTTAGCCCTTTCTCAAGATAATTTTGCTTAAAATGATACCCAATTCAAAGTATTGGTATGATTCCATTCCAGATTTCTTTTGGAATGCATCGAAGAGGTGTGTATGAACTCAGAGATCTGGGAAAACAAGAGGTAAGGAGCACAAAGGCTGAAGAAATTGTAGAACAGATGCAGAAACTACATGAAGATGTCAAAAATAGATTTCATGCAAGAAGTAGCAAATACAAGCAAAGAGCGGATATGAGGAGGCGAGAAAAGGAATTCCAAGTGGGTGACTTAGTCATGGTATATCTAAGGAAAGAAATATTTACTATTGAAACTTATAACAAATTAAAAATGAAGAAGATAGGGCCATGTAAAATTGTAAGGAAATTTTCTTCAAATACATATGAAGTTAAATCTCCAATAGGAATTGGAATATCGCCAATATTCAATGTTGCAGATTTATATCTATACCAAGAAATAGAAGAAGAACCATAAGGGGACTCCACAATAGAAGAAAACCTGATAGTAAATTGGGAAGTGCAGATGCCCAAAATAGGAAAGAAAGAAGCTGAAGCCATTTTGGATAAAAGAGTATTAAAAAAAACCAGGGGTCAAACCTATTATCAGTATTTAGTCAAATGGAAAAGAAAACCAGTGGAAGACGCCAGTTGGATGATTGCAGCAGAGCTACAGAAGTTGGAGTAGATCCTGAAGCATTGCAAGATCATTTCTCTTTATCTTCCCCAGGAGTCTGATGCAGGAGCATTTGGACTTAGCCAGTAATGTGATTTTATGTTCACATGTTGTGGCTAATCCAAGAGGAATAAACATTAGTATTAATAATTTATTATTTATTTATTTATGAGAGTAGTTAGTTGTTTTGTATTTTTTAATTACTTAGGAATAAAATTAGGAATTGGTTTCTTTCCCTACGTGGAAATAGAGCCAAGTAGGGATAAGCACTTAAAAATAGGGAGGTATTGATTTGTTGGAAAAAATCGAGAATAAATCTATTCTAAGAAGAACAGTTTCATATTCAAGTACAAATAATAGGGAAGTAGAGAGGAAAAACCAATAGTGCCAGTGTGAAGACTACAAACGCAAAGGGGAAATTAAGGAAATATTTGGCCCATGTGAATCAATATAGTTATATTTTTGTCATTCCATGTTTTCATTTGTTTATTGACTCTGCAAAAATATATATGCAATAAACAAGTGTGTTAATTGTAGTAATGTATGGGAAAATAGAACCAACGTTGATGGTGAAGTCAGGATGAAAGCTAAAGGTGGAATTGGCCAGCGTAGGAGGAAATCAACGCTGTATACTGAATGCAGAGGCAGGATAATTTTGAATGCAGGAATTGGAGAATGCTAGAGATAATTTTGTAAAGGAAAATCGGGTACTAAAGACTACAACCGACGTCGGCGTGTAGGCCTTACTGCCAAGACTGCACTATATTTTATGATGCTATCACCGTGGAGTTATAACATGATATTAGTGTGACTTGGGATGTTGTAACTTTGTGAGCAGTAACGCAAAGCTAGAATTAATTCCAATTTCGTAACTGCATTAGCAGTAACTCAAGTCCGGTGTAATTTCCCTTAGGCACCATTTCTTGTATGGTAATAATTGTGTTCAAACTCGTGTTGATATCTGCATTTGAATGCCATCTATGTTGAATCTGTATGAAGTGAATAATTTCAAGTGATATAAAATTTGGGAAATATAGGTTGTTGCCTCTACATTTCATGTTATTTGAGAGTTAGAACTGCACACTAAAAAGAAAAGTAATAGATGTATAAATTGTTCATGAACCAAGTTTAGAGAGTGTGAACTCTATCACATATGGGGAGTTCGATGGTTTTGGTTTTCTGTCTAACATAAATTGTTACTCCATTGAATATTAATGTGTACATTTTTTAACTGCATCAGTAATGCATGTTAATATGTAGGTTCGTGCTAGATTAATATTTATACAAGGAATAAAGCACATGTAAATATAAGGTGGAAATGCGAAGCTTAATGGTATGACTTGGCACTAGCTTTTGAATCATTTCAAAAATGTGTCATTGCTCCTTGTCGTAATTGCCGGCACAAAATTAGAGGAGAGAGCTCAGTTATCACTCAACCTAAGGCCTTCGTGTATGATACAAGTAAACAAAAAACCAATCCTCCAGTAAGAAGTCTCATGTGTTCGGAAAAATACTGAGAGGGGGGGGTGAATCAGTATTTACTGCATATTCAAAACTTTTTACTTTTTCACTCTCTAAAACCCATACGCTACTTTCCTTTAGTAAACTCGCATATACACGCGGATATCCTTCATACAACTCGCGTACTAGCAGAGATCTAAATATGCAGATATTTATTAACTTAGTTCTTTGCAATATTCAATCATCTGATGTTAAATTAACAATAAACATGTGTAGTAACAACAGAATAAACCATCACATAAAGCATCACACATGAACACTAGGATTTTTAGGTGGAAACCCAAGTCGGGAGAAAACCACCACTGCAGTTGCTCAGCCTTCAATATTTTATTATAGAGAAAACATCTTACAAGACATATATGGGCCGCGTACCTCCAACCAAGACAGCACCCACCTCGCGCCGTTTACTAGCTCGGAAGGGAGCTATGACCCCCGCTCATTTACTACCGAAGGGAGCGCCACCCCATGATCTCGTTTACCAGCCTCTCCCCGGAAGGAGCTACAACCCCCGATCAAGGCTAAACCTCGCACTTGTATCTACTACACATGATTTGCACAATGAATTTCTTCTCTTTATATAGGTTTACCCTTTTTCAATACCATGAGCCAAAGCAATACCATGAGCCCAAAACTACATTACTTCCGATGGTATTCCTGGACGGGGTCATTTAGACGAATCATTACCCAATACAATGGGTCAATACCATGGTGGTTACCCCTGTTTTTTCACTTTATGAGTGCTTTTTCCCATACGCGACTTGGCACGTTGTTTCTCGCGTGCATACGCGACTTCTCCTAGACAGATCCGCGTATGCCTTGAGACATACTCTTTTCACCATAGATTTAGCACATATTGAATTCCTTTCTTCATTGCCTTTTGTACACACTGTAGATACATCATATTTAGTTCATCAAGACATATTCTATCAAGCACAACTTCATTAAGTAAGTTGTCATCATCTTCATCAAGTGGGTTGCCATTCAAGGACAACACTCAGCATCATATTTCTAGCAAACATCATTTCATATCAGATTTACATCATTTACCAAGTCCATCAGGTCAAGAATAACTTCATCAGGTGGATTGCCATCAAGGACAACACATGTCAACAGTCGCATGTCTTCATCTTCATTCAGTGGGTTGCCATCAAGGACAACACT